>JADRCH010000340.1:636003-658846 GCA_019843965.1 Rhynchomys soricoides | reverse complement strand
ATATGCTTGAGAAGGTGTTTAGAGATAGTATAGTGAGGGGCATAACTCTGGAAACTACATGTCATTTACGACTTTGCTGATTTAAGAATGATTGCCAGACTTTCTCACTGACTGAATTGGCTGAGTACCAGGCAGAGGAAATCATTTCACGACAGTACTTAACCTAAAGGCAAAAGGCCATGAGCTGAGTTTCTTTTTCACAAATAATAAAGGAGGAGATACTAAACTATAGGTTTATCTTAATTTTTAGACATTTTCCACTCTTTTCTAGGCCGTGGTACCCTGTCCGATGAGCATGCTGGAGTGATATCTGTGCTAGCCCAACAGGCAGCTAAGCTAACCTCTGACCCCACTGACATCCCTGTGGTATGTTTAGAGTCAGATAATGGGTGAGTACATATCAGCACACCCCTTTCTTTTTGTTCTGAAAAACTTGATTTGGCCTTCCCCTGCGTTCAATGGTAGTTTACTAGTCAGTATACCACTGAGTCAATGGGCAGCCCCGTGACAATGGACAGACCCCATGACAGACCTTCATTAAAATGAGAGAGAACTGTCAAGATCTCTGTTTGCCCCCCACCCACTCCAATAAAGAAAAACAGTAAAAACACAAAAAATGATTTGTTATGGAGAATTCCCTAAAGTAATGTCTTAAAGATATCCCTAGACAAAGGTCTTTATTCAAATTCTAAGTGATAAAAGAAAAGGAAGAGAAATGCTAGCACTTAAGATGAGTTCGGGATCCACAGGCCTGAGGACAGGAGCTTACATCTTAGCACCCCGGCACCCACACAACAAACACCTGTAACCTCAGCTCCAAGTCAGGGGGAAGGGCAGAGGAAGGGAGGATTGCTGGGGCTTGCTGTCTTCTAGTCTAGCAGAGAAAAGGAGTCTCCGGCTCAGGGGTAAGACCACACATCAAAGGATGCTGCATAGCAATAGAGGACCCCCAGCACCTTCTTCTGACCTCCATGTGTGTACATAGGTGTATGTGCATACTTGCACAGACATAGAATATATGAACCTTAAAAAATGCATTCTTTGGTCACTTTGGGGGATGGGAAAGAAGAGGATATTAATATTAATGTATGTATAATATATATACAGATTAAAATTAGAACCAGGAGCCAGCAAGATGGCTAAGCAAATAGATGTACTTGCCATCAAGTCTGATGGCTGGAATTCCATACCTGGAACCCACATGGTTGAAGGAGAAAAAAAAAAAAAACACCCTGAAGTTGTCATGCAAGCAGTGGCATGCATATAGAGACCAAAAGATAAGTAACATATAATAAAAATTAGGAGCTGGGGAGGTGGCTCAATGGTTGAGCGCACATACCACTCCTCCAGAGGACTTCATCAGTTCCCAGCACCCACATTTGAAAGTTCATAACCACTTGTAACTCCAACTCCAGAGAATCCAACACCACTTTCTGGCCTTCTCAAGCACCAGTGCACATATGGTGCAGGCAGACAGACACACACATACATTTTTTAAAAAATCTAATCTAAAAATTAGGACCAGGAAGGAGGCTAGGCTAGTGATAGTATGTGCAAAACCCTGGGTTCTAACTCCAAAAATACCACCAAAACCTCCAGGAAAAAAAAAATCAGAATCACGTTGAATGGTAGGATTAAGGATTACTTTGTTTTTTAAAAAATTCAAAAATTAAAAGGATTAATTTCCCTTTTATGTTATAATTAGATTTACCCACAATACTCATGTCATACCCATCTGTGCTGTTTATTTATTCATTTTTCTTGTAGGCAGATTTGCCTCATGGTTTGAGAATGTAGTCCCCTTTATGTATGGGAAAGTACTGCCGAGGTTTTGGCAGTAGGGGTTGGTGACAGGGACTGTCATATTTGCTTTTGTGTGTCGATGTAGATGGAGTATGCTATTGTTCTAGATCTTAAACTAAATATATTTAATCTTACATTTAAGTCGCATGTATTAAGAGTTGCTGAATATTTTCTTTATGGCGTTTCAGGAACATTATGATCCAGAAACACGATGGCATCACAGTGGCTGTGCACAAAATGGCCTCTTGACATCTGATGCCAGCTCTCCAGTGCCCTCTTACCGGGATTCAGTCATGCCTGTCTCAGTTAACTTGTAAAGCTATTAAAGTTCCAGAAATCAGGCCATTCACTTAATGTCCAATGTGGACTTCCTTATTTATATGACAGATAAGATGTCACTTAGGAGCATGGTGGCCTTGTTTGGGCTTTTGTCACTCTGCTCTTTGATGACAGTCACTGTAGTCCAGGATCACAGCCCACCATGGCCTAGAACTGTGTAGCCCAGGCTGACTTCAAATTTATGGTCTTCCTGCTTCAAACTCCTACATTCTGGGATTATAGCGATTGTCACTAAGGTCTAGGGTACTTTGTATATAGAACTTTGTTGTGATCAATAAACCTGTTCTGAAGAAAGTTTGGCTCATTTCTGGTCTTTTAAAATTCTTACTTAATGCTCATTTTTCTTTTTTTCAGTTATCAAATTGTGAATTTTTTTTTTTTTCTCTAAAAGATCTCTATCCCAAACTGCTAGCTTCTCTTTCGTGTTCTTAAAATGTCTGTTATTATGCAAGAGCTCATGGACCAAATATTTCCTTCCACCTAAGTGACATAGGTAATATCGTTGGGTCCTTAACAGGACAAGAAACTATTTCTCATTATAAAATACGGTAGGTACACCTGGTTTTTGTGTGTAACTAAAGCCTAGGGGTTAGCATTGTCACCATCAGAACTCTAACTAAGGGAAGGCCTATGTTCTTTGTTTGTTTGTTTGTTAGGGCCTATGTTCTTTTTTTTGGTTGGTTTGTTGGTTTTTCTGAGACAGGGTTTCTCTGTGAAGCCCTAGCTGTCCTGGAATTCACTCGGTAGACCAGGCTAGCCTCAAACTCAGAGATCTGCCTGCCTCTGCCTCCCAAGTGCTAGGATTAAAGACATGCACCACCACTAGCCAGCAGGGAGGGACTACATTTTTAACATCACCCAGACCGAAGAAATAGGCATGTTGGACAAAATTTTTTTACCATTTGAGAGTAAAAGTAATCTTCAACCTTCAGTGACTCTCAACAGAGAACTGCACAAGCAGGTAAAAAAGGACTCTGTGTGTGTGTGTGTGTGTGTGTGTGTGTGTGTGTGTGTGATGTTGCTTCATGTATGCTGTGTGTGAATTTAGATTGTCAGCTTGTGGAAGTTTATCCTCTCCTACCATGGGTTCTGGGGATCCAACTCAGGTAAGTTGTTAAACTTGTCTAGTAAGCACTTCTTACCCACTGAGCCATCTTGCCAGTCCCAGTTTGTCTATTTGTTTAAGCAGTTTCTACTGCTCTTTGGCAATTTAATATTTCCCTATATAAAAAAATTCTAAGCAGGGCAGTGGTGGCACACACCTTTAATCCCAGCACTCGGGAGGCAGAGGCAGGCGGATTTCTGAGTTCGAGGCCAGCCTGGTCTACAGAGTAAGTTCCAGGACAGCCAGGGCTACAGAGAGAAACCCTGTCTCGAAAAAACAAGAAAAAAATGAAAAAATCCTAGCATATTAGAGTAAGGTGCTGTTTACAGAATAAGGATGTTGAGAAGACACTTGAAGACCTTAAGCTGGCACTGAGAGAAGGGTCCGCATATAATGTCCTTTTAGGCATACAGTGTATGTTCATCTGTACCACTGTCGAACCTGTTCTGAGAGCATGACCTTAGTCTTAAGTCCCAAGCAACTAGAACAGTTCCTCGTGCACAGAAGGCATTAAATAAACACTTGCTGAATGCACAAGTATAAGGCTTTTGTGGTATAAACTGGGCCTCCAAGAATAGAATGGATGCAGTAAGGGTTTCTAGCAAGAAGAAAGCAAAGACAGGGCAAACCACAAGGAATATGTGCATAACAGCAAATGCTGTAGTCTGTTAGGTGGTGAAATAGCTGGAAGGCAGCTAACCCAAGACATGTGAATCCTAGACCTCGCTGGATAGTGGTGGTGCATTCCTTCACTCAGCCATCAACCAAGAGCAGCCCAGTAGTGGTGGCCAGTTCTCCAGCCCCCAAGCCACCATGCCTGCCTTTTACAGTTCAATCTTTAGTGAGGTTTTTGTATGCTAGAGATATATTGAGCAATTTATGTGTTTAGTTCACTTAACCTTCTGTATATTGTCCCAGTTTAAAAAGGATGGGTTCCATAAAATACAAAGAAAGCAACAGCAAACACGAGGATAGGAACAAGAATTGAACTTTCTAGTCTGTCATAGGACAGAAAAAAGTGATTTCAATTTCAGATACTTTGGACTTGACAGGGCATCCTGTTGATAATGCTCAATAACATGGTGTAAGTGCTCTCTGTGCACCAGGCTTAGTTCTAAACTCTCATATACCTCCCACTGCATTTTAAACAAACTTTAAAGTTCCTTCCACGATCTGAAAGATCCAGATGCGGCCCACTGCTTGTGCCACATGCTGTACCTGCTTATCTCACAACCTCTTCCTTTAGCAGTGAAGCAAACATTCTCATTTACTCACAGTAACCATCTGAGGTAGGAAAAAGTATATCCAATTTATTAATAGAACAAGACTTGTGCCGGGAAGACCAAAGGCTAGATGTCTTGTTACTTTTCTATTGCTGTGACAACACACCATGGCCAGGGCAACTTAGGAAAGGAAGCCTTTAATTGGACTGAGAGTTTCAGAGGGTTAGAGTTCATGGTGGTGTAGCAAAGGCACAGTGGTTGGGGCAGCTCAGAAATATCTTGATCCAAAAGCGGGAAGCAGAGAACGGCACACTGGGAATGCCAGCAGTCTTTTGAAACCTTAACGCCTGTACTCAGTGCACATCTCTTCAAGCTATGCTACACCTCCTGATCCTTTGCAAACAGCTCCGCTGACTGGGGGCCAAGTATTCAAGCTTCTGAGCCTGTCAGAACATTCTCTATCAAACCACCACACTGGAGATAACGTGATTTTCTAGTCTGTTCGGAACTAAAGCGGAAGTATGGTTGCATGGGGGTTTCTCAAGCTCCTCCCCTGATTTGATGTATTAACTTGACTGGACTATGAGATACCAAGATACCTGAGTTAGGCCATTTCTGAATGTGTCTGGCCAAGGCCATTTGGAATCAGTATGTTTGTAAGCTTCCTATAACCCACTGAGCCCCGGAGTAGACTAAAATCATTCCATTCTTTCTCACCATTTGTTTGATTCTTTGACCTGGGGTACTGGCCCTCCATTCCTAGACTGACTGAAACTTACACCTCAGTTTTGGTGACCTCATTTGGAATGGAACCCTACCATTGGCTTCCAGTGCTGCCGTTTGCTTATTGCAGATGTTGGTCTTCTTAGTGTCTATAATTTTATAAATCAATTACTTATAGTAAACCTTACTGTCGCCACTTCTACTGCCAACTGTTTCTGGCTCTGAAGAACATTACTTCTTGGGGAAAGCTAGGCAAATTCCTCAGTGTGCTGCATAGTTTTATGTCAATTTGGCACAAGCTGAGGTCATCTGAGAGGAGGGAACCTCAATTAAGAAAGTGCCTCCACCTGGGGAGACTGCCTCCTGTAGCCAGGCAGGAACCCCAGTGGGTCAATAGGGACACCAACCCACCTACAAATCTCTCTACCCAAAACTTATCCTGTCTATAAAAAAGTCAGGGATTGGGGATGAAACAGAGACTGAGGAACAGCCAACCAATAACCAGCCCAACTTGAGACCCATCTCATGGACAAGCACCAATCCCTGACACTATTAATGATACTCTGTTATGCTTGCAGATAGGAGTCTAGCATGGCTGTCCTCTGAGAGGCTCCACCCAGCAGACAGAGGCAAACACCTTCAGCCAAACAGTGGAGTTCGGAGACTCTTATGGAAGAATAGGGGGAAGGATTGCAGCCCCTAAGGGGATAGGAACTCCATAGGAAGACCAATAGAGTCAACTAACCTGGACCCTTGGGGATCTCAGATACTGAACCACCAACCAAAGAACACACATGAGCTGGACCTAGGCCTCCCTGCACATGTGTAGCAGATGTGCAGCTTGGTCTTCATGTGAGTCCCAAACAACTGGAGCAGGGGCTATCCCAAAAGCTGTTGCCTGTGTGTGGGATATGTTCTTCTAGCTGGGCTGCCTTGTCTGGTCTCAGTGGGAGAGGAAGCGCCTAGCCTCACAGAGACTTGAAGTGTCATAGTGGAGAGATACCTGGTGAGGGGCTCACCTGATCAGAGGAGAAGGGGAGAGGGGATGGAGTTAGGATTGGGGGGGGGGTGACCAGGAGGGGGCAGTGAGGGGTATGTAAAGTGACTAAGTTTTAAAAAGAGAGAAAGAAAGGAAGGAAGAAAATACCTCCATAAGTACAGCTGTTGGGGATGGAGAGATGGCTCAGAAGTTAAGAGCACTAACTGCTCTTCCAAAGGTCCTGAGTTCAATTCCCAGCAACCACACGGTGGCTCACAACCATCTGACACCCTCTTCTGTTGTGTCTGAAGATAGCAGCAGTGTACTCATACACTAAATAAATAAATCTTTAAAAAAAGAAAAAAAGAAGAAGAAGAAGAAGCCGGACAGTGGTGGCACACACCTTTAATCCCAGCACTTGGATGGCAGAGGCAGGTGGATTTCTGAGTTCGAGGCCAGCCTGGTCTACAGAGTGAGTTCCAGGACAGCCAGGGCAATACAGAGAAACCCTGTCTCGAAGAAAAAAAAAAAAAAAAAAAAGATACAGCTGTAGGCTGGCCTGTAAGGGCATTTTCTTGATTAGTGATTGATAGGGGAGGGTCCACCTTGTTAGCATTCTGTCTATGCTCCACCCCAGTTACCTGGCAACAGCCTGACTCACTATAAAAAGGGGCTGCTTGCCCTCTAGCTCTCTTGCTCCTCTTGCTCTCTTGCTCTTTCCCTGCTTCCCTTCCCCCCTCTCTCTCCACGCGGCCATGGCAGCCTCCACTCCTCTACTCTCTCCCTCTCTCTGCCTTTCTCTGGCTCTACTACCCTCTTAGCTCCCCTCCCCATGCCCTGAATAAACTCTACACTGGTCCCTCAGGGGCAAGGGATGCCTCAGCATGGGTCCGCCGAGGCACCCTCTAACCCCACACCTCCCCACCCCTTCACAGAACATACACCCCTCTCTCCTTTATCTTTTTATAAACACAACACACCTCATTGTGGGTGGTGTCGTCCCTGAGGTGGTTCTGGGTTCTATAAGAAAGCAGGCAGAGCAGGACAGTAAGCAGCACCCTCCATGGCCTCTGCATCAACTCCTGCCTCCAGGTTCCTGCCCTGCTTGAGTTCCTGCACTGACTTCCTTGGAAGATGAATAGATATGGAAGTGTAAGCCAAACAAACCCTTTCCGCCTCAACTTGCTTTTTGGTCATGGTGTTTCCCTAGCTAAGATACTTAGGTCTGATTATTCACTAAGACTCAAAAGATTCAACATTTCCCTGTAATCATGTTTATTATAGTAAAAGGAGAATTGACAAAGAGAAAGGGTGTTTGGGACAAACGAAAAAGAAAGCAGGGCACAAAGTTCCAAGGACTCTCCTTCAGTCCAAGTCACATAGACTTAATTTCTTACTTAATTTTGTACTTAATTTCTCCATTTATTTTATGAAACATCTTCAGCTGGAGAAGTCATTATCTACTCAGTGCCCAGAGGAGGCTGATCACATGAGCATTTTCTACTTGCAAATGTCAAACTTCCAGGTTCCCAGAAGGAAATGTTTAGCATAAGTCAGATTGTTTGCTCCCTATAGGAACAGTGATGGTAGAAATTCCCCTGAAGGCTAAGCTCCCAAATGCCAGCCAAAGGCTAATTCTGTAAGCCAACTTTTATTATGTTATTTATTTATTTAATTGGGGAGGGGGTATGAGGGTAGAGGTTGAAACAGGGTTTCTCTGCATATACTTGGCTCTCCTGGAACCCACTCTGCAGACCAGGCTGGCCTTGAATGAAGACATCTGCCTGCCTTTGTCTCCTGAGTGCTGGGATCAATGGCATGTGCCCCTATGCCCAGCTTTGTGAGCCAACCTTTTGTTTGTTTGTTTGTTTGTTTGTTTGTTTTTCGACACAGTGTTTCTCTGTGTCCTGGAACTCACTCTGTAGGCCAGGCTGGCCTCAAACTCAAAGATCCACCTGCTTCTGCCTCCTGTGCGCTGCCCGGCTGGAAGCCAACTTTTTACAGCGAAGGACTGAACAAGGACAAGGAAAGGTTCAGCCGGGTGACTTTCCTAACCCACTAGTGTTGTGCTAAACTCCCAAGGGCTGAAAAGTATTCATAAGTTATCAGACAGCAGAACAATGGTAATAAGAAATTACAGTAAATTCTTACCAAATAGCTTTGGGGCCAAGAGTTAAAAGGTTATAGGCTCATATGGTCATATATTTAAAGACCCTGTAAACACAACATTGAATCAGTGGGTATGGGTGCTGAAATATTAACTAATATCCCAGATAGCTTAACAATTCTTTCCTCTCATTAACAAGAATGATTCATAGGTTTTCCTTTTTGGGGAGAGGGGGTGGGAGTGAGGACAGGGTCTGACTTTAACCCTGATTTGCTCAAACTCAGCAATCCTCCTTACTTCAGCGTCAGGTGTGCTGAGATTGTAAGTGTGAACTACCATACACAGCAGTAAGAAGTATTCTTGATCCTAAACAATCTTGTAAAATAGTATTAGCAACATTTTATAGCTTTGGAAACAAATTCGAAGAGGTTAACATGCTCAGACTTTCAAGACTTAAAATGAAAGTTGAAATTCTATCCAAACCAGCATGACTCACTAGCTCTAGATGGTTTCTATATAAAAGGTATGAAGAGGCCCATCTCCGAGGCCTCCGAAATCCACATGATGCTCTTCCTCTGCGTTTCAAATCTGCGCCCAGGGCTCCAGGAAGAGCTATCAGCATCAAGCTTAACTTCACCTCTTTTAACTAAATCATAGTTTGCTTTAAAAGAGTAGCAGTCCTGCCACCAAAGACGGTTCCATGGATGGTCACTAAAAACATGTTCTGGGGTGTATAATTATCACAAAGCTCTCTGAAAAGCATTCCTCTTCCTCTGGGTTTTGCCCTCTGCTGAGTGTTCATTTGATCTTTGCCACCAACACTACATATCTGCATCATCTGTCCATGGTTACGCTCACTGAGCATCCTCTCAAACTAAGCCATCCTTCTTTAAGAATTTTAATAAGAAAAATTAGAGATGGGCTTTAAAAGGCTGAGAAGCTCTGTGTTTAAAAAACAGAACAAAGGTGCAGATTTCCAGGTCAAACAAAGAAATCATACTTTGGCTTAAAATACACTGTAGTTTAAAATCTGGAATGCTGGCATAGGGAGATCAAAAGCACTTTCTTGTTGACTTTTTTTTTTAATATGGAAGGTGGAGCAAAGGGAGGACACTGGATGGGAATGTTGAATTATTCAGGTAATTTTCTAGGACTCAGCCTTAATCATTTCCAAAATTCAGTTTAAAAAAAGTTTCATTAAAATTACTGTAAGTATATATCTTCATAGAAAGTTAAAGTAATTGGGTTCAAAAAAAGCAATTAAAATGGGACCTGACACCCCAAATTAGTAATCATACTATTTAGTCAGTGAGCACAAAAGAGCACAGAACAGGCTGAATTGACTAAGGGCTTGCTTACTATGGACTAAACTCAAGTATCCACGTTAAGTTCTATCACAGAGTAATATCTACGGCTCCAGCACTGCCATTTGTGGTCCAATAAAAAGCTCGCCCACCTCTGGAAGAATTTTATGTTTCTCTTATAAACCAGTCTTGAGACTCCCTGAGGAACTTTGGACAAGTGTTGCAAAAATCTGGAGTCCCACCCCCCCAGACTTGAGATGTCACCAGGAAGATTTTCTCCTTGGTTTACTCCAACCTGGCCTTTGGCCAGGTAAAAAAAAGTCTACCTTGTGGGCTGGCTGGAGGGCTGGCCTGAGTTGCTCTCAAATTACAGCCTTTCCTCCTCCCTCAGGAAGTAAAGTCCAGCAGCAGGAGGGCCTAAACCTCTGTGCCTCGGTGCTTGCCTACAATGCCTGGTTGTTTTCACCAAGCAGCGGAATAAAACGCCCTAGAAAAAGAGTAACATTTTAGGGAAAATAACTAATTTTTCCTCCGAAATTTTCTTTTCTTCAGGGGATTCACTTGCTTAAAGGTAAGGTGAAGTGGAATTGGAATTGGAATTGGTTGTTGGGTTGGTCTGCTCAGGGGCCTGGAATGACTAGAATCTCTCTGTTCAGCCTACACATCTAATAGACATCACACCTCTCTGTGTGTGTGTGTGTGTGTGTGTGTGTCTCTCTCTCTCTCTCTGTGTCTCTCTCTCTCACACACACACCTGGCATCTTTCTGTCTAATCTTCTAACAGACATTACTGTTTTTTAGACACTGAAAACACACACACACCCGCGCGCACACACCAGCTTGCTTTCACAATGGCAAATGAAGATAACATCCATTCCTCAGAACACATACATTCTCTTTTCATTCTTTCTCAATATGTAGGTATTTATTTACTCAACTCTCTGTGTAAAGGTAGCACATTATGACATTCTAATCTTGAATGCTTCGCATCTTTCTCCTAAGGTGGAGACTAGTCTCTGCAGAATCGTAAGCCCACAGCACAGCCAAAATATTTAACCTCTGTTTGGTACCCTCTATTTCAAATCCCTCATATTTCCTAAATGGGCTTCCCAATTTATTTTCCTGATCTAGTATCCTGTTAAGAGAAAAGCTACTTTGTTGGGGTATCTAGTTCCTTAAAATACCTAAGTTCCATATAAAGGGGCTGTCTAAACCCAAGAGCCCCCTCCCATTTTACTTTTCTTTGGAGTCAAGAGCTGGTTCACAGGACAGGACGGGTAACACATGGCATCCTCTAAAATTGGCTTATATGGAGATCCTGAGCACAAGTAGAGTGGCCATTCCCCATCAGGGAAGTGAGGTTATTAACATCAGACAGACTTCACATGTAACTAAGGGAGACAAAAAGCAAAATCAAGGAACAATTGGTTTTATACCATGGAGAAAAATAGAATAAAAGCCCACTTAAGTTTAGATCACTTTCTTGACTACTGAATCAGCTGTTTTGGATCTATTCCAGTGATCTCTGTATGAAACACACAGAAGTGTCATGATGAAGAGGGAAGAAAAGCCCTCCCCTTACACCAAACCCCTGGATGGAGGATGGGGATGGATGGTTGTGTTTCATTTTTTCCTGGTAAGTGTTTCTTTCCCCTTTCCAACTGCTGAACTGTCTGAAGAAAAGCTCAAAGCAGCCTAACAAGATCTCTGAAGAAATCAAAAGATTTGAGTAGATAGGAAGCCAGGAACTTCCCCAAACTGCTAAGATCAGAGGCCATCTTGGCTGAACCCAGAAGCTGAGCTGTTCCCCTCTGCCTATCACCTCTTAATCAGAGAATGCTCCAGGCATGATTGGCAGTTCTACTTTGGCAGCTTCGAAATTTGGGGACATTGGAATTCTGACTATGTAAGAGCTAGCTAGCACAAGGCATTCCTAGAAAGTATTCAGGTCTGCCAGGTGTGAGGGTTTGCTTTTAATTCCAGCACTGGGTGTGTGTGTGGGGGGGTGTACTAAGGCCAGATAGTTGCTAAGAGTTTGAGACCAGCCAGTCATACATGGCAAGACTTTATCTCAAAACTAAGTGCCCACCCGGTCAGCCTAACATGTACACAATACTTCATACTCCTCATGCTGTTTTGTCTACTTGACACAAACCTAGATGTATCTGGAAAGAGGGAATAGCAATTGAGAAACTGCTTCCATCAGACTGGCCTGTCGGCAAGTCTGTGGGGACATTTTCTTGATTAATGATTGATTTGGAGAGCTCAGCTCACTGCCATGCCCGGACAGGTGGTCCTGTGTTCTTTAGGGAAGCAAACCGAACAAGCCAGGGGAAAACAAGCCAGAAAGCAGTATTCCTCCATAGCTCTTGCTTTAGATCTTGCCCTGACTTTGTGATGGTCTTTAACCTTTAAGCTGAAATGAACCCTTTCCTTTCCAAGTATTTTATCATAGTAATAAAAAGCCAACCACGGCAGTTCCCTTCATTAAAAGGGGTTGAGAATATTTCAGCCTGCTGCTCACACTCCACCTATAACTTAAACCCGAATTAAACTCTATATCTAACATGTATTGAAAGAGTTCTTGCCCTTGCCTCCAAGACACTGTTGAGATTGCTATGTAAAAAAGTGGCAATGTGCATTATCAGCATGTCTGTTCTAGGACACTGGTGGATCCCATCATAGCTGTGCCACAAATAACCCTATACATAGTGGTACCAGCCCTATAATTCGTAAGCACCCCTAGATCATGCTATTAACTTTGAGACATACCCACAAAGACATTTCTCTCTTCCTGACATTCCTCCCCTGCTTGGATTTACAGTAAGCAGCCCACACGACAGGAGTCCAGATGAGTGACAGATAGAAGTATGAAGTTGAAGGTGGGAAAACATAACTCATTACACCTCCTAATGACAGAAAAGAGGCAGGGAGGCGGAGCTCCTAAGCTAGACCTGTGCATTATAAAACTTAACAAATAAAGCACAATTTGGTAAATTCTGGCTTCATTACTGAAGAACAGAATCTCTTCTCCCCTTCCACAGAAACATTAATAATGGGGGAACTAAAGATGCCTTAAGCCTGAGAGCCCTGCCTGGTTGGGTCTCCTCTCAAATGGTGGATGCTGTTGGTGTAGGAGTCTGGTTCTCCCACATGTTTCTGAATTATTCTCAGTGGATAACACATTATTTGATCAGTTAATGCTAATTAAAAGTACCTAATAATCAGGTTAATAATGTTATTTGGGTAACATGATGATGGTTATTGAAGCACAAAAATATACCAAAATGTTACAATGAACTCAGCTAGCTCACTGCTCATAGGGATGATATACATCCTTTCGGGGCAATGCATCTATTTCCATGTAAATTGCAAGCATGCTTTTCTGTAAGATTTAAGCGCCCAGAAAAGTGAAAACATTCTCAGTATGCTTTGTGAGCTCCCCCACAAAAGCAGGCTACACTGTAACTTACCATACTTTATACATTACTGTTTCTGGGTTTAGTATGTGTCTTAGTTAGGGTTTCACTGCTGAGAACAGACACCATGACCAAGGCAACTCTTTTAAAGGACAACATTTAATTGGGACTGGCTTACAGGTTCAGAGGTTCAGTCCAGTATCATCAAGGCAGGAGCATGGCAGTGTCCAGGCAGGCATGGTGCAGGAGTTGCTGAGAATTCTACATCTTCATCTGAAGGCTGCTAGAAGAATACTGGCTTCCAGGGAGCTAGGATGAGGGTCTTAAAGCACACGCCCACAATGACATACTTCTTCCAAGACCACACCTATTCCAATAAGGCCACACCTCCTAATAGTCCAAGAATATTTAAACCATCACAGTATATCTTACCAAACTGTTCAGTGAGGGTAGGGATCCACATTTATATTGCTCATCAGTGCATGTTCACTATTGTATGCCTACTCTGAATGTGCAGCCTGAAACACAGTAGCCACTCATTAAATACCTGCTTTGGGGAGGTGGGGGGTGGGGTGGTGGAACAAACTCATAGACACATGTATAAGTAGCCAAGAGGGTGGATGAAGTCAGAGGTGGCTACTGAAAACATGTTACGAGCCAAGTGTGCTGGTACAGTTACAGGTGATACACCTGTAATTGCAGCAACTGGGAGGTAGGGCAGGAGGAACTTGAGTTCAGAGGCAGCTGGGGCTACACAGTGAAATCATCTCAGAAAAATAACAGATTAGGACAACTGGTTGTTCCGAGGATAGAAAGTTTTAACGAGACAACTGGAATACTTTAACTGGAGAAGTATTTCAGATGGAACCTGGACAGACACAGGGTATCCAGTGGACAAGCTGCCACACAGGCAAGAAAACAGGCCCCATTTAATGCGAAATCCAGAAGGAACTGAACATACAGATCTGAGCACTTTGGGAGGACAGCCAACTCAGGTGTGGAGAGGAACCTGACAGCAGGGAACATCGGAGTCCAGAGTCCTTAGTTTTGAGTCTAAGGGATTCATAACCAAGAAGGTCTTCGTGCACCTGAGGTATAGCAACCTGTGTCTCCAACATACACAATTTAACTTTAAGGCAAAACGGATAAAACCACCAGAGAAAAGGGATAGGACAAAATTGGGGAAGATCAATGTGGGGATGAATGGAATCATCCACAGAAGAAACAAGAGCAGAGGAGCAGGCAGATGTCTAGAAATTATCAGGAAAAATGATGTATGGCCACTGTTGAGGTCACATGATAGAAATGGCAACAAAAAATCTGACTTAGCAACAAAGAAGTCTTTGATAATCTTGGTCAGAGCACTTAGATTTTCAGTGGAATACTTCAATAAGAGAAAGTAGACACAGCAGACTTTGAAGAAACTTATCTATGAAGGTCAGGATAAGCTAGGATAACCTTATAGAAAGATCAGAAATAAAAAGAGCTGTTATTAAATAAAATTAACCCTGACAACAAAGTGAGTCCAGGCTGATCTCTCTCTGTGTCTCTGTCTCTCTCTCAGGGGAGGGAGGAGAGAGAGAGAGGGAGAGGGAGAGAAGGAGAGGGAGAGAGGGAGAGGGAGAGAAGGAGAGAGGGAGGGAGAAAGAGAGGCCCACTTCATGCTCTTATGGGCCCAAGAAAATGAACTGCTTTGGACAGGGCTTGTGGTACATGCCTTTAATCCCAGGGGCACTTGGGAGGAAGAGGCAGGTGGATCTCTGAGTTTGAAGCCAGCCTGGTACACACACACAGACACACACACGCACACGCTCGAGAGCAAGAGAGAGAGGGGGGAGGGGAGGAGGAATGGAGGAAGAGAGAAAAGGAGGGAGGGAGAGAGGGAAGGAGGAGGAGGAGTTAGTTCAAGGACAGCCACAGCTACACAGAGAAACTCTGTCTTGAAAAACAAAAAACCGGGCTGGAGAGATGGCTCAGAGGTTAAGAACTCCTACTACTCTTCCAGAAGTGCTGAGTTCCATTCCCAGCAACCACATGGTGGCTCACATCCATCTGCAATGGGATCTGATGCTGTCTTCTGGTGTGTCTGAGGACAGCTACAGTGTACTTACTTACTTACTTTACTTACTTACTTACTTACTTACTTACATACATACATACATACATACATACATCTTAAAAAATCTACCAAATCTAAGACTAAATGCTTTTAAGTTGGAAATTAGGGATTGGACCATTCCCCGGTTCTTGTTTGATTTGGAGGTGAGGAAATTACAATGTCTGATGAAGCTGGACTGAGTCCTACCAAGCTTAATCCACGGCATGGGATCAAGACTTATGTAGTAGTCTGCTTGGTTTAACTAATGGAAAATACAGATATTGGGAAAGGTCTTTAGTATGTTTTTAAAGTCTAAATAGAAATTAATTAGGAAATTAAAAGCTAGAACTAGCTGGGTAGAGCTCTGCTTTTGCTTTCCTGATACCCAGTGAATAGACAACACGACCGGTTACTAAGCAGGCAACACCCATTTCACAGCTGTCACAGCCAGACATCAAGAAGAGAAGAAAGAACAGCTCAGATTGGAGACCAATAGCCAGTCAAATTCAAAAGATTAAGAGCAGAGGTAAACTGGAAGTGGTGGCCTATGTCTTTAATCCCAGAATTTGGGATTTGATTTTTTTTTTTTTTTTTTTTTTAAAGAAAAAGTATAATTGTGGGTGCCAGGAACTGAATCTGGGTATTCTGGAAGTGCAGCAATGCTTCTAACTGCTAAGCCATCTTTCCAAGTTTTGTTTTGTACTTGCTTTCAAGTGAGAATGAGAAAAATGTTTAGGACTCTTTTCTTAACTTTGCAAGCCTCCTAGGCAGTTGCCAATTCTCTGTCTCTTGCCTCCAGATAAGAAATACCACTATTATGAAAGAAGACTAGAAATGATGATTAAAGTGTGGGTGGGTGGGTGGGACACAATCCTTTACAATTAGGAGATGAGGAATGGATGTTTACAAACAGAAATGTTTCCCCCCCAAAAGGCACCTGTAATAAACAACTGCCAGAGATAGTATGTAAAAAAAAAGTGGTGAGGAGTCAAGTCAGCCTAGGGTCTAAACCTGAGTGCCTGCACCATCTTTGACAACTTTTCTCTCTAAACTTAACTCTCACCTATAAAACAATAGTGACACATCCTTTTCACAAGCTTGAACTGGGGACTAAATGAGATATTTTCATGTATATGTCCCACCACTTTAAAGAGGAATGAACTGCTCCCACTCCCTATTATATAACCAGAAAGCACCAATAAGACAAATGGGTAAGTACTGAGACGCTGGAGCAACTGAACCTCTGGTAACAGTTTAAGCCCACTTTGCACCTAACAAGGACTCTGTATGCTTTGAATTAGGTAAACGTGTTTGTGATGGGAATGACCAAGACATTTGCAATTTTCTTTGTGGTTTTTCAAGAAGAGTTTGAAGGCACTTCAGAGCAAATTGGTTGGATTGGATCCATCATGTCATCACTCCGTTTTTCTGCAGGTATGGAGCTGGCAATAAGCTTGCTGTCTGTAGAGAATGACCACAAAGGTCCATGACAACACCGTCATTCCTTTAAGGCTGAAGTAATTTTACATTAAAGTTCACCTATTAATATGCCTTAATATCGATATGTAATATTGAAAGAAACAAGAGTGTTTAAGTTCTATTTAACTTGGTAATTAAGTTGGGAAAATTAAGGTTAAAAAGGAATTAAGGCCAGGTGTTGGTGGCGCACGCCTTTAATCCCAGCCCTCAGGAGGTAGAGGCAGGTGGAGTCGGAGGCCAGCTTGGTCTACAGAGCAAGTTTCAGGACAGCCAGGGCTGCACAGAAAAATCTTGTCTGGACAAAAGACAGGGAAAGGAATTAAGAATCCAAGTATTTAGTTAATGATTGAAATTTTTTCATGCTTTGTGGTTTTTAGGTCTGGTAAAGCTTTAAACCCAGTGAGCCAAGGACTCAATCTGAAAGTGAAACCATTCAGCTCTAATTATGTGATCATATTCAAAACAAACATCAAACCAATTTCTCCGTTAGTTCTAGTTGGTGTTATAATATGGATATTAGTGATTCAAATTTGTACTAAACAGAGGCCACTAGCACAAACACAATTTTATTTAAATTTTGAATACACAGTATCTTAAACCAATTGCCTTGTTTTCCTCTTATCACTCGGTCGAATAACACACAGGGTCTAAGGGATGCCCAAGGACATTAACTTAGCACCTTCCCTTTCTTCTCTTAAGGTCCCCTGGCTGCTATTATTTGTGATATACTTGGAGAAAAAACTACCTCCATTCTTGGAACTTTCCTTGTTTCTGGTGGCTATCTCATCAGCAGCTGGGCCACAGGCATTCCCTTTCTTTGTGTGACTATGGGACTGTTACCCGGTGAGTTCACTATCAACAGTCCATAAAGGATGAAAGAGGCAACCTTCCTACTGCCAGTAGATCCTAAATATAGTATCTGATTTACAACATGTGATCTGATAACTAATGATCTAATTTCAAACTTTTATTTTCTTTTCTTTAAGGTTTGGGGTCTGCTTTCTTGTACCAAGTAGCTGCTGTAGTAATCACCAAATATTTCAAAAAACGACTGGGTCTTTCTACAGCAATTGCCCGTTCTGGAATGGGACTGACATTTTTGTTGGCACCCTTTACAAAATTCTTGATAGATCTTTATGACTGGACAGGTGAGTCAGTCTAAATTTCTAAACTCTAAGCATTAAAAATGTGATGTTTAGCCCTCCCTCTGAATACTAGAAGTGAAGCTTTTATATTTCTTTTTCTAGATCCAAGGTCACTATGAGACCCTGGTAGGTCCAGAACTTGCTCTGTAGACCAGGCTGGCCTCAAAACTCATGGAGATGCTGGGATTACAGGCCACCAGGCACCACATAGCACTTAAGATGAGAGGGGAAATAAACATTTAATGGAAGAACATCCCCTTCCTTAGAGAACACAAGGAAGAAATCTTCCTCAACCTTTGCCAGCCCACTCAGAATTCTCTTCAGAATTCCATGCCTGAGGTGCAACTGGAAACACTGTGCAGTAACAGCCTTAGAAAAACAATGTTTTTCCTCCAATCTTTCACTAAAGCAACCTAAGAAAACAAAAAACCAAATCTTTATATATATTATCAACTAGGAATTTTCACAAAGTCATTTCATAATTTCCTATCTGAAGTATTTTAGTGGAATGTATTTATGTGTATTTCTACCTTTACAGTAGTTTTGACTACTCTTCCCTATGTAGAGCACTATTCTGTAGTCCCACGGTAAACGGGAACCTCAGGCTGATATGCCTCTAGGAAAGCCTACAGAAGCTTGTTCTCTCCAGAAACACTAAGTCATGGCTTTGTTCAGGTCACCCTGAAATCAACCAAGTACTCATCGTCAAGGCAAGATTAGTATGTCTTCAAGGGGGAAAAAAGTCTGAAAGGCTTTTCCAACATGTTTCCCCCATGCTTCCTGCCAGTTAATTCTATACTTCCTACACCAAAATCCAGTCACAATATATTTAAAATACCTATTTAAAATATAAATTTGTGCCATTCAGATTATCAACCCACCACCCAATGCCCTATCTTTTACTTTAGCAAAATAACCTCTTTCCAACTTCCTGGTTTCTCAATATCTAAAGTATTACATTTTTGCAGCATGTAGATTGTCAGTAGATTTAAGTGCTTTCAGTTAAATTTGGGAGGCAGGGAAGGAGAGATGGCTCAGCAAAAAGGCATTTTGCTGTTCTTCCAGATGACTAGAACTCCATTCCCAGAATTTATATCAGACATTTCACAACTGCCTGTAATACCAGCTCCAGAGGATCTGATTCTCTTCTGGCTTCAGTGCCCACCCCCCCACCCCCCAACACACACACAAATAAAGTTATGTTTTTAAAGTAGCATTGGAGGCAAAGAAGCATTTCCAAGAATTATTGGACTATGGAGGTTGGCCTCTTCCAAGCCTATGAATAGATAGTAGCATGAACTGAAAGGTTATTTGTATGTTCTCAATTTCTCTCTTCCATTTAGGTGCTCTTATATTATTTGGAGCTATTACACTGAATTTGGTGCCTTCCAGCATGCTCTTAAGACCCATCCACATTCAATCAAACAACAATTCTGATACTGGAAACAAAGGTAGCATTTTGTCTGCAACTGGATCAGAGGTATCATACAAAACAGAAACATCAAACTGCAATGAGACACAAGAGTCTTCCATCAAAGACAGTAGTATGAAGACATCTGGACAACCTACCAAAACTTTAACTGTCTTAGAAAATCAAAGTGAAGAGTTCAGCGATAGGCCTCATAGGAACAGGCTGTTACTTATAAGCAATGACAAAAGTTACGAGAAAAAATTTGTTTCATGGAACTGCAAACAAAAACTATTAGACATTTCTCTCTTTAGAAATCCTTTCTTCTACATATTTACCTGGTCTTTTCTCCTGAGTCAATTAGCATATTTCATTCCTACTTTTCACCTAGTAGCCAGAGCAAAAACACTTGGAATTGACATAATGGACGCCTCCTACCTTGTATCTGTGGCTGGTAAGAAAACCTATTTCAAACCTCCTACCTACTAGCAAAAATGAACTTAACTTGATAAAATTTGACTAAATTTTATTTTAAAACAGAAGCAAGGAAAAAGAGGGGAGAAAGCAAGAAAGAGTGACTGTGAGTGGGCTATGGAAAGGCTAGGAAAAGCAAGTTTTCTAAGGTTAAACAGAGTACTGTGCATTTCCTCATGCAGATTTGGCAACTGCTATCTTTCAGATTCTAGTGGACCCTAACTCTCTTTATCCACTTTCAGGTGTAACACAGTAGATATCAATTGTACATTGGGAAGAAACTTAATTTCAAAAGCTGGTGCTAAGTGTCAACAGCTAATCTGGAAAGAAAGAAGTCTCAGCTAGAAAACATAGTGTAGTAACTTGACAGACTGATTCTGAAGCTTGACTTCCCAGGCTAGGCTCTTCCTCTGTTTCTTTGGCTGTGTGACCTTGGGCAAGGCATTCTCCTCTATGCCAGATTTCCTTTTCCTATCTATCTATTGGATAGGCATAGCACACTGCTTTCTTTCAGCTGTCAGTATTATGAATGTAATGTATATGTAATTTAGTGTAGTACCAGGCTAGCATAATGTTCTATTGGTATTTGATGTTAAGCAATTTTCCTGTTAAAATAATTGTAAGAGACAAATATGACTGTAGAGTTAGTCACTAATCCATAGGCTCGTGTTTAAAATGTAAATTAAGGGCTGGGGAGATGGCTCAGCGGTTAACAGCACTGACTGCTCTTCCTGAGGTCATGAGTTCAAATCCCAGCAACCACATGGTGGCTCACAACCATCTATAATGAGATCTGGTGCCCTCTTTTGGTGTGTCTGAAGACAGCTATAGTGGACTTATATATAATAAATAAATAAATCTAAAAAAAAAAATTTTTTTTAAAAAGAATGTAAGTTAAAAACACAAAAACAATTATTTTATGTAATCAAAAAATGTTGGAAGATCAAATACTTAAGTTGTAGATTCTCTCAACTGACAACACAGGGAGTCTGAAACAAAAAATGAGATTGGATGTTTTGCTCTAACTGGACAATTCTCAGCATTCAACTCAACTTTTCTACAGATTTATTGGGAAAAACACCAACTTACCAACCCCTTACAAAGCTGAAGACACCTAGTTTCAAATGTTCTCACTGAAGAGATGCTTCAGTCAAAAAAAATGAAGTTACATAAGAGCAGCTTTGGTTAACCATTTTCTTTTACTGGCTGATAGAATCCATTTGGATCAGATTAAGGCCATACAAATTAGGCCAAGTAGCATAATATAATCTGTGTGCATCCTAGGAAACTACTATGAAATGCAGTCTCCTAGTCACTTTAGTCTCTTTTAATGGCAGTCTCCTAGTCACTTTAGTCTCTTTTAATGGAGCAGTTTGTTTGAACCCCTAAAATTCCAATCAACTGAAAACTTTTTTTTTAAATGTGGGGCTTCATACATGTGAAGGAAGCACTGGACCACTAAGCATTCTATGCCCAGCATTACTCATGGTTCTTTTTTTGTTTTGTTTTTGAGACACTGTCTCATCATGTAGCTCAATCTGTATTAGAATATATAAGCAAACCAGGGTGGTCTGGATGGAATTCACAAGAGATCTACTCTGCCTCCCAAGTACTGAGATTAAAGGCATTCACCACCACATCTGGCTTCACGATATTCTTGATGAAGACTACTTTTGATATTTTTAACTAATATGTCTTAAAATAAATAGGGTAAACAGTAATGATGCCGATTACACCATACCAGCTATGTCTCAAATGACATATTTAAACGACTTACGTATTTTCAAATTAACTTTAACAACCATTGGTCTCAAATTCCAAAGCTTCATTAAAAAATACAAGGAAGAGTCCCAGTGTCTATATTTCTTAATGTAAGATTTTATTTAATTTTTCTTGTTTCACCATACGACTCCGCAGGATACTGAAGTTTCATATCCTTACTTGTAGGACCTTTGAAGAGACTCTACGACCTCTTCAGACCAAGGTCTTGTCAACAGGGATTCCACATACAATTAGAAAACATACATGACAACTTAATGGTTTCATATTCAGCTGGAGGCAGCATTCTGGTATTGTATTAGATGTCTAGAAAAAGTAAGGTACATATCCTATTTCAGTATGAAACCATTTTTCCCTCCTGTATTCTGGCCTCAGGATGGCATTCTACTCCTTGGGCAAAGATTCACTTACACACTGACATTCTTACAAAAGGGTTTAGGAAACACTGTCTGACTTTGTATTCACTGTTCCAGGTATCACTGAGACTATCAGTCAGCTCATTTCGGGATGGATTGCTGATCAAAATTGGATCAAGAAGTATCAATACCACAAGTCTTACCTCATTCTGTGTGGTGTAACTAACCTGCTTGCTCCTTTAGCCACCACATTCCCACTCCTTATGGCCTATACCATCATTTTTGCCATTTTTGCTGGTGGCTACCTGGCACTAATACTGCCAGTACTGGTGAGTAGACTCATTCCTTAGTAATAAATGACTTGGTAAAAGTATCAGTAACAGCCTTCCCAAGAATTCAAATTATGTATTAACTTTATGATTTAAAAATTACACAAGACTTCAGAAATCCTGCAGCTAGTTATACCCTGTCATTATTCACCGAATTATGTAAGGAACAGAAGCTAAAAGAACTAGTCACATAGAACAAACAGGAAAAGGAGGAACACAGTGACCAGCAAGATTCCAACTGTCCTTGCATTTACTCCTCCATCAGGCTCTGGGGGTCTCTAGCTCTTGCTAGAACACAAGTATATAAGTTTGCTAACAAGGATTGCATCTGTATACTTACTATCTTGAGTCCTATGTACTTTAAGGACATTGTTTTAACAAGTTCTCAATTTTTACCTCAACCTGACTTAAACCCTGAACTCAAATGGAACTAAAACGTTTAAGTTGTGTAGGATAGTGTATGAGGCTTAGAGAAAACCCCAGGTTTCCAAAGATGAAATCAGTTCCTGTGTTACCAGATTTCTTATAAGCCCATGGTTGGTAGTCAGCCACAGGTGGATTCAATATTACTGTAAGCACAGATTGCAAAATACTATTTCCTAATTGAGAAGGAAAATCATTAAGGTTTGGGAGGTAAAAATACTCTTAAACCACATAAAAGGTCAACCTATCAAAACTAAACACCAGTGTCCCCCACTAACAAACTAAAAACACTTACGTAGCCTAGCCAGTCCTAGCGGCCTAAACACCAGTGTCCCCCACTAACAAACTGA
>JADRCH010000340.1:620180-635993 GCA_019843965.1 Rhynchomys soricoides | reverse complement strand
AGCGGCCTAAACACCAGTGTCCCCCACTAACAAACTGACAACACTTACGTAGCCTAGCCAGTCCTAGCGGCCTGACAACTACTCCCTTTCCTAACACTGGGGACAAGAAGCCAACCAAAGCATCCCAGGAGTCAAACCATTACGTTGGAGTGTTTTGTTGTTTTGTTTTTTACATAGTATTTGTCACCCCTTTGTAAACATGAGACACTGGAGAAGTTCATCCTTAAAATGGCTAACACTAAATTCTCATTCCCTACAGGTTGACCTATCTAAGAATTCTAGAGTACACAAGTTTTTGGGATATGCCAGTTTCTTCGCTGGGATGGCTGTCCTTTCTGGACCTCCAATAGCAGGTAACAACTAAGCCACACGCTGAGCAAATTTCAACCAAGAAAATAGAAATCTAGGATCAACGGCAACAGTGTAGGTTTGAATGTTGTATTTGACTTTATCATGTTTGCTCTACCCTGATACCAAATACAGGAAAATCTGATAATTAATTCTGTAAATGTGGTTTGCCTTACTAGAAATAACCACTTTTACCTAAATGATATTTTCTGCTTGAAAATTTAGTTAAAAATTTGACTACCTGCAGAGAAAAAATTATTCATTGGTAAATGTTAGATTCTCGGACTCCAGGTCTTATCTATTGACCTTGCTGACTGCTACAGTGTTTCCACTGTCCGCAGCAAGGAACTCACCTTAAGATTAACTTTGCTATTGTTAAATGATTTGTTTTGTTTTTGAAACAAGGTCTCATTTGCCCAAGTAGGCTTCAAACTCCCTATTCCCAAGGAACCTTAAGAACTTTCTGATCCTTCTGTTCCCACCTGGGATTACAAGTGTGAAATCAATTACCTGGTGTATGCAGTATTGGGGAAGCAAATCAAACTCACCGCACTCATGCTAGACAAATAATCTGCCAACTGAGCCCATCCTCACTTTTGCTACTTCCAGACCATAACTGAAAACAGTGATTCTGCCCTATCATTTAAAAAACCAAACAAAAAATATATATAGTGATGTTAAGTTTGTACTCTTGTTTTTGAGGCAGGATCTCATGTAGCCCAGGCTGGCCTTAAACTCACTACCTGAGAAGATGCTGGCTTTGAACTCTTAATCCTCCTGTATCTGTTTCCCAAGTGCTGGAACTACATGCATGTGCCATCATTCTTGGCTTCTATTTCCTTTCCTTTCCTTATTTATTTAAAATGAAAAAGAACAGACTACAACAGAGCAAATTAGAAAGCAATCATTTTATTGTGATACTTTTATTTCATGCACACACCTAATGCATTATAAAATACATGTTTTCAATAATTCAGAAAAGAATGTTTATAGTTTTTTCTTACCCAAAGTCTCGAATACGTAGAACTGTATGTAAGGATAAATGGAGCTCCTGTACCCAGTAGTCCGAAGAATTTTACCTGTTCTAACTAGTCAAAGATAGTAGTTTGGCTACCGTTAAAGGCTCCCATCGATTTTTAGTCCAGGAGTTTGTTGCTCACAGTATCCCAAGTAAGATTATAAGACACAACTAAAGACATCTCACTGAGAGTGATGTTATGTGGCTAAACATCTTGTTAAAGGGAGAGGTTTCAGGGAGGCTCTTATTTCTCTAAGTCATCCCTCTATGAAAGGATAAAGAGAACTTTATAAAGACTATTAGATCTCTTCCCAAGTTCTGATTTCAGCAGCATCTACCAAAGAAATCCTACAAATGTTGGCTTTCAGATTAAGTCAGTTCTTTGGAATGGAGATGTAGCTCAGTGATGGACCACTTGCCTAACACACATGAGGCCCTTGAAACCCAAAACTAAAACCAGCTAACTTGATTGTTAAGACTATTATATGACTATTTTTACCTTTAAATCTAAATGTTTATTGATAATCTTCAAAGCTGTAAGAGATTCTCATTTTTACTTACCCATATCTATTAACAAATGAAAAGCTGAAATTCCTATAAAAGAATATAGGCATATTTAAGTAGGAATCTGGCAAACAGTAAATCCTCAGTTTAAAATGGTACCAATGAATAAATAAACAATATACTTCTCTTTCCTGTATGGGAATGAAAAAGAAAAGAAAAGTTAGTTCTTTACAACATTTTAATAATTCTAGGAAAGAAAAAAAGCGTAAGAAAACCATAGAAATCATGTAATTTTTAACAAAACTACACAATTTAAAAAATCAATAAGTAAAGCACATGGGCAATATAACCACTTACATACTTTTATCATCATGAATAGGACATGAAATATAGCAACAAAATTCCTTAAGACAAGAGTTCAAAGGACACGAAGCCAAAAGTCTACCTCCCCACATGTATACTCCTCCACAGAGCACCCCCTTCGCCCCTCAAAGCAGATTCTTTCTATCCTTTTCTATAACTAGTAAGAAATCCAACTTTATAATAATATGGCTCAAATCAGACCCAGTTTCCTGGTTGAGGGTGGTTAACAGACTAAGAGCAGGAAAAATGTCACAGAGCTTTCAAATCTGCTAGATTTGGCTGGCAGGTAACGTCCAGAATTCCACCATAGCACCAAGATTTTAGCTTTGAAAGGTGTGGGGAAATGATAAGAATTAATATTTGAAACTGTGTTATATTTCTAGCTAAACTCTGGAATCTGCCTTCTTTTACATCAATACTGAACATCTGATGAAGTAGATATAACCCTACCCATCAATTTCCTTAGCTTGAAATAGGTGTTGAACAGTTCAAATGTTGAATCAGAGTTACTTCATAAAACTAATCATTTTGGACAAACTCTAAGAAAACTAAAACCTTTTTCTTTTCCCTCTAAGACAAGGTCTCAATGTATAGTGCAGGCTGCCTAGAACTTGCTATGTAGTACAGAGTAACCCTGAACACAAGATTCTTTTATTCTGTAAGTGCTAAGATTATAGGAATGTGTTACCATGCCCTGCTCTAGAAAAAATTCTAATCCCTAAACAGATATAAATTGGCTGTGTTAAAGTCCCTAAAGAAATTCTCCATATATATCTAAATATATATATATATACACACACACACACCATCTGATATTTCAACCTTGTAACTCAAAGATGACAGAGAAACTGGTTATCTTTTACTAGCTCTGTGTATTATAGCAAAAGAAATCCATCCAATGAGGTTTCTGTCCCTTTAACAGGAAAATTGACAGGCCATTCCTATTTCTAGTCTATCTTCAGTTCAAATACAATACTGAACAAAACTTCTGATCCTTGCTCCACCATTTACGAAATCAACCTCAAAAGTTTTATCAGTTATGCTGACTTATAGAATGTCTTAGGAAAAAAGATAGCTCAATCTTTTGGTCTGTTATAGTTCCACTGTGGAGATTGAAATGAGTGGAAGACAAGTGAGAAGGCAGAGCAAAGTTCTCTGTCTGGACAAATAAAAGGGAATACATTAACACTGAAGAATTTGTGAACTGTTCATTATCAGGTGGTTAATTTCTCTCAAACCACATCACCCACCCAGCTTCAGTCTGACTCAGCATTCTTAAGTTGATGAATATCTATGAAAGCATCAAAAATAAATTTCAAATAGTTCTAGAGTGGTTTAAAAGGAAGAATTTATCACTCCGCCTTTGCAAAGGCCAAGACCAGAGTGTCCAAATGCTAATGCTATAGTAACACAGGGCACAGAATCAATGCTAGAATGCCCCTACTAAATCTTATTATAATTTTCTATCTTGGGGCCTTTAGTGAGTTCCTATCTTAAAAAGGCACCAAGATTTTAATTTACTAAAGCACACAGGATTTATTCATATAATGGCACATACAGAACACAAATATTTTACAACACAACCAAGGTAAGAGATAAAACTGCTATACCCAACCAGTGGCCTTGAAAGACAAAAAGATCCGGGTCTTAACCAGGCATGGTGGTATATACCTTTAACTCCAGTACTTGAGAGGAAGAGCCAATGCATCTCTGTGAGTCTGAGGCCTCCTTGGTCTAGACAGCCAGTTCTAGGCCACCAACTGGGTCTATCTGGTGAGACCCACATCTCAAATAAATAAAACCATTGTGTCCATACACCTTGGAAGTTTGCCACTATGCCTCCTACCCAGCAGAGGAAGTTCTTATTAAGCAGGCCAGTTTCAGAATTTTCAGTCCCATAGTTGAAATACCAAGGAGCTTTGGGATTAAGGACTTCCTAGGTATATTTCAAGTGCTAACATGATGATAAATGGAAGCATAGCCGCAAGCTTAATAGGATTCCTTTTTTCTTCTTTCTTTACATTTATTTTTTTACTTTGTGAGTGTATGTGTGTGGACATGCCATGCTGCAGCACCACATATGGAGAACAGAGAACAGCCTATGGGTGTCAGTTCTCTTCTTCCATCACAAGTCCCAGGGATAGAATTCAGGCCGCTAGGCCTTGCAGCAAGAACCTACCTGTGAAGCTATCTATCTTATCAGCCCCGTAAAAGGATTCAACAAATTCTGAAACACATGGTAATGAATACTTCTGAGCACATTAATTCCCTTTTCTACGACTTAACTCATAAAACCATATAGACAGTATATTGGTTGACTATCTTTAAATCCAAACAAATAAATCTTTGGGGGTAGTGTTTGGTGTCATAATGGCAAAATTTCCTACCATAAGTTTGATTCATGTACAAAATATTAAAAGTAATATATAAAATTATCTTTAGGGAGATAGATGATGGCTCAACAGTTAAGAGCATTTGTATGTAGCCCCTGCAAAAAAGGTCCAGATCCAGTTCTCAGAATCCATACAATGAATGGTTCACAACCATCTGTAACTCCAGTCCACAGGAACCAATGCCCTTTTCTGATCTCTGAGGCACCAAGCATGTACATGATGCACACACACACACACATACATACATTTTACACGGGGGTGGGGAATACAAACATAAAAAGATGAGTACATTTTTAAAAATTATCTTTAGGTTGTGTATATAAAGTACATAAAACATAAGTGAATTTTCTAGGTTCCATTCCTAAGGTACCTTATTAGCATGTGTTAAACACAAAACACTTGAAATAGTAGATATCTTGGATAACGCTTCTTAGCCATAATAATCAAGCTTAGATTTATGTGGCCCCTACTTAAGCTTGATTGCTATTAAAACTTGGATTAGTGAACTTTTGTCTACCATTAAAAATTAAAGATTATATATTTGGCTCTGGATCGCAATTAGAATTTTAAAGATGTTAGCGTCTCAATTAACAAGTATAAATAGGTGGAACATTCAAAGTAAATTCTTTTATCCAACACGAAATATGCCAAATGATTCCCTTTTCTGATAAAAATATTAAAATATTTTAAGCCTTAATGTTTCAGACATAACATTCTCTTTAGAAGGTGTGTGTGAAAGGAAAGCGTATACATGATTTCCTCGTGAACCAACTACCATCTATGCTCCCTTCTACTGGCACTAACTACATCACTATCAGACCCCCAGTCCTTTCCTATAATCCCACAGCATCAGAAAGTCACAGGACACATACACATACACAGAAGAGGAGGTGCTGCTGTTCCATCTTCCTTCCTTACTAGAACATTCCACAGCTCAGATCAGTCACCTGTTTCTTAGGGAGTTATAGGTCGTTCATGTCCATAGAATACAAAGACTCATTCTAGCTAACCTCACTCTACTCCTTCAACTAGCCTCCAAGAAACTTCAGAGGTCACTAACCAAATAAAGAATCAGTAACCAAATTCCTTAAAGCTTGCTGAATTTAAAGGGCTATAAAACATGCCAATTCATGTATTACATTAAATATAGGAAACATAAAACTATAATAGCCAGGCAGTGGTGGCGCACACCTTTAATCCCAGCACTTGGGAGGCAGAGGCAGGCAGATTTCTGATTTCGAGGCCAGCTTTGTCTACAGAGTGAGTTCCAGGACAGCCAGGGCTACACAGAGAAACCATGTCTCGAAAAACAAACAAACAAAAAAATAAACAAAACAAAAAAACAAAAACAAACAAACAAAACCCCCCCAAAAAACAAAAAAACCTACCATAAAAGGGGCTGGGGTATAGCTTACTAGTAAAGCATAGGCTTAGCATGTCTGTACACAAAGCCCTGGGTTCAATACCCAGAACCTACTAATAAAAACTTTAAACCCTGAAAGTCAGAGCTAAATAAGATGAAGAAAAGGCAATAAACGAGTATACTCAATGGGAGTTGGGGATGGAAAAAACAAAAAAAACCAAAACCAAAAGTCCAACAACAAAACAACAACAACCCACAACGAGACAAAAACCACCGTGGGCAGAGTATGTCCACCGCTCTCTTCGCCCACAACATCATCTGCAATCCCAGAACCACACAAGCATACATCACATCATTATCGTTCTAACACTAAGATGTTTTCAAGAGTATAGACTTTTATATGGGCATTTAAATGCTGATTTCTTGCAATTGCACAGTGAAACAAACACGTTTAAGAAAATGTTTTACTTAGGACTTCAAGGCTTCTCCTGTTCTTATTTTAAAGAGCATCTAGTTAGGAATAGAGCTCAGAGGCAGAGTTTCAGGAAGAACTCCTTTGCTTTTAGATTTAACACATTTATCAAGCAGTTCTTTCTCATGTGATCACAGCCCCTACCCTTTATAGAATTTACCAAATATATAATTTAAGTGGTTAATATCTATTTTCCACTAAGCTATAAACTTTATAAGGGCAGGGACCATGTTTATCTGGCTCAGAAAAGGAAAGAAGGTTCAGTCTCCTTTTTTCTTTGAAACAAAACAACTTATTTATGATTACTTTCCTTATGAGAAGGAACAGCAGCCTGTAAGAATCACCATAAATGAAGTGCTGTGTCCCTAATCTTCCCCAATCTCCACCCTAAGACATGTTTTGGAGACCACAACGACCTCTTTAAAAAAATAAATAAATAAATAAATAAATAATGTAACTTTCTATTCATTTGAAAACGATCCAGTTTCAAGACAGACAGGTGAGAAGCTCTATTTAAGTCCAGTAGCTCACAATACAGACTGAGAACAGGAGGCACCTCCTTTAAAGTCTAAGATTTGCTTGATTTAAGATTTGCTTAAGAGTTACAAAAGAAAGGGTCACTTCATTGACAGAAATCACTCCTCCCTCGCAGGCTGGATATACGATTACACGCGGACATACACAGGCTCTTTCTACTTCTCTGGCACCTGCTATATCCTCTCTTCAGTTGCCCTTTTTTTTGTACCACTGGCTGAAAGATGGAAACGCAAACAGTCTGACTGTCTCAGGACTACAATCAAGTAAGAGCCTAACAAACAAAAACCTAAATAAGCTACTGTAAACAAAAGCTTAGAAGAAAAATCTTTGTTAAGATAAGAAAGTAAGTAAGCCAATAATTTCTAAGATTCCTTCCTACTTTATTAGCACTGCCAGGAATGTCCAATTCATGGAAGAAGTAATAGATGAGTAATAAAGGAGTAACAACTTAAATTGTTAGTATTTAATCAAATAAGTTAAAAATTGAATCCACTGAAGCAGTACTTTACTAGTAAATGAAAATCAGAATGTACTATAATAAATCAATCCAATTTTTCATTTGTGCTATGGTAATTCTGTCATCAAAATATGTGACAATTGTAAACTAATTTTCTTTTATTTAAATATAGTAATTGGTTAACTAGAGCTCTGAAATCTGAATAAAGCCTTACTTGGTGACATGAATGGTAATACCCCCTCCAAAACAGTTTATTGTTGTTTATTCATTATAAGTAATCTTTTTTTTCTTATTACTTTGTCTCTTAAGTTTCTATAGTGTACTACTAATAAAAATAAATTTTAATAAAATAATCTTTATTTAATCATTTGAATGGTATTACTGTCCATCTAAACAGTATTATCTTTCCACTACATTAAATTATCTAAAATATTTACATTAAGCATCTACACGACTCTTCAGAGCTCTAAGTTTTATATGGAAGTTGAAGAGGTGGCTTTAGGGGGAAATACATTTAAATCAAAAGGGGCGTGCCATTTATAGCTAATTAATAATGGTTCTTGCACTAAGCATTTACACATGACTAGTGAACTCTTGGCTGTTTAAGAGGATAAAAAAGGGTTTTCTGAGCAGGGATGGTGGTATACCAGAAATCCCAGCAGTCAGAGGCCGACTTAACTCATGAACATCTTAAGTTTGAGTCCAGTGTGGTCTACACAGGATAAACTATGTCCAAAATAAAAACCATTTTCTGCAACACAACCTCCTTTAATCTCTTTCAGAATATTTCAACTATTATTATTGCATCCTTACTCTTCGTTTTTTAAAACATCTATTTGTTCCTGAATAAAGAAAACCCTTAAACTGAAAGCTTGAATTTGTTTCCAGGATGCACATTATTTGATACTTGCCAAATAAGCCTTTGTGCAAACTTTACCATCTGTTGCAGTTCCTGAAGCTGGCCTTCTTTGACCTGGCCCAGACCTACATATCAATACAATCCCAGCCATCTGGTACTCAAATGAACACCATTCCCAACGTATGGAACATCATCTAATGTCCTTTACAGTGCTGCAGACTGAACCATTAGCACCACAGGCAAGCACACTATCCCTAAGCTACATCCCCAGCTCCCTGTCTAATGTTAAACTGGGCACAAATTGAGCTCACATTTCAATTTCTTCTACTGGTCTTGTTGATGATGTGTCCAAGGCCTGCTATATAAACTCAGGAACAAAGTGAGTCTGAAATCTCATCTATCTCAAAGACAGTAAGTCTTAAAAGGCAGTTTTTACATTTTAAAAAATTTTACTTCTCTACTTTAAATAAGGTATATATACATGTCAGGGTGGCCTCAAATTCACAATTCTGCTTCAACATTCTAAAATTATAGGTGTATAGCATCACAACCAGCTATAGGTTTTTACATTTAAGAAAAAAAATGTCTAATATTCTTTTATTTTTAAATATAAAACATGTCATAACATAAATAAAAATAAGAATATGGAGGGCTGAAGATATGGCTCAGCAGTTAAGAGCACTGACTGCTGCTCTTCCAGAGGCCCTGAGTTCAATTCCCAGCAACCACATGGTAGCTCACAACCATCTGTAATGAGATCCAATGCCCTCTTCTGGTGTGTCTGAAGACAGCTACAGTGTACTCATAAAAAAGAGAATATGGGGCTAGAGAGATGAGAGGACCCAGGTTCTGGCAGGCACCCACTTACAAGCTCACACACAATCTGTACCTCCAAACGTACGGATTCTATGCCCTCTTCTGGCCTCCATGGGCACAAGGCATGCACAAGGCACACAGATACATACAGGCAAAACACCCCCACACATAAAATAGAAATAGTCTAAAACAAAAAAGACACACACCCCACACCCCCTTTACAATCCAGGCTCTACTATTTTCTACCACATTATCTCCTAAGTTGTTCAACTTATGTGAGCCCTAACTTTCTCCTGTGCAAAATGAGAATTCCACTATCACCTACCTTATGGATTACAGTGTGAGGATTAGATGAAAATATACTTTCCAAGCAAAATATCCTTCATTATCAGTAATCACTACTTTCCTTTCTTCTGCCTTCTATGTCAAAAGGATAAAACCAATAGGAACCAATCTGAATTTCCCCTTCCATTCGAAGCAGCAATTATTTTCAAAAGACCTCAACAACCTAGATTCTTTCCAAACCTCAGCAAACTGTCTATTAAGTAAGACCAACTAAAGAACTCCACATTGAGCTGGAGAGATAGCTCAGCGGTTAAGAGCACTGACTGCTCTTTCAGAGGTCCTGAGTTCAGTTCTCAGGAACCACATGGTGGCTCACAACCATCTGTAATGGGATCTCCTGATGTGTCTAAAGACAGCTACAATGAACTCATATAACATACATAACAGGAAGGAAGGAAGGAAGGAAGGAAGGAAGGAAGGAATGAAGGAAGACAGAATTCCACATTGACTTAACTCAGACAGGCTTTATCAATCTCATACACCAAAGTTTTTCATCCTGTTAAGTGATAACAAGGCCCTCAAAACCTTGAACTTCTGAACCTCCTACCTCTACCTCCTTGGTACTGGGACTACAAGTATATGCTACCATGCTTCCATGCTTACCCTAATCTTTTTTTGGGGGGTGGGGTGGGGGAGAGGTGAGGGGTGGTGATTAGGAGGTGGGGTTTCTCAATGTAGCTCTGGCTGTCCTTGAAATTATTCTGTAGAGCAGGCTGGCCTTGAACTCACAGAGATCCATGTGCCTCTGCCTCCAATGCTGGGATTAAAAGTGTGAAATACCACTGCCCAGCAAGCAGCCTAGCCTAATCTTAATCTTCATACAACCTTCAAAAGCGTTGTCTATAGTGCCCATTTTCCAAATGGATATTGAAAATCAAAGAAATACAATATTAAGTAAGTAGAAGTCACAGCTCAAATAACATAAAACCACCCACTCTTCCCTTATATTATTCTTTCCTTCTTGGTACCAACAACTATAAAAATTAACTTCATTGAAACAGCAGTAAGTTTGTCTTGGCTCAAAGCTAACCTAAAATTATAGTAGAATGAACCCACTCCTCAAAATAAAACCACAACCATTATCTGAGATTATCTGCTGCAGTGTATCAGCAACACAGCTTCCAGAAGATGTCAAATGAATAAATGAAAAGCTTTAATAATTTTCTAGTCTCCCAATGGCAAATGCTCTTCATTTTGCCACAAATATTCACTCAGGTTGCCTCACATTTAGAACTTATGTTCTTAATATAGACACAGAAACAACAATAACAAAATAACCAAGTTATGTGCAATCAGCTTTTAGAACAGTTTAGAATTAAAGTTTTAATAAGCAAGGGTTGGGGGGGTAAGTGTCAGGGACAACTAGCACTGCCTAGAATCACTAAGAAATATAGGACAAGTCAATTATTTAAGAAGATGAACCTTTAGGGCTGGAGCACTAGCTGCTCTTCCAGAGGACTTAAATTCAATTCCCAGAACCCACATGGAAGTTTACAATCATCTCTAACTCCAGTCCCAGGAAAGCTGACGCCCCCTTCTGGCTTACTTAGGCACCAGGCCACATGTGGTACATAGAAATACATTCAGACAGGCAGGCAGGCAGACAGATGGACAGACACTCATACACAGAAAACAAATTGAAAACAAAGCAGAAAGACAAACCTATAGTGTTACCTGGAATTTCGGTACTCTGACAAAGGAGGATCTTTGAGTCCCAGCCCAGCCTGAGTACCACAATGAGGCTCCAACACATAGATCCACTTCAGCAGAAGCCATTACACTACAAATTTTTCAATCAGAAAACAATAAGCAGTGACATCTTAGTAGCAGTGTGGTGATACATTTGTTGCCCGCAACCTCAGCACTCAGATGGGTAAGGCAGAACTGTAAACAGGGGAGACTAGCCTAGATTTCCCAGCAAGATCTTGTCTAGAAAATAAAACAAAGCCCAAGGACTACACTACAAACCCCTTAACTTTAGTGAGGACCTTTAAGGAATGCAGAGAATGAAGTAGAATCAGGGTGACTGGGCTGGTCAGAAGTGAGGGGGTTCCCTAGATTTTTAAAGGTTTATTTATTTTGTACCTATGAATGTTCTGCCAACATGTATGTTTGCTCACCATATTCATACAATGCCCATGGAGGCCAAAGAGGGCACCGGATCCCTTAAGACTAGAGTTACAATGGCGTGAGCTGCTATGATGGATGCTAGGAATGGAACCTAGATCCTCTAGAATAGTAAATGCTCTTAACCACATCAGTCCACTAAGATCCTAGATTTTTAATTTTAAAACCAGGACAAACTGACTATTCTTAAGATGCTGGACAGCAAGCACTATACCAAATTTTCTAAATATCTTTCCAAATTATTGCTTCCCCCTAAAAAAAAATCACAAATTCAATTCTGTTTCTATACTATTTTGTTTTTATGCTAGCCCCAGCTAGCATTAAAAAAATTAGTGAAAATCATATAAGAAAATTTAATAATAGTCCACTTTCAGGCACAAACTAAAAGGACCGGTAAAATCTTTTAAAATGAGTTTACTTCTCCCACTGACAAAACTTCCAACTTCTTTCCAGATAGGATTTCATTATGTAGTCCAGGCTAGCCTCAGTCTCACAATCCCCCAACCTTACCCTCCAACTGTTGGGACTATGGTCATGTGTACCATACTTGACAGACTTTTACACCATACACTATTTTCACAAGTGACATATCTAGATGGAAATAAAGCCAAAGACAATCCTGTTTGGTCTGCATAACTCTTACATTCTTTTAGTGGGAAAAAAGATCATTTTATCCCTTTAATAGTATGTAATATTATCCTCTAATATCACTTTTTAAAAGTGAGCATTCAGAATGTCTTTCTCTCTATGACAGAGCTAGTTTTAATGTTATTTAGATGCACCAACCTGTAAATCATAGGAGTTTGTACTATCAAATAAAGCAACATCATTTCTAAATTCTATGGCTGTTTAGCAAAGCCCTCTGGAGTCACAATCATAGGATGACAACTCACCAGTTGGAAGGTATCTTAAAATATACAAATAATAGGCTCTACCTAGTTGAGAACCAATGCATATGTCCCAAGAGGCACTCATCCTACTTAGCTAAGAGAGAAAAGGCCAAGAACTTGTCAGTAGAGCACAACTTGTTTTGCAATGGGAAAAAACAAACTGGACCTCTACAAGAGACACAATCCATATAAACTTTTACAATGCCCCTACACATATTCTATATGCCATTTTCCATTTATCAGAAAGGTACAACAGAATAGGGTAAAAGTCAATATTGTGCCCCCTTTGAATAAAAAATAAACTGAAAGTGATCATTCTACTGAGTCCATTCTTTTAAGAAATATGAAGTCAGAGTCACTAGAAAACTAAATCCATATTTAAACCCTCAATATGTTTAATGACTTGATGTCAGTTTCTCTCAAGTGAAAATTAGTAGTTTCTTTCTGAGAACATTTTACCACTGACTCTTATGTGGAAACTGGTACCAGGCCATAGTTGGTAAGATATGGGTTTATAATATGGAATTAAAAGAAACTTACCCTTTCCCTCTGTGCAGCTCTGACTTCCAACCCAGTTTCTATAGAAACAGAAGGACAATGCCAGCGCCAGAAGTCTGGCGATTAGAACGCATCTTTTAGTTGCTGAGTAATAAAGCCATATCCAAAAGTCAGCTATAGCTTTTGTCAGTAGTTCCTAAAAAGAAACCCAGGAAGAAAAAAAGATGTTTAACTACTTACTGTACTTAGAAGGCTATCTTTAAACCTGGCAACTAAAGAAGGAGAGGGCTCAATAGTCTTTCTCTATATAAATATATATAGATGTGTATGTATACACACACCACACACACACACACGTTTCAGTTTTGTCACCCCTAAAGAAAAGCAAACAAAACAAGGTGTCTCAAAAACAAAACAAAACCAAAAAAACAAAAGCCCTAATCCTCCTTCTTGTTCTGTGGATGAATCAATCTATAATATCATAAATGAATCTTTGAGAGGTTCCCCAGAGATGCTGACATTACTGAGGTTGATGAAAATTCTCCTTAAACCACACAACAAATCTAAAAATAAAAATGATAGAATATGAAAATAATCTGGTTGCAATTTTTCATTGGATATCAACGTGGCTACTTGACAAATATACTTCAGAACCCTTTATCATTAAGAATCTATACATTAAAAATACCATTCTTGCACCCAAACTGGTATAATGTAAATTAAGAGTATCTTCTGGTCGGGCAGTGATGGTGCACACCTTTAATCCCAGCACTTGGGAGGCAGAGGCAGGCGGATTTGTGAGTTCGAGGCCAGCCTGGTCTACAGAGTCAGTTCCAGGACAGCCAGGGCTACACAGAGAAACCCTGTCTCGAAAAACCAAAAAAAAAAAAAAAAAAGTATCTTCTGAATATTATACTTGGCCATATACGTGAATATTGATATTTGTTTTCTCACTGTGTGCTTTGGTATTATAGACTAAGTCTTGTTTTTATGTGAAGAAAATTAGCCTGTGAAGCATATAATTTAAAGACAATTTAATTAGGAACCACTCCTCAATCATGCCCATATCTACCTTCCCAAACGTCTAGGTTGGAGGAAAGCTCAGTGATAGAATACTTCCTGCCCATGGTTCTACCCATAGGAAAAAAGAAAGAAAGAAAAAGAAACCACAAAATGAAATCCAAACCACTAAATCATAGGGCATCAACGTGTGTGTGTGTGTGTGTCTTGGAAAGTATTCTATCTCATGATACAGGAAGAAAAAAAACCCCTAACAACATATTCCAAAATCAACCAAGTAGGATTGGCAAAAACAGCAATCCCTCCCACCTACCTATCTGTTAACTAAGGCTGGTTATTTTCTGCTGACCTCAATACTCTCTTACTCCTACTTCCCTTGCAGAAAATAAGTAAATGTTTATTTTGTGTGTGTGTGTGTGTGTGTGTGTGTGTGTGTGTGTGTGTGTTTTGGTTTTATCCTGGTTTTGTTGTTTTCCTGAAACAAAGCAAAATAATAAATGCTTCCTAGTTAATTTTCACCAATGTAACTTTGGGACAAGGAATAAGATTATAATTATTATTAATTTTATCACACAGAATACTGTATCCAGATCAAAAGCAGTTTCTTAAATGTTTTTGTGTGTGTACACGGTGTCAGGGTTCAAACCTAGTACCTCCCAAACCCAGGCAAGCATCTGCCAAACCTTAATGAATTATCTGTAGATTTCCACCCCATCCACCAGGTCTGAGATGAAGCTCTACAATTCTACATTCCTAACAACCTTTCAAGCAATACTAACGTAATGCTATTCGGCTGGGACCATATTTCTGGCAAGAGGGATTCTATACATTCAGCAATATATATATATATTGTATTGAACCAAAATTGTACTGTGCTGTTGTTGTTGTTTTCTAACAATTCTTAAAAGGTTGTATATTTCAGAGTATGTATAGACTTTGACTCTAGAGCAGTGGCTCTCACCACTGCAGCACAGTAGAATTACATGGGCACTTACACAAAGGAAAAACAATTCCTGAGGCTTTGCAAAGTCTCACCATCCACTGCAATTCAAATCAATCTGAAGAAGAACCTTAGCTATTGGAATTAAAATTTCCAAAGTTCCTCAAGGAGTTTTAATGTACAGCCAGGGTTGAGGTCTCTGCTACAGCATGCAGAAAAATCCCAATTAAGGAGTACAGTTTACTAATGTGTTTCTATAAACAAAGATATGATGGCATATCCCAAACACTTGGGAAGTAGAGACACGAAGACAGAAGTTCCAGGTCACCTTTTATCTATATGGAGTGTCCTAGGCCTGTCTGGGTTACAAGACACTTTGCCTAAAAACAAACAAAAAGTGTATACTAAACTGTAAGATACTCATCTTGGGAGACAAGTAAAACTTAATATTCAATTTCTATATACTAAAATATTATATGGAATACTGATCTTTAATATTCATTAAAAAAATACATAGTACCTCAGTGTTAAATTTGATGACAGTTCTACTGTTGACATAGGTGCACTAACAGGCATATTATAAAATGTTATTAAGTCCTTTTCCTGGGTAAAAAAGTAATCCACTAGTTACCTAAAAAATCATACAACAAATTTAAACAATTTATACAACTAAAAAAAAAAAAAATCTGTTTTGCATAGATAATAACCATTTAATGGAAAGTCTTTCCTTTTAAAGACAGTCTCCCTTTTGTACCTTGGATGGCCTAGAACTTGTTCCATAGAGCAGGCTGCCCTCAAACTCAGACATTCATCCACCTGCCTCTGCCTCTGCCTCTGCCTCTGCCTCTGCCTCTGCCTCTGCC
>JADRCH010000340.1:513885-620170 GCA_019843965.1 Rhynchomys soricoides | reverse complement strand
CTGCCTCTGCCTCTGCCTCTGCCTCTGCCTCTGCCTCTGCCTCTGCCTCTGCCTCTGCCTCTGCCTCTGCCTCTGCCTCTGGAGTGCAGGACAATAAAGGCATTACTACCATGAGCAACTAGACCCTTTAAATTTGAGAATAAAAATTTAGTTTAATACCACTAGAAAAAAATATGAAATACAGAAAGCATATTTCAGAAACTATATATGAATACAATAGAAATTGCTATATTAATTTAATAAAACACAAATACTATGAAGCAGCAGATGATATTACAGAAGGAAGACCATTCGGAAAGCTCAGGGTGGTCAACAGTTAAAAGCCTTAAGAAATAAAACCAGGACAGCCAGCGCTACAAAGAGAAACCCTGTCTCAAAAAAAAAAAAAAAGAAAGAAAACCAGAAGGCTGGAGAGACGGCTCAGCAGTTAAGAGCATTGACTGCTCTTCTACAGGTCCTGAGTTCAATTTCCAGCAACCACAGGGTGGCTCACAACCATCTGTAATGGGATCTGATGCCCTCTTCTGGTGTGTGTCTGAAGACAGCTACAGTGTGTTCATATACATTTAAAAAAAAAAAAAAAACCAACCCTGAATAACTACAAAAAACACTAAGTGAAACTTCACTGGTATAGCACATGACTTAAGCATGCTGGAAGCCTTGTTCCAATATCTACAAAATAAAATGTAAAACACACTAAAGAGGACCATCAAGATGGCTCGGTGGGTAAGAACACTTGCTGTCAAAGCCTGGAAACCCAAGTTGAGCCATCTGATTCCACATGAAGGTAGACAAGGAGAAACAACTCCATAAAGTCATCCTCCACCTTCACATGTGCCTATACACACATACCACATACATACTTTTTATGTGTATGGATGTCTGTGTGTATGTTTGTGAACCACATGCCTGCCTGAATAGGCCATCAGACCCCTGGAACTGGAGTTATAGATAGCTGTGAGCTATCATGAGGGTATTGGTAATGAAAGCTTGGTCCCCTGGAAGAGCAACAAGTGCTTTTAACTTCTGAGAGTTCTCTTCAGCTCCAATTTAAAAGAAAAAAGAAAGTAAATAAACCCAAAAAGAATATATTCATGATCTTTATAGAAATGCTAATTTCCCTTGGCCCATTAAGACATGTAAGTGCACAAGCATTCATGCACACGTGCACGCGCACGCACAAAGAAATGCCTTAGACTTTAAGACAGACTTCAGCCATATTATTCATACTAACATCTGATATCTCAAGGATACCTCTTTAAGTTCCTTGTTATGTTTCACTGTCAAAACATACAAATTTTCTGGTGTTGCTTTTTTTTCTCTGACACCTGTGTGGTGTGTGTGTAGTGCCTGGGGGATCAAACCCAGGGCCTTATGCACCCTACGGAATGTGCTCAGCCACTGGGCTACATGCCCAATTCTTCAATTAAATAGTGGCCCTTCTTTGTTGGTTACATTAAATACTAAGCAAGAATTAGAAACTTAAAGAAATAACAGATTATAAAACTGCTACTTAAATGACAGATCTTTACTGTTTCATTTTGAGACAGGATTCTGCCATGCAATACTGCAGACTGGCCTTGAACTTTATTCTGTCTCCCAAGTGCTGAGATTACAGGCATTCGTCACAGCATTCAGTACTTAGGTAGCAACTTTAAGTGAGAGTATTTATAGTTTTGTTCTGTTTGCTTCAACAATTTTGAGCTTATCTTCTGGGGAGCTCTGCTTCTCAGCTCTGAAACATAACATTTTTGATCTCCTACCTATACTTAAAGTATACCTTCTTTTCTCAATCCTCAAACATATGACCCTTGGTTTATACCTCTGCACTCTGCTCTCAGGTCAGGGTTATTTAACTAATAGCCAACGACCACAGAACATAGCAGAATTATCTGAGAAGCGTGTAAAGGAACAAACTCCCAGACCATGCTGGTCTTTAACAAATCTCAAAGAAGCAAGAATGGAGGAACAAAGAGCCTACCCCCCTCCCCTCTCTCTTTTTGGTTTTTCGAGACAGGGTTTCTCTGTGTAGCCCTGGCTGTCCTGGAACTCACTCTGTAGACCAGGCTGGCCTCAAACTCAAAAATTCACCTGCCTCTGCTTCCCAAGTGCTGGGATTAAAGGCATGTGCCACCACTGCCCGGCAAGAGCCTACTTCTTAAATATTGCAAATGTTAATACAATATCATTTGCAATTAAATGCCACACACTTTCTCAAGTTTACAGCTTTAATCCTATCTATAACTTCCACAAAAAAAACAAAACAAAAACGAACAACCAAACCAAAAAAAAAACCAGTGAGGCAAAATTAAAGATTATGAAAGCCATTTAGCCAGGAAAAAGGCCTGGTTAGAATCCTGGGTCTGCAGTGTCAGATTAGAATGTAGAAAAGTTAAATAAAGCAATGTGTAGACAGCACTTTGCAGAATACCACTTAGTAGTAAGTGGTTGCTATCAATGATCTATCTCCACGCCCATCTCCTCAAGTTTGCTTGCCCTTTGGAGTTTCCTATTTTGGTTGGCCCAATCACCATACTACTTTTCCAGGACATTTCCAGGAATGCATCTTTTCCATTCACCAAGTTGCTATATTATTTATTATTCATGTGTTTATCTGACCTGTCTATCAAACCTCCTCCACCATTCCTTATCCTCTTCTAATAAACTTGTGAAGCCTTTCTTAGCCACCCCAACTTGAGAAACCTATTCATGTAGTCATATCCATTATTATCTATGAAAGAAAAATAAAACATCAGCAACTGATGTGTTATGTCTTTCCTATTATGTTAAACTGTTATTTACCTTGTTGTATCCAGTTCCTTAAGTAGTGTGTAGCACTGTTACAGTGGTAGACACTACCTGATACTTCTATTTCCTACTCTCAGAATCTTGGTTCCTAATATACAGTCAATATTCAAACTGTTAAAAACTTATGGAAGATGAATATTGCAATCAACTGAGTTGAAGCATGGTAAATACTTTAAGCGTTTAAGCTCAGAACTTTTCCCCCCCAAGACTTGGCCATTCAATAAATCCAAGTTAGTATTAAGGATGCGTAAAGCCTGATGTGATGTCACATGCCTGTAAACTCAGCACTCAGAGAAGCAGAGGCAGGACGATCTTGAGTTTAAGACCAGTCTGGGCTTCATTAAAAAAAAGCCTAAGTAAACAAAAAGCTTGTAACCAACTGACTTAAGCTATGGAAATAGCAATTTACAAAGTCTAGGCTGTTTTAAAGACAATTCAATTCAATTCTTTTTAATTTTAACCATTGCTAAGCTTTTAAAAATGAACTCAATTCAGAGGTCTTCTGGAAGAATATGCTACATCTAGATTACACTAAAGACACTGGGAAACCATACAAATAAATTCAAAGAGCAGCTTCCACATTTTAAAATCAAAACATTCCACCAATTAATTATCCTTCAATGCAACTAAGAATACTAAATTTCATGAATACCAGTTTCAGAACAGTTGTTACACTGTGTACCTTCTCATTTTGCATATGGTTTTATATAATACATTTTAAAAAGGCTGATTTTAAAGTTTCCCCTCATTCTTGAGATGAAGCCTGAGATCTCAGAAAGTGAAGCAGTACAACATAATTCTCCAGTTAAAATACTTGCTTACTAATTGGTAAACTACTTGACTAGCAAGAGAGAAAACAGAATGAAAACTGGCATTACCAACAGGTAAGAACTGCTTGGAGGTGCAAGGAGAGCTAAGTCAGCAAAGCCTGAAGAGCACTACCTCATCAGCAAACTTGGCTTAAAAACATTTAATATACCAAGAACCTGAGAAGTTCTGGTTTTCTCATTTTGTCCCTCACACTTATCAGTGATACATAAGCTGTGAGGCTAAATCATCCAAGGGGCCCAAACAAACCTACAGAGGAAAGTCCAGTACAGACTAGCTATTATAGTTACCAGATTCCCTAAATCTTATGGAAGTGATGAACAGTTCTATTCAAAATCTCTAAACCCATTTAAAACAAAGTGAGGAAGTTGTATGATATACAGAGAAAGCTGTACTTGCTTATTTGATTAATGTGCAGGGAGGATGCTCAGGCTACTAGGATAAGTGAACATGACACCAGAAAGAGACTTTTCAACACTGCCCATTCATTTCCCTCAAGTTGCAGTTGCCTAAATTTCATAATCTCTTTGAGGGACAAGAAAATAAATAGAAGACCATTTTGGATAAAGTATTTATCATTTCCAATAATAAAAAGAAACTTAAGTGTTTTGATTGCCATTAAGTCCTCAAGCATCATTAAATCACCACAAAAGTTGAACCCCAAGGTTAATGACAAATGTCAAAAACTTAAAAGACACCAAGGCTCAAGTCTGTAATCAAATGCTAACACTTTGGCTCCCACATTAAAATATTTTTTCAGATAAAAAATATACTCTAAAATAAAGCACAAAACAATTACCAAGAACAAAGTTGCAGAATTTTGTAAATATCTAAGTGAGGGGAGGGAGCTTAACACCAGCAATGTCGAAAGACTTCCAAGAAGAGAAACATAACCGAAGCATTAAATGCCCTCACCCTAGTAATTATAGTTTTGACCTCTAAAAAACCCTCTTACCTGTTTACAAGTTTATACAGCTGTTTACCACTGGAACACCACCTTGTAGAGTATAACCGTGGCATCCTTGGCTGATAATCACCTGTTGCCTAGCAATCATCATCCCGCATGGAGACAAGACAGCACTAGGGCTCTTCCATCCGAGGTTAAAATTCAAAACAAGCCCAACAAGCCTGCATGTCAAGGTGGTCTTCGTCTGCAACTATTAAGTTTAAAACTGGCAAACAACCATGGTGTCTGAAGCCAAAGGTGCAGAATTGCTGGCTTCCTCTTGAACTCCAGCGTTGTCACTGTGCACTGAAGTATCCTGCTGCAAACAGGGGAGTTTTTCTCCTGTACTGGGAACGGGCTTCCAAAGCTCAAGAGCCCCTGTACAGGATAATGCAGGAACTAAAGGCAAACAAAATCCTCCTTAAGGATGCCTCCATTTTTTTCCTCACAATCTGTACTACCAACCGAAGTGACTGGGCCTGAGTGTGCGTTCGAACCTATGAAACCGTCACGGTGCATGCGCATCCAAGGCATGTGGAACCACAGGTCAAATAAGGCACAGATACCAAGTAACGGTTCTAATTACAAATGCTAGCTCTCAGGAACTCTTCATCCATTCAGAACTAAACCCATCACTGCATAACTCTGGTAAGAAGCCCCTGGAGACGAAGGAGCTCCTCAAATGTGTCAGGAAAGGCTTTATTAACATCATCATTAACATTTAAAAAGCAACCGGAGCATTTCTCCTTCTTTTGGCAATTTGGTGCAAATGTTAAAAGTGCAAGATAATGCAATTTCAAACTTTTCTTCAAATTAAAAAATGAAACTAAAGCCAAACGTGATGGGTGAACAAAATAAATCAAAACTTAAATTTCAGGAACTCCGGCTCTTCAAACCAGCAAAGCCCCCGACTCGTGCACTGTGGTGAGGCTTAGAGTGCTTGCCCCGGCTTCTTGCACGCCAGCAAACAGCACCCTCATCGTGTTGAGGACCGAGAAGCAAAGGATCCCCTTCACTGCAAACAAAGGGGGGTCACTGTAACACTATGATCCTTCAGAATTGACACACAGTGATAGTCAAAATGAAATTGATGATCTCCCTGCTTCTTGCTCAAGACATACAAGATCTGAGCAGCAGCAAGTACCCCCTCCGCTGCAAACAAAGGGGTCAAGGTTTGCCGTCAATTCACTTCCAGGCAGAAAAACATTTTCCTCAAAAGAAACAATTTATTTAGAATAAAACAAAAGCAGCTCAACTGTGAGCCCATGTTTGAGTGACAGCTACTTTTAAGCTGTGTGAGCCATAAAAAGGGTTTTTCTTTACTTTTCCAGAAATCTTGTGTACACAGCACAAAGCAAAGAGGTCATTTTTCCACTTAAAACACCGGCATTGGCATCACAATAGCAGATACACAACGTTAAGCTGCCATTTTAGTAAAATGCACAAAATACTAAACAGATTAGCTTTCTTCCATCAGAGGCCCATGTAAACTCCACATAAGCCACTTCTCTTCAAAAAGGTCCATTAGAGCTTTGAATTCCGTATCTTCATCCGCTGTTCACCAGTTTTGCTTGCGGGAGGGGGAAAAAAAGGTTATTCAGTACAAACGTTTACAGTATTAAAAATATATATATTTCCCCTATGCCATTATAGATGAACACAGTATTAACAAGACCTTCCTGGATAGTCCACTTTAACTTCAAAAAGCACCAATAATATCCACTGGCACAAACCCTGAAATAAATTTACTATATGAATACACAAATAACAAATAAAACAATAGGGTTTAACTTTTTAAAAAACTATTATTGAGGATTATAGGACTGAAAATATTGTTTATCCTCAAAACAACTGACTAACGCATGGCCAAATGTTCAGAAAAAAGCAAATTTATAATTAACCAACATCTTCTAAATATAACTTAAAAAGTGGAACAGAAAGATGGAGTTTAGACAAACTTTGAACCCCTCTACACTTATTTTTGTTATTTATATGGAGTAATAAAGACTACTCCATTACTAGGTAGGTAAGGGTTTAAGCTACAAAGCCATTTACAACCCACCTTTACCTATGTTACCAAAGACAGTAGGTGTTACACATACAATTTGCTGAACAGTCAGGAAATACTTCAGGACTCATACTTTTCAATTCTGTCCAAGTTATACACACAAGAACTCTTCATCAAGCTTAACAGTTTACTGCAGTTACCTGAGATCATGTCCCACCATCAAGGGTATGACTTTAACCAGTAAGTTAACAAGGCTAACTCTGGTTCTTGTTCTCATACCTTACTCCTATTTCAAAACCAGACTTTGTGACAAAGACAGGGGGAAAAAAGTTCAGAAATTGTCTCCATTTTCTTTTCACGTAAGTCATTAAGGCCCTCTTCAATAGAAGATCTCACAATTCTGTTACTACAGAAGTTTTGATGAATGGTTCTATATGGATACAAACTGCAGTTCAAGCTGTGCCTGCAAAATGAGCAATTTTACCAGCTAAAAAAGCTAAAGTCAGTGAGCATCCGCCCATAGCATAGTGTTTAAATAAACTGAAAAACACCTTTTACTGCTATGTATCAAATGATCTAAGTGACTCAGTCACAAAGAGTTTACCACCTCCAGATAGAACAAAACCTTATAGAAGCCAGAGGATGTACATTTTAAGAGGTTAATTCTGAAAGGAAAACTACCTTCCGTTTGATGGTGTACAAGTACACGTTAAAAATTTAGGTTTCTGTATGAAAAAGTCTTTACAGGAAAAATCTCTATTACACCTAGCAAACACTAGTCCACAATTAAGTAGAACCATTTGCTAGAAGCTAAGTGATTGCTTAACTTTCCATAAACTTTGAAGCTGTGATCATAAGTTTTAATCTTATTTTTACCAGAATATTTAACACATAAATAGCATACTTAAGAAATTTTCTTTCTATTCATTTTAATTGAGTTTCTGAAAAGAATAAAAGCAGTTACACTAAAGTACTAAAAAAAAAAAAGAGAGAGGGGGAGGGTGCTGTTAAAATGAACATTCAGGGAGGCCAGAGGAGAATGTTGGATCCCATGGGACTAGGAGCTGGGAACCAAACCTAGGTCCTTTGGGAGAGCAGCCAGCACGTGGTACACTGACATACATGCAGGCAAAACATCCATATGCATAAAATAAAATTTTAACAATTTTAAAAGAATATCCAATATGGGATTCTGATATGGCTAATAAGATTAGAAACAGATTTAGACTTTGTTGTCAATCAAATTCTGAAGGCTCAAATGGCTAATTGATAAATATTACGAACCTTCACAAGAGTAGGCAACACAAATAAGATGGCACTTTGTGGGTAAGCACCAAACTAATTTACATAATACATACATTTGAGAATGGCATCAAGCCACTGTTTCAAAAATACTGAAGCAATAATTGATCAGATCTAATAAAATGTAGCAGTGTCAGATAAGGGTTCAAATAAACATGGAGTAAACCATTATAACACATTTGATTAATAGTAAAATCAGATGTCACAGACCACTCTCTAACAGCAAAATCATTTGCCCAACTATCAAAAAAAAAAAAAAAAAAAAAAACTAAAAAGTAATGGCTAGTGAAATTCTTTAAAGTGGAAAAATCTACCTAGCTAACTAAAAACTGTACTTAAACTCCATGTACACAGACTACATTTGCATCAGCTTCTAAATAGATGTCTATTTCATGCCAAGTGTTGCATTTTGTGAGGCAAAAAGACACCCAAAGTCTTAGTTGGAGAATTTCAGTATTTTTCCTATAGGTACACTTTTGTGCTCAGAAGTCTAGTACATTCTTTTTCTCAAAAAACTCCAAATTAAAATAAAAATCATAGTGAAAAACAAAAAATATGATGTAGTGATGAGGTTTTCATACTGACATGCTTTATATACAGTCATAATGAAAAACTAAAATGTGACCTTTTTTGGGTTATTACTGATGCTATTTCAAATCCACGAGCTTTGATAACAGAAAGAAAACAGGTGGGCTCTGCAAGGCTTTGAATAAGTCATGTTCACAGAATAGAAAAATGACCATGATCCAAAAACTCAAGTTCCTAATCATAACTAAATACTGGGCCCTAGTTGAAGTCCTCAGTACTTAAATTGAGGAAGAAAATCATATTTAATAATGGCCTTAAAAATCACAAGTAGTAGCAGAAGGGCACATAAAACAAACAAAAAAACCATTATTATAAAGTAACAGAAGCCCTTATTAAAAACCAGACATCAAATCCTCAGCTCTTTATTTTGTGGGGAGAGGGCTTGTTGGGGAGGGACCTGTGCAGGTAAGTTAATTACACGTACACAAGAAATCAAAAAAAAAAAAAAAAAGTTTTCTAACCCTGACATTTCAAACCTCTCTAGCCAGGCAGCAGTCAAAATTTCAAAGATATTCAAAACACTGTTATCAATGTAATGCCCTTGTTTAAACATTAAAAAAACAAAAACAAAAAAACCTGAAGGAATTTTCTTCAAATATATTGAGGGCATTTTACAATAACCTTTTTTAAAAATTCTGTAATTTAGATGTTTGATTAATGTCTACTAGGGGAAATAAAAGGATTCCTTATAAACCTTCAGACAACTCTTACTGAAACCAGAAATCTCTTAAGTGGATACAAAAACTTCATTTTTGGTTTTGAAGTATGCATAATAACAGAACTGTATTAGCTACACCTCTCAGTCAATAAGAACACCATGGCACCTAACTTACCAACAAATTCTCACTTTAAAAGCATTTACTCATTTCTTGCATACCAGTTTAAGATGTAAATGGTTTATAACACAAGCCTCAACTTTCACCAATTACTGCTATAAACATGGGATACAAAACTCAAAAACTAATGATATAAATGTTAAAGCAAACTTTCTGGGAATAAACTGTGTATTTAAAGAAATACTCAAACACCTGATTAAAATAATTGGACTTTGCAACACCTGATCAAATTTAAGTCACACAATGCTTCTAGTATAAATTATCTATGCACCAATCAAATCATTTTCAGTACAGAGTAAATTATTATCAGAAGACTCTTTTCTCCAAATTATGATTTTAAAAATTGTGGGTTTTATCATTTTGAGGATTTAAAAAAAAAAAAAAAAAAAAAAAAAAAACCTCAAGATTGAAAGAGAAAAAATAAAAAACCTGAAGAAAAAAATTATGAGGGTAAGAACTCCTAATTAAAGCAAATCTATCTTCCTGCTACCTTCAGGGCATCCCTTTCACTTAATAACTAAACTGCCCCAATATCTATTTTAAGGAGGTTTACAAAAATATATATATAAAAAAACCAACTAAACTAATTGAAAGAAATTTCCATCTGATGCTGTATCCCATTACACATCACAAAACAAGGAACCATGTCAAAGTAGTAAATACAAGTTACACATGGACTTTAGGACGCACCACGGACAATGATCATGACCAGGTAATCTTCTTCAGATTTGGCCAGTGCCTTGGCAGGGGAATCCAGGAACTGCTGAGAGAACTCACAAGGTGGGAAGGCATGAAGAACCCCGGTGTTTTCCTTGTCTTTATTGCCTCCCACAGGGAGGCTGATCACCCCAGCTGCCTGCTTTTGCTTTAAATAGGACACAAGGTTCCTAAGTGGCCTCTGAGTAGAGGCGGCAGTGTCTGATGTGGCTGAGGAAGAGGAGGATCGGCTGTCAGAACTTCCAGGTACAGCCAGGAGAATGGCATAACCATTGGGCCCTGCCACTTTGATGCGACGAGTTACTTCATCCAACTTGGGTTGGTCCAAACGGAGCCGCTGAGTGATCTTGAGCTGTGCTACTTTGCCTCCAGTTGAACCCTCCACAAGTAGACTGCTAGCAACTTGGAGGTCACCCTGCAATAGATGCATGTTGGAAGGGAAGTTGCTGTTCTTCAGTAGAAGCATGCCCTGCCAAGCCAAACAGAGTTTGGGAGAGGATGCTGCCACAGGAGCTGTCCCTCCATCCTGTTTCTGGGAAGGTGGCTTTTGCTTTGATGAAGAGGTGCTGGCACTGGGTGCATTGCCATCAGATCTGTCTTCCTTTTTCAGAGGGTTTTTTCCCTCTGTGGGAGCAGCTGTCCGGTGCTTCCTATCCCGTTCAGCTGATGCAGAGTTTTTACGGTCTCGCTTGTCACTCTGGCTCTTCTCCAAACTGCCCCGTCTATCTCTGACTGGGGAAGGCCTTTCCAAGAGTAGAAGACGAGATGATCGATCATTGTCACTGTTGTAGCGATCTCTGTTACTGCTCAGTTCTGGACTTCGGTCAGGAGAAGGAGTACAGTGACGCTGTTTTCGAGGCCGGTCACTCTCAGGCGATCTATCAAGATGTCGTCCTCCACTTTCCTCAGGCAGCCTTCGCTTCCTTGGCGGGTCCCTGCTGCTGGGCAAATCCCGATCACCTCTGTCCCTGTCCAATGACCAGCCATCCCTCCTTCGATCCAAGCTATCCAGTGGCTCATAAGCAGTAACAGCACTAGTTGCAGCACGAGCACTTCGTTCTCGAACCGGTGGGGGTGGTGGCACCCAATCAGAATCAGGATAAAGGTCCCTATCACGATCTCTGTATAGTAAGGGTGGTGTCCTGTCCCGAGCACTCCTCAAAGGGTCAGGTGCTCGATGTCCAAAAGTATCTGTCACTAGTTCATAATGAGTCAAGGGCAGAGGCTGAAGATATTGCTGCTGGTAACGATGTTCGGTGTCTGCAAAGTCTACCCTAAGGCGACGATCTGGGCCACCAAGTGGGAATCCACGCATATGGGTCCAGGCAGCATGAGCTGCATCCAAGCTTTCATACTGTATATATGCCCAACTGTCACCTTTCCGGTAGTCTATGGTTCGAATGGTGCCAAATCGATCAAATTCTCGTGCCAGGGCAGCAAGAGGCACCCAAGGTCCCAGACCACCCACCCAAAGTCGGGTAGTGGGTGTGGCTTTACCATAACCAATCTTGATTGGATTCCGAATTATAATTTTGCCAGACATTGCTAGTTTGGCCCTGTGAGACATGTCCAGATTCTCAAATTTGAGAAAGCCATAGGTACTGGTCTGGCCACGAGAAGGCCTCTTAATGTCCACTTCTGTGATGACTCCAAAACGATCAAAAGCCCTTCTGAGATCATTTTCTGTCACAGTGATATCTAAGTTGCCCAAGAAAAGTGTCCGGTTGGCACGCTGATCATCCTCAGGTGATATCTCATCCACTTCTCGGAAAGGAGCAGCACCTGCTCCAGCTCCCACCCGCGGCTCAAGACTATACGCTGGGCGCACTCTGTCATAGAACGGATAGTCTCGTTCTCTTTCCAGCTCTCGGGGCAATGGTGGCGGGGGTGGAGGAGGCAGGCGGCCAAGAGCCAACTGCTGCAACCGGTAGTCTCTGTATCCCAAAGCAGCGCCGCCAGGAGAAAGCGATCTCTGACCTCCACCTCCTCCAGGGGCGTGCCTGTGGCTACCTACAGAGGTTCCGACCACGCTGGACGACGGAGCGTAAGTATCTTTGTCTAACGGGGAGCGGCTGCGGCGCCGGCTCACATACACGGCTTCTATCTTCAGAGGCCGGTCATAGAGCACCAGGCGGCCTCTGGCATGCTTGGCCGCCCTCGCGTCCTCTGGCCTCCGGAAGTTCACAAAGGCTACCCGCTCATCCCCACTGCCAGAACCTGAGAGATGACTGATTTTGACACTTACATCACCGAAGCGTTTGAACTCGTGAAACAGTCCGTCCTCCACAGCTTCGTCACTCAGCTGGGACCCCAATTCGCTTATCTTCAGGGTCTTGTACTCCACGCCATCCCCGCCGCCTGGCGCTGAGGAGGCGGCCCCAGAGGAACGTGACTCCCCGCCTCCACCCCGGGAGCTGCTGCGCGACTCGCCCCCGCCTGAGGAATTTTTGGTGCTTGGGGAGCTGTAACTATGCAAGCGGCTACTGGAGCTGCCTCCACCAGTATCATACTCGCGGCTGCCGCCTCGGCTGCTGGACTTGTCCAAATGAAGGCTCCGCCGCGACCCGCCGCTGTCCGTCTTCCCGCTGCTGCTCCCATTGCTGCCGCCAGAGCCTCCTAACTTCTTGCTCCGTTCCCCACGAGAACTGGAGTCCTCACCACCACGGGAGCGCTTGGGCTTAACTGGCGAGCGCTCCTTTCCTTTCATTGTTGAGGGTCGCCGGAGGTCGTCTCTGCGGAGCTGACTAACCCGCCACCCCGCGCTCGTTTCACACAGCGGACTCGCACGCCGCCATCTTGGACTCCGCCGCGGCAAAGGCTCCCGCCCCGCAGACCTCATTGGTCAATTAATTCACTCTTCAGCCTTCTCATTGGAAAAACTATTTGTCCGTCTTTACATCTCCCCGCGCTCCGGGAAGGCGCCCGCCCCGACGCTGTTATTGGGTTCCCAACGCCCTAATCCCAGTACCTCATTGGTTATATTCGTTGTCTATCTTAACGGTTCCTCGCGCCAGGCTGTAGCTCCGCCCCTCGCACTTCATGGTCACCTGACCCAAAACCTAGAAGCGTTGATTGGACAAAAAGTCTGCCCTGTAACGGTACTTCTAGCAAGGCGAAAGCAGCGATCCCACCTTCTCTTCCCTTTCATTGGTTTGTAGCCACGTCCTTTAAATCACTACTTGGGAAGTCTGGACATCAGTTCAGGCGTTTTTTCCTAAGAACTTGGCTCTCTCCGATCTCGCCAGAGACAAAGAGCTGGCTCACTCACTCACTCGCTCTCTTTCGACCCCAGTCTTCTAACTTCTCCGGCGGCTGAAGAAAGTTTAAATCTGATTGGATGTTGACGAGGAAAATGATTGGATACAAGTGCTGTCCATCACTCACTTAAAGGAGTAGGCCCAAAAACTGAGGAGTCTGAAGGTGAAAGACTAGACCACGCGCTTGCTGTGCGACGTCACTTAGCTGTCGCGAGATGGTGACAGTGAGTCAGGCCCGCCTCCCCGCGCTTTCGGCGTTCTCTTAAACATTTGTTAGGTCCTACGGCGTACTTGCCTGTGCTTCGGTTCTTCGAGTCTGGAACTTGCGGGCTCCGCACTGTCCTGTCTGGGCGGAACAATGGGCTCGGTGGTCCTTCCGGCTGCTGGCCCTCGATCCGCTTAGGCAGCTGTCCCGGGAAGTCCAGCCGACACCATCTTAGTTAGCAGCTTGAAAAAGCCCCACCCCCGTGCGCGAGAAAGCGCCTGCCCCAGTCTGTGCGGCTGGCTGGGGCGGTGAGTTCAGGGTTCACTGAGCCTCGGGTCACGCTTACGCCTGGGGCGGTACCGAGTCACTGCCCGCCCGCGGACATAAGAAACAGCGGAGCCCTGGCCGCCTTAGGGCCCGCAGTGACCTACCTGTGCCCCAGGCCTACTGACTGGTCCGACCTGCAGGACCACTTGCAGACCTTTTTTGCTTCCAATTTTATGTTGTGAATCCTTGTAGGGTTTGCATTTATAAAAGATTTGTGAAAAATAATATAGCTGTGCTTAGCTTTAATATGTAATGCTTCTCACTGTGCGGACACTACATTTATCCCGTTTCTTTGACCTCAGCACTCCGATTAATCCATATTAGGGTCCAGTAACATGGCCACCTTGCCCCCTCCTATATCCGCCTCCTTTGACCCCTTTAATCGTGATTCACGTCTAAACGCCTCCCGGACACCCTTCCTGGCGACCCCACCTCATGCATCTGTATCCAGTCGCAAAAGCTTGTGTAATACTGGTGATCTTGAGGTTAAATGGGTAGTCTATACCAATGGTGTTTACTTCCTGGTGAGGGGAAATAGGCTTTTTGCTGTCTCCCCAAAATGTACTAGGAGAGATTAGAAAGTTTCTGGTATTAGCATCTTCTAAGACTGAGTAGAGAATGTGTTTTAAAACAGGACATTGTAGAGGTAATAAGAATGCCCCCCCAAAAAAACCCTGAATTCTAAATTTATAAGCTGCTTGAAAGTTAGATACAGCAACCTGATTAGCCCTATTTTAACCGTTTTGTTTTGTCCTGAAATTGCTGAACATTTGGGCCAAAATCTCTTGATCACCTCAAAAAGATTTGAAAGAAGCCCGATATGTAAACTATAAACCCCAAAATACCATAAAGCATACTTGTATTAAAAGTAGCTGTTGTGTGGCTTTTGGAACGCCTATATCTCAGCTACTCTTGAGGGTAAGGATCACAAATTTAGCTTGAGTAATTTGGTAACTTAGTAAGAGTCCATCTTAAAACTAACCCCCCACACACAAAAGTCTGGAAACACAGCTCAGGACCCTTGGGCTCCTATGTGAGGCTCTAGGTTCAATTCCTAGCACTGGAAAAAATATTCTTTTAAAGATTTATTTATTTTAGTAGGGCATGACTCCCACTACTTAAAAGGCAGAAGCAGGCAGATCTCTGTGAATTCAAGACCAGCCTTATCTATACAGTGAGTACTAGGCCAGCCAGGACTATGTAATAAAGACCTTGTCTTAAAAAATATTTATGTAAATGTCTGCATGTATGTTAGTGTTCTAATCCCCAGAGAAGCCAGAGAGGGTGATAGAGGCCCAGAAGCTGGAGTTACAGGATTGTGGGTCACCAACCTCATCCCTGGGGGAAACAAACTATAGTACTCTGTAAGAGCAGCAAGTACTCTTAACCTGTGAGCCATCTCTCCAGGCCTGCAAAAATAATGTTTAAAAGACTGTTAACAGCCGGGCAGTGGTGGCACATGCCTTTAATCCCAGCACTTGGGAGACAGAGGCAGGCAGATTTCTGAGTTCGAGGCCAGCCTGGTCTACAGAGTGAGTTCCAGGACAGCCAGGGCTACACAGAGAAACCCTGTCTCGGAAAAAAAAGAAAAAAGAAAAAAACCCAGAAAAACAAAAGACTCTTAACATAAAATGCCATCAGTCAGAGAAAGATGTGTATAATAAACTACCAATTGTGGTTTTAAAAATTGTGGCTTGCGTATATATGCTTACATTTTTATTGAAAGTGTTACAGAGATTGCACTGAGGGGTAGGGCTAAGGCTCTGGGATTAGCATGAGACTTTTTAGTGTTGTAAATGAAAATTTTCCTTGTAGGATTTTAGTTTCAAAATATACAATAGTAGAATTTTTCTGGAGACCACCCCATGTTCTGAACACAGAGTCTCAACAATTATAAGATCATGTCAATCTTTTTATTTAAGTCTATAATCTTATTCCCATTCTCCCCTGCTCCATTATTCTGTTCCAGGCATGTCTGATACATTTTCGCCTCAGATGTGGAATCCACCATTCCTACAAGAATGGTTCTCTTTAGTGGAAAATGATACTGAAAAATAAAAAGTTGGGTATTGGGAGATAAAATAGTTGTACTCATAATCTCTTAAAAAGCATAAAGAACTTTTCATATGCACGTTCATCTATTTTAAGATTATATGAATACTACAAACAAGGAACTGAAGTTAACCCTTAACCTGATTACTCGGTGTAATAGTCAATGCAGGAAAACTTTGAGTGACTGTTTTCAGCCTCAATTGATTAACGTCAGTGACTCACTGATGCAAAGGCAAGATAAGAACCAGTCAGTATAGTTTCCCAGACCTGATGGCAGGAGCTTAAGGGAAGCAAACTAAGAACTAGAAACTAGAACTGAGAAAAAGAACTGAAGGAGATAAAAAGGGACAACGACTTAGTGGCTTGTCCGTTGGGAGCATCAGGGAGCTTGATAGAAGCTGCTTTTCCCACATCAGACAGTGTGAGGAAGGCTTCCAGGGTACCTGGTATCCTTCCTGGAGCCAAGAGGACTGGGAAGTGTAATGCTAACAGTAAAGGCCATGTCTTTTGACAGGGTCAAAAGTACAGCCTGTTACATATGTTTGCCCATGACAGAACAGAATGATGACCTAAGCATTAAAAGAACAGTCTTTATTCTGCTTCGTATTTGACTTTAAACAAATGTTCATTGAAATAGAAAGCAAGCATTTAGAAGACTTGCTGTAATTAAAGTGATTTATTTTGTTTTCATTTCCTTTGTGTTCTTTGAAGCACTAAACTGTGTAAGTGAGGTTTTAGCAACTTGTATTTACACAGGTACCTTGAAGAGGGCTGAGAAAGGATAAAAGTGACCCATGGTATAAAGGGCAAAGACTTGAAACTCTTCTCTGGGTATTGTCAATAAAGTTGTTGAGATGAAATCCAAGCTTTCCTCTTGTCTCCAAGTGATCAGTGACCAGATCCAGGAGGGCCACTGCCCTCAGTAAGGAGCATCTTTCGGTGTTAATGACTAGAGTTAAGCTAGCCACAAATTCCCCTAGCACCATAACAGTAAGTCGGTCAATCTGTTCTTTTAGTGCTCTGCCAAAATCCAAGAGATAGTGTTGAGGAGACTCTTTTGTAGCCCATTTTGCTTTAGTATTGGCCCATTGGAGTTATACTACTCAAAGCCTTAAGGAAGAGTTACTACTAGTTTTCTCTATAAAGTGTGTCTTCCATCTCCCTTAAAATTAGTCCTAAATATGAAAGGAAAAAGCAATAGTATATGTACAACTTAAAGAATATCAGTATAATTTCAATGTTCTATCCATCTTTATTCTTCCTGGGTTTTATTGTGAGTATATCCACACAATTATGGTTGCAATATGAATTTATTGTAGATGTTGAGAGTTGTTTAATTTCCTGGTATATGCAAACAGGCCTAAAGCCCAAGACTGAACATTTTTTCCCTTCCATAATAGTAGATTAAAATTTTTTGTCTCATCTCCTGAAGTAAAATGAGTGGTCGGTCTCTTGACAGCAAAGTTTGTTTTGTCTGATATGAAGAACAGTACATGTTTTATCTATGAGCAATCAATCATGTTGGTATCTAGTTTGCATTATAAAGTGATAAACTTACTTGTGGTTTGTGAAAAGTTTTAAAGACAGATTTTTATATGGCATTCTGGAGCAGAAGGGTGGTTAAAATTTGAGGCTAGCCTAGGTTCTAGCTCAGGCTGGGTTACAGAGAAAGACCTCTCTCTCTCTCTCTCTCTCTCTCTCTCTCTATATATATATATATATATATATATATATATGATAGCATAAAGCTTACCCATTTAAGATATAAAAGTCAATGAGTCTTAGTGTGCTTACAGAGTTTTGCATATATATCCTTTTACTATTGTTGAAAAAAAACACTATGCTATAACTTCTTTATGACTAAACCCTATTATAATTATATTCTTTATTTATGTACCTTATAAGGTAGTGATGAAGAGCACAAACCAGCCAATTTGGATTAATGTCAGCTATGTTGTGGGCCTTGGGGTTACTATCAGTCCCTTTGGACTTTGGTTTTATTATCTATCAAGTATGGATTATCAAAGACTCTAAATGGAATCTTCTCACTGAGATCAAATGGGTTAGAACATATAAAGAGCTTAGAAACAGTATTTGTCACATGGTAAGTGCTATAAGAATATGTTGTGTGACACTTACTGGGGAGACATGAACAAATGTCTACTTACCTTGGATAGGGAACTAATTACAAAGCAAAGTACAGATACCACTCAAGTCTAATTTGGTGGATCAATGAATTTTATTGGCATTCCTTACAAAAATATGAGTGAAGAGTTAACTATAGGAACAGAAATGACTCAAAGATAACTGTGTCACCAACAGCCCAGCCCAGTACACTACACAACAGGTTGGAGAGTATTTTTTCACCCGGTAGATAGGTTGGGTTGAGCTTCTTGTAGGCAGCTCAGCGGTACCTTCTTCCAAACATCTTGTTTTGTTTTCTATTCTGTGCAGTGAGACTATGAAGGTAATCTTAGTCTCTGAAGTGGATTGGGTGAGGGATGGGGAATACATGGTGGGATTACCGGGTTAAAGAGTACCTTCAATAAGGTGTGACTGCAATCACAGCACTCACTAAGGAGAATCAGGCAGACCTACATGAGCGCAAGTCCAGCCTAGTCTACATAGTAAGTTACAGCCTAGTCTGGGCTACATAACAAAACCTTGGGGTCTGAGGCAATAGGCCTTTTCTCTCCCTCAGCGATGCCGATATAGGCCAGATTAGACCAGATCAAAATTAGATAAAGGCAGGTTTATTAAAAAACAGCTCTCTGGTGGGTTCACCAATCTCACAGGTAAAGGTCAGTAAAGTCACAAGCCCAGGCTAAACTGAGGAGGTTTTATAGTGCTAGGCGAGGATTGTGTCTCCATGGTCAAAATCTGAGCCCCTGGGTGGGCTGCAGGAAATGCTCAGATGAGGAGTGATGAAATTTAGCCTGAAGTTTTCTGTGTGGGCAGGATTGGGGGAAATGGAGGGCAGATGGGGTTTCCCAGAGTGTGCAAGGGATGAGCAGGGGTAACCCTAACCCTAAAAGGAGAGAGGTAAGAGTAGATAGGGGTTGGGAAGGAGGAGACGAAGAGTCAGACAGAAAATATTGAATGTTAAGTTTTGCATACAATGTCAGATTGAGATTGATTTTTTTTTTTTTTTTTTTTTTTGGTTTTTCGAGACCGGGTTTCTCTGTGTAGCCCCGGCTGTCCTGGAACTCACTCTGTAGACCAGGCTGACCTCTAACTCAGAAATCTGCCTGCCTCTGCCTCCCAAGTGCTGGGATTAAAGGCGTGCGCCACCACTGCCCAGCGTCAGATTGATTTTTTAAAATTTATTTCATTTCTATGTTCATTGGTGATTTGACAGCATGTTTATCTGTGTGAGGATGTCAGATCCCCTGGACCAGGAGTTGCAGACAGTTTGTGAGCTGCCATGTGGGTGCAGGGAATTGAACCCAGATCCTCGGGAAGAGCAGCCAGTGCTCTTGACTCCCGATCCATCTCTCCAGCCCTGTCAAATTGATTTTTAAAATGATCTCAATCTTATTGATCCATACTGCTGGCATTATAATTTTAAAATATTGTTTATTTTTATTTTATGTGTATGCCTATTTTATCTGCATGTATGCTCATGCAATACATGCGTGCAGTATCTATAGTAGCCAGAAAAGAGCATGAGATCCTCTAGAACTGGAGTCTCAGTCATTTGTGAACTGTTATGTGGTTGTAGGAACTAAACCCAGATCTTCTGGAAGAGCAGCCAGTACTTTGAATGACTGAGCCATCCTTCCAGCCTCTATATCATTTTTTAACCAAACAAATGAGTATAAAATTAATCCTTTCTGTGGCTTTGCTGTATTATTTCCCAGACTACTACTAGATGTTAAGTCTATTGTCACTTAACTCTGTTAGGTTTACATCTGTATATATTTCTTCATGTTCATGTATTTCATATCTTTTATTTATCCATTAAATTATATCTTACATGTATTGAAGTTGTCATATATTCTTTATTCTAATTTTTTTCAGGGTACATGTATAGCAAATATGTTTTTATATTTATGCTGTATCTTTTAGTTTAAGTGTGCATTTATTTATTTATTTATTTATGGTTTTTGTTTTTGTTTTTGAGACAGAGTTTCTTTATGTAACTCTGGCTGTCCTGGAACTCCCTCTGTAAACCAGGCTGGCCTAAAACTCAGAGATTCCATTGCCTCTACTTCTTGAATGTTGGGATTAAAGATGTGCGCCATCCCCCCCAGGCTATTAAATTTATATTTAATAAATTAATTCATGATTGAGTGTATCAACCTTCTATAATTACCACAGTTTATATCTTATTTTTAAAGTCCTCATCCCTTCCCTGGTACTGTCACTGGTATTTGCTTAGGTTCTTATAAATTTTATAGTCAATTCATGATATCTGTCTATAATTGCAGTTTCATTAACTCTATGAATTAATTTGGAAAATATGATAAGTTTTTAAAAGCTTTCTTCATTTCAGCACATAGGTCTAACTATCTTTTCACTAGGTTTATTTAATTTTCTTCATCAAATTTTTTATTTTAAGAATATTCTTAAGTGTCTTTTTCATCATTGTTAATATTAAAGTTCATTGACATTCTGGAAAAGGAGTACAAAACTGTGAAAAGCTTAGGCTTCAGGGGCTGAAGAGATGGCTCAGCAGTTAAAAGCACTGACTGCTCTTCCAAAGGTCCTGAGTTCAGTTCCCAGCAACCACATGGAGGCTCACAACCATCTGTAATGAGATCCGATGCTCTCTTCTGGTTTGTCTGAAGATAGCTACAGTGTACTCATATAAATAAAATTAATCTCTTTAAAAAAGAAAAAGAAATGCTTAGGCTTCAGCTAAGAGAACCTTGTATATCAGACAATTAGTCATTGATGTAGTCTATGTGCTATTCCAATGAAAATATAGGGAGAAAATTATATGACATGATCTCTATCCAGAATTTGCCCGAGGAGGCCAAACCCAGATATACTTAAAATTACTGAGAGTTTAATTCTTTGTTGCTGTTTGTCTTAAGACAATCTCTTGCTCTTTAGTCTAGGCTGGTTACTGACTTATGATCACTCTACCACCATCTCCCTAGTGCTGAGAATATAGGAATGTACTATATAATAATATACCTGGTTCTAAAATATACAAATTTAAGCTGGTTCTAAAATATTAGAACCAATACAAATTTAAGCAAGCTTGGTGTAAATGATTAGAGAAAGAAAACTTTAGCACAAACCAGGTAGCCAGGAGACTTACATTGTTTAACAGTTCAGTCTATGCAGAATGCACCAAATAGAATTCTGAGTAAGTAATGTTTTTAAAGGTGCTAGCTCTAAATTTTTCACTGTGTAACTCTGGCATTAAAGCTTGTGTGAGGGTGTGTACACAATAAGAATGTGAGCCACTGTTGGGAGTGGGTTGGAAGACCTCAGAGGCTCAGGAGCAGGGTGGACAGATAGTGCCCAGGGGCCTAATCACTACTATAATTGTGGATTGAGTTGACTCTTATTTCAAATCTCTTTAAATATCGAGAAGGAATTCTTTCATATAGTTGACGTTAATGGTACCTCTATGATTCCTCCCAGCTTTGAAAGTCCCAGATCCAAGAAACAAATTTGCAGTCACATGGGTAAAGGCTGAGCCCCAGAGAGCGTGGTTAAAGATGGGTGTTAGGCTAGACAGTTCTTGAGTTCTCTTTGGATCAAACTGGTAGCTACTTTAGGGTCTGGAGTGAGTGTGTCTGCACAGTACTTTGTTTAAATGAACTGGGAGGGGAGCAGACACTTCCTTCCCATCCAGTCTTTCAGGAACAGAGAGAGCTGTCTGGGGAAGTAGGTGGGTATCTGCGAATTAACACACAGCTATTAGTTCTGTGTGGGCTTGGCTGCTTTTTCAACAAAGGACTTCATCTAGACACACGAGGGAGTTATTTTTAGCATCTCTTCTAGTGCAGTCCTTTTTCTGTTCAATGAATCACTTCTACTACCTTCCAAACAGCTCATTTGGCCCTAAGGCACTCTGCTAATTGGTTTAGCAGTTTAAATGATCTTTCTTTCTTTCTTTTTTTTTTTTTTTAAAGATTTATTTATTTATTTTATGTATTCGAGTACACTGTAGCTGACTTCAGACACACCAGAATGGTTGTGAACCACCATGTGGTTGCTGGGAATTGAACTCAGGACCTCTGGAAGAGCAGTCAGTGCTCTTAACCGCTGAGTCATCTCTCCAGCCCCAAATGATCTTTCTAAAACACAAATCTAGTGGCTTCTATACATCTTCAGATAAAGACATGAATTTTCAATATAAGGCCGTTCCCCACAAGCCCCCATATAGTGTGACCTCTGTAACCACTGTAGCCTCACGATGCTCTCCATTACCCCACTGGCCTGCTTCCTGGCTACGTAGTGCTCCCATTTCAGGTCATGTGTCTGTCACCCTCACCGTAAGGTGAACTCCTACTCATACGTCAGGTATCACCTCCAGGTTACCTCCCCCAGGTGTATGTCATACAAACGTGTATGACATAGGTTATATAGATACAAGATAAACCCAAGAAAAAGTTAAATAAGTTTAGAAAGCATTTTATACCATGCCACTCAAATATCTACCCTCCCATCATGCAGTTTTGCATATAAAACCCAGAAAATCCTGCAGTAAGGAAACCCTCAACTCATTTGGCTACAGGGCATAAAGAATTCCCTAGAACATGTGCTGGACAACAGTTCTGTTCCCAGGAGATAACCTGGATGCCTATATCCATGCAGTGTCTGGAAGCACCAAATGGTGGTGAGAGTTCTAAATGCCTCTTTGAAGGAAGTTCCCAATTCAGCTGCCCTGGAGTCCAGACAAATATAGGATTAAGAGTCTTCTGGTTTTTTGAGATAAGAGTTTCTCCGTATAGCCCTGGTTGTGTTCTGGGTCTCGCTCTGTAGACCAGGCTGGCCTCAAAGTCACAAGATCTACCTGCCTCTGACCCTAGAGTACTGGAATTAAAGACATTTGTCACCATGGCCCAGAGGATTTAAGAGTCTTAACAGAAGCAGAGGCAGAGGGATCTCTGTGAATTCAAGGCTAGACTGACCTACGAGTGAGTTCCAGGACAGTTACCAGGGATCAGCCTCAAAACAAAACAAGTCTTAAAAGCAAACTTTCTAAATGGATCTCGAAGCACCAACTGAAGAAGAGCCAGCACAGTAAATCCTTGCTCAGTGAATGACTAGAGGGAGACAGTAGGGAAGATGACAACCCCTTAACTAATGGTCTCAAGTCTTTCATCGGAAGAAAATCATGCAGTTAAACCTGATATTCAGGTGTAAATGAGGTCTTTAAGCCCTTTAAGCTTTAGTAGTTGGTGTAGGGGCATTTTAAACTAGGTAGTAAAGATTGTAGCAGCACACATACAAAGCTCAAAGGTATTTACCTGGTAACTAGATTTTATTGCATTTTTTAAAAGTGTGTGTGTTGTTGGTGTGAGGGGGGAAGGGGAGGAGACAACCTGTAGATTTTGTTCTCTTCTACCACATGGGGTCTGGAAATCAACTCAGGGTTTCCGGCATGGCAGCAAACACATTTACCAAATAAGTCATCTTGCTGTCCTCCCACAATACCCACGAAATAAGTAGATTTCAGGAGTTATGGGGCTGGAGAGATCATACAGTAGTTAAGTGCACTTGATGCTCTCGAAGAGGACCCAGATTTGATCCCTGGCATGTGGCAGTTCACAACTGTTGGTAACTCCGTTTCCAGGGACCTAATGTCCTCTTGTGACCTCTATAGGTACTAGATATATACATGATGCACTTATATACATGTAGGCACATAAAATGAAATAAAAAAATCTTAAAAACAATTTTAGCAGTTGTCATGAGGTCTGCAGTGGTTAAGAGCACTGACTGCTCTTCCAGAGATCCTGAGTTCAATTCCCAGCAACCACATGGTAGCTCACAACCATCTTCAATAGGATCTGATGTGATTGGAGACAGCTACAGGGTACTCAGATACATTAAAATAAGAAAATAATTCTTTAAAAAGAAAAACTTGTCATGAACACTTCAGTAGTAACTAAATTGTGATAAACTTTCCAATGGACATTTATTCTAGGTTTTAATATTAATTTCTTTTTTAAAAAGATTCCTTTATTTTGTCAGAAGAGGCCGGCAGGACCCATGGAACTGGAGTTTAGATGGACATGAACGCCATGTGGATACTAAGAAACAAATCCAGGTCCTCTGCAGGAGCAACAAGTGGTCTCAATGACTAAGCGGTCTCCCCAGACCCCATTCACTTCCTTTCTTCATCAAATCCAGTGTTCCCCTCCCCCACTCCCGCGCTTCCTTCTATCTTGGTATCTTTTGGCGGTCTTCAACAACCCCTCCTCCTTGCTTCTCTCAGTCCTTGTTTCTTGACCTGTATTTTGAATGTAATTTCATTTCAACCAGTATTTATTGGCCACCTCTGATGTTCCAGACACCAGGCTATCACCATTCGTATATTAACTCATTCATCAACTGCAATTGAGTTCCTACTGGCTTTTGGGCAGCATGCCAGAGGCCGGGATACAGAGATGAACAAGTGGTAGTCTCTGGCATAGGAAGCTGCCCCTCCTGGTGAGGGGGAAGGGCTAACTGTATCTTGGAGGGGTGAGGTGATGAGAGGGTGGAGCTCAGTGCCTGGGGCCCTCTGAAAAGGAAGCAATTACTGGTCAACAGGGGGCATGGTTCTAAGCATTATGCTTGGCATGGACCAAACTTTCAATAAATATTTATTACAGAAACAAATCCTTCAAGGCAAAGAGAGTAGCACAAACGGGGTCATCAGGGAGACTTTGCTGGATAAGTGGCAACTTCCAACTCAAGGGGATGGTGATGAAGATAATGTTTATCAGAAAATTGCATTATTCTGTTGTTAACACTTGTGAGTTTTGTGCAAATACATGTTTAAAGCTATATTACATACAATACTAATTTATAAATCCAATGTAATACATTTATAAATTAATGACAATAAAATTATTATTTTCATGAGACAAGATACTGAAACTAATATAGGAAAGATGATATACAAATATATACATTACAGAGTCTTCAGCAGAGCCATGGTCATCTTAAGGCTAATGGTGAGTTGTTTTTTACATTTAACAAAACTGGGAATGAATTGCTGGGTTGAAAAGTAATGGATTTTGTAGACTGAAGTTTAGCACCTACTAGAATCAGAATCACTTAGGACCTTGTTTTTAAAAAGAAATTCCTGAACCCTGGCCCCTATAGTCACAGGGATCCAGAGAAATTAGAATCAATAAGAAATACCATGTATATGGATATGAAAAAAAATTGTATATAGTTAATTATACCATGCATATGGCATTTATATGACATATATGTTGCTATTATATGTGGTATGTATGTGTTTCTTTTCTTTCTTTCTTTTTTTTGTTTTGTTTTGTTTTTTTGGTTTTTTGAGACAGGGTTTTTCTGTGTAGCCCTGGCTGTTCTGGAACTCATTCTGTAGACCAGGCTGGCCTCAAACTCAGGAATCTGCCTGCCTCTGCTTCCTGAGTGCTGGGATTAAAGGCATGCGCCACCACTGCCTGGCTATATGTGTTTCTTATAAGGAATTTGTTCAGGGCAAATTTGGTAAAACATACTTGTAATCTCATTTACATAGAAGGTGAGGCAAGATGGTCATGAGTTAAACTTCCCTCTGGGCTCCGTAGCCAAATTCCATCTAAAGCAATCAAAACAATCAAAAGAAACAAAAGCCTGGATGACACAGTTATGGTGGTTGAGAGGTCCTAAGACCTAGTCAGCAAGCTTGAGGCACAAGAAACCAAGGGTGTTCATGCTACACTGAAAGCTGTCAGACTTGGGACCCTACAAAAGTGAATGATTTTAGCTTGAGTGTGAGGGAAAAGCTCATGCTTATGCAGCACCTGAGGCAGGAGTGGCCTCTTAGCCTTTCTCTTCCACTCAGGTCTGTTTCCATTAGACTCCTCCCTACCCCTACATACACTAGGCTGCTTTACTCAGTAATTAGTTCGAGTGTTAAGGTCATCTTTTTAAAAAAACTTCACAGCTACATCCAGAATATGGTTTGACCAGTGGCTGGCTATCCTCTGGTCCAGTAAAGTTTGACACAAAAAAATTAACCATCCACAGTATTAACCATCCACAGTATAACATGTCCTGAAAATTGAGGCCCTCTGCAGGCCACTTGAAACCAGGTTTTCAAGAAGAGAGTGATGCAATCACACTATCTGGTAACTGCTTAAGAACAACCCCTGGCAGCTAAGTGGGAGGGAGGAGCCTATGGGGTAGGGTAAATGGGGGACAGGGAGGGGAGGGGTAGAAGAAGCCGGAGGCTAGGAGGTCACTGCGCAGGGCAGTGGTGAGGTCCTACTAAGCCTGTTCCCCTTACTAGTACTACATAACAAGCTTTCCTATCTGCAGAGCAGGAGTTTGGGAAGGACACTCTTCGGCACTTCACACTTGAGTTCTTCCATGTCATTGAGGACAGATGTTGGCTGGGGCTTTAGTTATCTCTTCTGGGCAGAATATTCACTCATGGTCATCATTTGGTACCAGCTGTCATCTCATACACAGAACCTCTTCAGCACAGTCATTTGAGGACACTGAGACTTCTTACATGGCATCTGGCTTCATTCCAAGGGCACAAGGCAGAAGCTGCCCAGCTTTTCTGGCCCAGACTCAGAAATCACACAATGTCTCTTCTATGTACTCTCTTGGGGGAAGCAGTCATAGTCTTGTCCAGATCTAGCAGGGTAGGGATGAGACTCCGCTTCTCGATGGGACCCAGCCAGTTCACACTGTAGAGGAGAACATGAGATGGTAGTCATTTGTGCTGATTAAAATGCATTAGTGATTGACTCTGAGACATCAGTAATACTTCAATGTTGCATCAAGGAAAGAAATAAAAGCCCTTCCCCCTGAAGTAGCTTACCCAAGAGTGAGTCCAGATTTGAATTCTCTACTTCACATTCCCTGCATCTTCCATCCTCTGTCTGCCTGTTGTATGAGTCTGAACCTGTGCCTGCCTACAGGTTTTGTCTGTCTCTGTGTGTGTGTCCCTGTGTGTCTGTCAAAGGATTTATTGAACAGTATAGAAAGCATCACGTGGGTAAAGGAATGAGATACTTTACAGAAATCTTTAGCAGACCTTTTACAAGGCATTAAGTCACTGGTTCCAGCAAACCCAAATAACCAGATAACAAACACCATTGTTTATCAACTAATATCCACAAACGGTGGCTTTCAACCTTTATGGTAGATTTTAGGAAGTTGTTTTCAACTTCTCTGTTGGCTGCTTTCAGCAAATGATACACCTACATTACCTGGGGGGGGGGGATTGAAGAGTACACAACTTTATATTACAATTGTTCATTAGCTTGGGTTTTAAAAGTTGTTCTCATGGGAAATCCAAGGCAGTAAGGTTGATTGTTACATTGTTCCCTTAAAAGCAGGTTAAACAGTTTGAGGTCACAGTAGGCTAGCAGTCTTAAGTATTTCTGTGACCTTAAGATGTATTATTAAATCTGACTGTGTGGTCCAGCAAAAGTTTCAGTCTGTTAGAATGTAAGAGATATTTTTGGAATATTGCATCACCACAGACACTTTGGCCTATCATTGGGAAATACAATCTGACACAGCTCCCGGTTGACCTCTTCTCATCTGACCTTTTATCTTCTTTTCTGTTTTTTATATACAACTTCCTACACGATGTCTCCTCAACTCAAATTCAATTCTAAAATATAATTTATTATAACAACACTCATCCCTGTACTCTTATTCTTTTTGTAGTGTGATAACTTGAGAAAATAAGACAAAACCCTTTTATCTTTGAGTTTCCCTTTCTGAAAAAAGATGTGACCTTTTCATTTCTTTTTTTCTATAAAGTGCATTTTTATTTTATTTATTTACTTTTAGATTTACTTATTTTTGAATTTTATGTATCTGGGTACTTTTCATGAACATCTACACAGCAGAAAATTGTATCAGACAGTTAGGAGATGTCATGTTGGTGTTGGGAACTGAACTGGAGATCTTTGGAAGAGCAGCCAGTGCTCTTAACCACTGAGCCATTTCTCCAGCCCAACCCTTCCATTTCTTATTCTTTGATATTGGTTTGTGGCCTCACTTCATCTACTGCCGTCACCCTGGTGCAGCTCTTTCTCACCTTAGTCTTCCGGATGATCTTTTTGCATCCTCCTCCCTCTTGCTCCCACTCATTTTACACAACTCTATCTAGTCAGTCATTCCCAAATCCTGCATCTAACTTTCCTACCTCTTGACTATTCCTAATGGAAGCCTATTCTTCTAACTTTTCACAATTGGGTCTCCTAGGACGTGAGCTCTGAAGCAGAGCTTATTATGCAGGGTGTTTTTAAGGAGTGGCTTTGAGGTGGACACTTGCAGAAGGAAAGGAAAAGAACAGAATCAAGAAGAAAAGATGAAGCTACAATATAGACCCAATCACAAACTCAGCCAGCCCCTTGGGGAGCTCGTAGATTAGGATTCCCATCCTTTCAGAGATGTCCTGGGATGCCTGTGTGTTTCTGCTTCATTGAGCCTTGAGCTGGGCCACTGTGGCAAAGAGCATGAACTTGTTGGGTACTGTAGCTCTGTGCAGTTGAGGAAGTCTTATGTGGAGGATGGTGGCAGACTGTCCACGTTTAGCAGCCCCAGTAGCCATAAGTCCTCCTTTCATTCAGTCTTCAGCAAATTCCATCTAGTCTCTCTGCTTTGACCTACTCCCTGATTTTATCACTACTATTACTACTAGTGCTAGTAGTAGGTATGTATGTGTATATCCACAAATGATGTGTGTGAGCGCAGGTGCCACAGCACACAAATGGAGGTCAGAAGACAACTTTCAGGAGTCACTGCTCTCCTTCCACAGTGGGTTCCAGGGATCAAATCAAGTAGTCTTGTGCTGCAAACACTCTAACCTGCTGGATCATCTCACCAGCCCAGCCCAACCCTGCCCTCAAGTTTTTTAAATGGACATTATCTTGTTTTCCTCCCATCTCTAGCTAGGTTATTTCCACATGATGGTCATCCTAAGAAGAACACACATATTTATAGTTAGGGCTTACGAGATGTTCAGGGCCAAGATGGGCATGTATATAGGCTTTGTATGTGAACTCCACCTCTTTCCCCAGTACCCAACCAGGATCCTTTTTCGTCTAACAGGTTGATGTGAGTGTTTAACTAATTAGTGGCTATAAAGTGTTGCCTAAATGCCAAGTATAATTACAGTGAGTAATTCTTTTTCCAGAGGGGAAGCATTCCAGTCGCTGTGGCTGAGGGAATGATAAAAGCTAGTGTATTCTCTTGGGCCTGTGGGAGCAGGACCTGTTTTCTTGCCCTCTCAGGGTCAGGTCTTATACATAAGGCACTCCAGGCAGTACCTGACACAAGCTTATCTTTTTCTTTATAGATCTAATATTGTTTGGGGGAGAGACAAGACATTCTGAAGCACACTGCTTGGAGCTGCCACAGATTGACATTCATGGGGACCTGTCCTCCTTTAGGTCCCAAGGGGTATCTCTGCCACTCCACAATGTCTAAAGTGTAATAATAGCCTCCACTACCATAATAACATATTAGAAATGAAGCACTCTGGAGCTCCCTAAATGGCAAGTTTTACGTGGTTTTTATATTTAGAGTTCTGTTTCTCCCTCTGGGCAAATTTTATAAATAACCATTGGGAATGCTGAACAGAATTCAATTTCCATATTGATTCTGTTTCTCTTTCCATGTAAGAAACACCAAGAAATTTTATATCTGTGACCTTTCTCCCTGAAGGCTTATAGAATTATGTAATGTAAATAGATAGGGAAGGAATGTAAATATATAGGAAAGGAAGCACGTAAGGAAAGAAAGGTGCAAAGATCATGTAAACAATTGTTTGACAAGAGAAATTGAATACATACATATATATATATATATATATATATATATATATATATATATATATATCAGTACAAGATGGTTAACCAAGGATTTCACATATCCCAGGCAAGTAATCCACCACTGAACTACAGAGCCACTCTCCCTACTACCATGTAATATCTGGAGATAAACCCAGATTTGTTTTAATATCATTACCTGTCATAGTAAAAGGTGTAGGCTGTACTATTCAACATCAACTGAACACTTACTGTGTGTCCAACATAATTCTAAGCTTATATGTGTTACCTCAGTCACAACTTAGCCTTGGAGATAGCTACTATTGTTAACCCATTTTATAGAGAGGAAACTCAGACCACAGAGATTAAGTAGTTTATCCCCAAGTATCAGTCTGGTTCCAGAGCTAGGGCTCTTTGTAGCTTTTTTCTATAAGCTGAAGCACACTACAGCATGCAGGGCCTCTTACTTCTATAAAGGAGAACCAGCCAGGCTAACATTCTGTGTTCCGTTAGGCTACCCTTTGTGTCAGTTATCTGGAAACTGGGAGAACAGTTTTACCCTCTTTAGCAGGTACTCGGAAGTTTCTTGGTCAAACCTTTCTGATTCTTTCCTTTTAAAAATCATAGGTGGTGCATGCCTTTAATCCCAGCACTTGGGAGGCAGAGACAGGCAGATTTCTGAGTTCGAGACCAGCCTGGTCTACAGAGTGAGTTCCAGGACAGCCAGGGCTATACAGAGAAACCCTGTCTCGAAGAAAAAAAAAAATCACATTGAACTGTGAGCCTTGTGTTACTAGTCTTTCCTAGGGCTGAGTCCTAGCCCCTGGGTGGAGTTTTCCTATGCCCAGGAGGTCAGACATAAGTACTAATCCTCAAAGTGAAATCTGAGTCCATGTTCATTGTTTGTTCTCACTCAGGGATGACTTTTGGCACAAGTTCTCTCAGACAAGGGAGATGTACTCTTTTGATGCACGTCCTACTCCCACAGTCATCTGGTACCTGCCATCGTTCCCCCTACAGCGTTCCCCCTACAGCGTTCCCCCTACAGCGTTCCATTAGCACATCTGTCCAGTATCCCTCAGCCTCACCCGATTGTAAAGCTCCATGGGGGCAACATCGGAGTCTGTGTCAGCCTGTGTAGCATCCCAGGACCTCACACAATGTGTAGCATAGATCAAGTTCGAAATAGCTGCCAGAGAAGTAACAATTATTAAAAATGGCACACTTTGGTCATGCTGGTAAAATATTGCCACAAGCTATATAATAGAAACCCACTTTTCTGAAGCTTTATATAGCCATTTAAATTTTCAGATAAAAAATTTTCAGTATACTATTTTAATAATTTCTGAGCTGAGAGTAATGATCAGCATTTCATCATGGTTAAGAATACCAGACATAGCTGGGTGTGGTAAGATACACTTTTAATCCCAGCACTTGGGAGGCAGAGTCAGGCAGATTTCTATGGGTTCAAGACCAGCTTGGTCTACAAATTGAGTCCAGGGTAGCCAGGAATAAACAGAGGAAAAACAAAAACAAACAAACAATCAAACAAAAGAAAGAAAAGAAAAGGAAAGAAAAGAAAAAGAAAAGGAAAAAAGAAAAAAGAAAGAATGCCAGGCATGGAGTTGGTTGGCTGGGCTCTTCCTCCGACTTTTATCACTTGCTGCATATCGGTAGTTAAGGGTTGGGGCCTTGGTGTGTTCATTTCCTCCTGGGGTAACGGGGCTAACCCCTTGGTCAAAGTAATGACAAAAATAAAATGAGTCAGCCCAAGCTTCAGAACTAGATCTGGTGTGTGGGAACTCCCCTATGTCAGGGTGCTATCAGCTTGGGGCACAGTCAGGTCTGTTATGATTTCTGTTGTTCCTGAACACAGGATAGAAAGCCAAATAAAGGCCAAGCATGGTGGCATCTAGGTCCTATATCTCTGTTGAACACTTTCCTCAGGAGGCCACAGAGAGCCTTTGCCATCCCCAAGTGTCATTTATTCAATACAATATGACCCTGCTCTTGGGAAGCAGAGATTTCCTGGTCTTCTGGGGCCTCTGATGAAATGCCTGCTATATCAGCTGCCTGACTGTATTATATGCCCCAGGGGGGAAAAAAGCCTTCTGATTCAGAGAAACTGTGACTTTACCCAAAGGCCAGGTTCCACAGCAAGTCATTCAGGGCCTGCAGGAGTTCCTTCCTCTCTCCTCCACCTCACCCTAGTTCTCTTCTTCCTCTGGATATTAGGATTCTTCCCATATGCCTCCAAAGGATGGTCATCACCTCACCTAACTCCCCAAAGCTTGTCATTGCTATCTCAAAAGATCTAAGACTGCATAATATTTATGTCCCTAGGTATAGCATTGTTAACTCAAGTCACTGTAAAAAGCCAGACACAGTGGTGCATGCTTGTGATCTTTAGGACATGGGGATAGGAGGATCAGAAGCTCATGTCCACCATGAGCTACAAAAATTCTGTCTCAATCAACAACAACAACAATGCATGAAGTGAAACGGGCACCTACTTTTAACAGATTATGAGACTGGGTGGAAAGAGAGCTTGTGTCTAGGGTCACACAGCAGAGCTAAGATATGAACCAGTTTCTGGACTACCCTTGGATAATCATACTAGACTGCCTTCTGAAGGATGTTTTCCCACTCCTATTCCCTGAGGAAATTCTCCTTTAGCTCCCTCATAGTAACAAAAAAAAAAAAAAAAGGCAAATGGAAACATTTTCAAAGGTCTATGCACAAATTCAGGCAAGAGTGGTACAGCCTGAGTCAATTCTGCAATTGGGCTGCATAGGGCTGGGTGCTGGAAGGAGTTTCAGTGTGTGTGCATTCGTGTGCGTGTATGTCATGTAATACACATGCCCACATGGGAATGGGCACTTGTGTGCACATGTGGAGGCCAGAGGTCAATATTAGTTGTCCAGTTTATTTTTCAAGACAGGGTCTTAGTTCTAATTAGTTTTGATTGTTAACTAAATACAGTCCAGGGTTATCTGAGAAGGAAAGCCTTGACTGAGGTATTGCCTAGATCAGGCTGGCCCGTGGCCATGTCTAAGAAGATTATCTTGATTTGGAATTGACGTAGGAGGATCAAGTCCACTGTGGACAGTACCATTTCCTGGGAAGGGGTCTTAAGCTGTGTAAGAAATGTAACTAAGCACTAGCCTGTGAGCTAGCAAACTAGAGCATCATCCTCCAATGGTTTCTGCTGGACTTTCTTGGCTGTGAGTGAGTTCTCTGGTTGAAAGAAATGCTTTTCTTCCCCTCCTCCCCTCCCTAGAGATAAGGCCAACTAGCCAGCAGATATTCTCTGTCAACATAGGCTCTCCCAAACAACAATGGCCCAAGAATGAAATAAATGCTTTTCCTCCCCTCCCCTCCTCCAAGCACAAGGAAGAAACAGTTTAGAAAGCACTTAGGCTGGAAGGGAGGGACTGATTAAGCCCCTGCTACCTCATTCCCTAAAGACCAATCAGTTTAAAAGGCACACTGTTCTGCCAATCACATTGTACCTAATGGCGGCTGCTCTAAAATCCTATATAAGGTCCTTAAACGGGCTCCACGGGGTCGCCTCTGCCTCATGTGCAGGACGACCCCAATGTATTGGAAATAATAAACCTCTTGCTGATTGCATCGCTCTCGATCTCCGAGTCTTTGCGAGGGGGAACTACCAGTAGTTGCGACCTTCAGGTCCAACATGGTCAGATGCAACACAACCAAAAAATATATAACACATAGCCCTGCTTTCAGGTTCCTGCCTTGACTTTCCTCCTTGTTGGGCTGTGACTAGGAAGGGCAAACCAGAAGAAACCCTCCTTTCCTTAGATTTCTTCTGGTCAGAGTTACTTATCATAACAATAGATAGGAAATGGAACCTTGGAGCTCCTGGATTCCTCAGGCAGGCCAACAGTCAGGGATCCACCCATCTCCATCCACCCCATCCACCCCACCCACCCCACACTAAGCTTACAGACACACTACTGCCAGGCATGACTGACTTTTACTGGGGTTCTGGGGTTCCCAACTCAGATTCTCATGTTTGCACCACAATCGCTTTACTGAGTGGGCCCAGCCTCTAAGTGTAGCTTTGATATTCTAGCTGTGGAAGGCCCAATGGGAAGAATAGCCCATTCCTTATGGGATTGTTTTGAACAAGTTAAACAGCACATGATTGATTCTTGATTCTTTTTCTCTGCTTTACTTTGGTTTTAGTTCCTGTTCTTTCACATTTTCAAGATGCAGAATCAGCAGTGTTTCTGGAATGAACACCCAAGGTTTGGGGATTGGGTGTGAGTATTATGTCTTTCTTTTCCAGTATAATCACAAGAGAAGTATTTTCTTCTCTGTGACTCCACTTTCTTCATCCTTAAAATTAGTTTAAAAACAAAACAACAAATTTCATTCCCTGATACAGATCCTATGAAAGAGCTCTGTACATTCTAAATAGAAAACACAGTATCCATACAAATTAAAAGCCTCTCCAATTCTGTTACCAAGACTGCCCAGAGAGCTGCCAGGGAAGGCCTTCAGACCTACAAAATTGTTAACACTAGGAGGTCCTTTTGAGTCTTCTAGACTTTTTGGTTTTAAAGATACCTTTATCAAGACAAACCTCTCAAAAGTAGAGGGCTCCAAGTACTTTCCACATGTGTTTGGGGAAACGAAAGTCTCAGAGATGTGATTACAAAGTGAAGGATCTGAAAGGCCGTCAGGAGGGCAGACAGGTCAAACTTCTGAGTGATGACCCGGGCAAGAACCAGGACTTCGGTAGATGTGTCAGGGACACATTCAGTATCAATTAAAAAAAGAGTATTCTTCTGAAGATGCGCAGGAAACAGAAGCAACGACTTGGATAGGAAATGAGGTAATCAAGGAGGGACTTCGGATCGCTTTAAGGAACTGGTCAGAGGTAACGCAACAGGTGGTGGAGCAACTTACTGGCTTGGTTTTGCTGACTTAGTTCTCCCTAGCCAGGCAACAGGCCTTGAGGGAGGGAAGAGGAGGAGCCTGTGGGGAGGCAAAAAGAAGGAAAGCAACGGGGGAATTGGGGCCTGGCTTGGTTGAATGTAACCAGTTTGTAGAGCAGCGGTCCTGACTGGCTTCTTTAGGCCCCAGAGCCTAGAATGGTACACAATCCACTTATTCAGTTAACTCAGCAAACATTTACAGGCCCGAGAGTCAGCTCCCCGCAGTAGACTCACGTGGGATTGCCAGCCTTGGCTGAGCCTCCTGACTAGCGACCAGCAGAGGGCAGAAGAGACCCGCAAATGCCAAACTCCAGACAACCTGCTGCCTAGCTTGGGGGGTTGGGGGGGGGGGGACTCGGTCACTTGGTCCTGCCAAGTGGCAACATTGCCAGGGGCGGACACATTGGGACTGACCACAGAAACTGTGAGGCCTCGCACACCACCTTGCCAAGGCTACTGAAGCACTCATGCCTCTAGGCTTGCAGAAGTCACCCCTGCTTGTAGAAGGAAGGATTGCGGGGAGGGGGTTGTTTGGCTTATTTTGCTTGAAATAGCTTGCTGAAGTACTTGGGGGTTTTTGTTTGTTTGTTTGTTTGTTTGTTTGTTTTAAGATAAATTCTCACTCAAGACTCCAGGCTGGCCTGGAACTTATGATCCTCCTGCCTCACAGTAATGTACATGTGGGATAGCTCAGGGTTGGGGCAAAAAAGTTCTTCCAGCAAACAATTATGTATCAGGCTCACCCCAAGCTGTGTTTTAGAGTAAAGAGGAGGCCAAACCATGCAAAGCACTGATGGGTGGGGCAGGTTGCTTCAAGAGAGTTTACAGAAGCTCAGGGTCCTCTTTAGTCTCAGAGGAAACTTCCATTTGGAGGTGAGGGGTGGGCTAAATGAATGGATGTGGATAGGTGAGTGCCAGATAATATTTCTTAATGGTTAGGAGACAGACTTGGAGTCAAATTGGCTCTTTCTCTTAGTCTTGCCAATCAGATGTCATGGAACCTTGAGTAGGTCATCTTCTGACCTCATTTTTCTCTCTGTAAGCTGGTGGGACTGTCATAAAGATGAAGTGGAAGAAATCCCCAGTGTATGAAAGTATTGTTGAGACTCCTCTCCTCTGTCCTTCTTAGTGGGACACCATGTTACAGAATCATATCTGTGACAGGTACTCTTGTGCTGGACAGGGAGGAGGGATGCCCACAAGGCTATTAGTCCTTCAAGAAAAATCAGTCCTTCAAGAATGCTGACACGGTAGGACCAGGAGGCTTCTCTCCATCTATGCACATAGTACCCTGCTACAAAGAATTGTGGGTGTCTGGGGCAAATGTGTTTCTGGCCCTTCAAATCATAAGGTCTTTGAGGGCCAAGGAATTAATTAGTAAGTTGAAATGGTCTGGAATGAGAGGAAACTTGGAGACAGGATGATACTCCATTTCTTCTTGTGGACTCTGAAATGTAGAAGGGCCATCTGAATATCTAGTCTAGGATTGCTTTATATGAATGAGCCTGGAAGACATTATGTTAAGTGAAACATGCCAGGCATAGAAAGACAAATACTGCGTGCTCTCACATGAGGAAGCTAAAAGTCGATCTCACTGAAGATGAGCATGGGGTGGTGGTGACTAGAGGCTGGGGAAGGGCTGGCTAATGCACAGTATTGTGCAGGAGGAATACATTCTAGTGTCCTATCATCACAGTAGGGGGACATAACTTATGGTATATTTCAAAATAGCTAAAAGAAAGGTTTTGGAATGTTTCCAACATATTATAAGAATAGATATATGATTGAGGTGACAGATATGCTAATTACTTTTATCCAATCATTAAACATTGCATATAGCATTATAAATATCATAATTCATCTCATAAATATGAATTTTGAGTTTTTCTTTTTAAAAAAGGAGCAACTTGTGAGTGTTTTCTTCATTAAGGCCCTGCAGCAAGACCTGTGCTGCCCTTTCTATGCCAACAGAAGGAAGTTAGGCATGAATGCTCTCACATAAAATGGCTAACCTCAGTGTTCCATACTTACTACTTGGCAGTGAGGCAAGAACCTTGGAGAACTAGTTTGAGGTTTTAGTGATCAAAAATTAAATGAAAACGAGGCTCAGAGAACCATGCAAACAGGGAAAGGAACCTTCTGGTCCCTTTCCATGCTCTTAGGTTCTTTCTCTGTGACCATTTGGACATTTGGGTCTCTGCATTGTCATCTCTGCCTCTGGGAAAGGCTCTCCATGAAGCCCTTCCATTTCAGATGCAGTCAGTGCTGTGTTACCCAGCCTCAGATGAAAGACATTCAGAACTCTTCCAGTCAGACCAGTTCTGAGTACAGCAAGTGCTCTAAGGCTGATAGGTACCCCATTAGGTGTGCAGTGGTGTGCACATGACTTGATAAACAATAGTCATCTGGTTCAGAATCCCAGCACCACTGTGTAGGCTGTGAGACCTGACACAAGGTATTCAAACTTCCCATGTCAGTGTCTTCGTCTGTGTGGAGACAATAATAGTATCTACTGTATGAGTAGTGTTTACTTTGTTTTCATTTTAGTTTTTGTTTTCAGTTCCTCTTAAGCCAGTGGTTCTCATCCTTCCTAATGCTGAGACCCTTTAGCACAGTTCCTCATGTTGCGGTGGTCCCAACCATATAATCATTTTTGTTGCTACTTCAAAACTGTAATTTCACCACATGAATCATAATGTAAATATCTGTTATGCAGGATATTGGATATGTGACCCACATGAAAGATTATTCGACCTCCAAAGGGGTTACGACCCACAGCCTCTGTGTTAACCTGAAATTAGAAGCAAGTTTATACTGTTTAGCTTTCTTTTTTCCCCTAGAAGTCAAACAGCAGGATCCAAAAGGTAGGAGGTAGAACACAGTCTCTGTAATCTTCTAGTCCAGGCACTGGAAACTGATGATTGGAACAAATAACCCAGGACTGGGAAACAGGGCCAGGGCCTGGCAGCTTTGTGCTCCTTGATTGCTATGGGACCATATCTTAGCCACGGAGCCTCCTAGTGCCTTAAAGTCCTCTCTGGACAAGCAGAGCATGCTGACCTTGAAGGTCCTTCAGCCCTGTACCTGTTGAGGCTCATTGGGCCAACCTCTTGTTTTCTGAGATATGTTCCAGGCCTCACACTGCCATAGCTGCTGAGGAGGGAGCACTTTGATACTGCTCTGGCCTGCTTCTCATTGGCAGGTCGCCAGGCCCAGGGAAGCCCCTGGTTCCTGGTTTGGATGCTGCAAAAGACCAAGCAACAGAAACTTTGGCCGTCTGGAATGTGTTTACAGCCAAGGCTTTTCAAGGAAAGATGAGGACAGACAGCAAGGCTGGAAAGGCAGTGAAAAATAACCCAGAACTCCCATTCTCCGGCCTTGCTCTGAAATCTCCAACCTCAGCCACCTGGGAAATGAGGAATCTCTGAAAAGAACAGTGTTCTGGGAAGTTTCCCAGTTGGAATGGCCTGGGTAAGGAATGAGTTTCATTTGGGTGTAAGGGTAGAATAATGTAGAAAAAGCAAAGATGGATGGGAGCGGGTACCTCATCCCTGATTCAGCCAGTCAGTACTCAATGACTCAGTGTCTGGCCTGATGATGTGTGGCCTTGGGTGACAGCTGTGTAGGTACAATCAAAGAGTTCAGGTAAAAGCTTGCTAGGATTACTTCTGCTCCATGAAACACAATGTGGTTTGGAATCTAAATAGGAAGTAGGTAAGGGTTGGAGAAGGAAACGGAAGGGCCCTAGCAGGCCTGAGCATGACAAACATGGCTCTGGCTGGCCATGCCCTTCCCCCACTCCCTCCGCCTTGCTGAAAAACCAAAGATTACTAACCACCAAGGTCTATTTCCTTATTTGGCCACTTCTTCCTTTTGAGGCTGACTCCCAAGGTCCAGCTAACAAAGTGTTGAAGTCCAACACTCAAAAGTCCCCTTTGGCTACTCTAACATGTCCAATCAAAATTAACCAACTCATCCTAACACGGCTTTCCCTCCCCTTTCTAAACTGCCATTTGCCTATGGGCCACATCTGTTTTCTCTCTATCCAGCAGCAGTCATTTGTTCCCCCAGGGCAAATGTCCCTTTCCCTCATCCCCTTCTCCCTTACCCTCTGTTTCCTGTCTCTGTCTCTTATTCCCTGCCCTTTGTCTCTCTGGGGCAAATAAACCTCCTTTGTGCTGTGAACTTGGTCTTGGGCTGTCCTTTCTTTTAGAAAGACTCAATCTCAGAGGGCTGCAAGGGCTCATGGGAGGTGTCCAGGAGCAGAGTGCTGTTAGCCAGGGGATGGGTGGTTTTCCTCCATCAGGTAGGGAGTTCTCCCAAATACTTGATTCTGACTCTGTGATTCGTAGATTCATATTGCTGACTTATTGAATCTAGTGACCTCACAGCAGAGGCCTGTGTGATTATGATCTTCCTTGCTTGAAGACAGAAGACCAGGAGTTAATCAGCAGCTGGGAAGCTTAGAGCTGAGACCCGCTGCCCTCTATGTTTAAGTCCTGCACCCATTCCAACAAAATGCTAAACCCATGTCCTCCAATAGTCTCATAGCTAGAATGGACAACATTCTAACTCCACCCATGCAAAATGGACAGATTTTGGTAGAAATGTAAACACTTTTAGGGAAAAACAGATGTCCTGGTTGTTCACATGACTGCCAGATGAGTGGCCAGTAGCCTTCCCCTAGGGTCATCCACAGATTCCTGTACCTTTCAGACTGGCACTTGACACCCCCATTTCCACATGGACACCCCACTCCAGGACTTCTTGGTGACTCACACAGACACAAAATCCTGGCTTTGCTTAAGCAGGCAGAGGCATTGTAATCTTGGTAAAGGCCTTTCCTCCTCTCCTTAATCAAATGACCATGAAGTAATTTTCAGACCCTCTGGGTCTGGACTTGAGCATTTCTTAAAACAATGACAGTCATCCACATCAAATAAAGCACACAGCTTTGCTCTGGGAATTGAGTGAGGTAACCCATATAACGTCACAAACCTGTAAGAGGATATTCAATAAAGGCTGATTTTTATGGCATAGAAATATGGAACTTTGTTGGAAGAAAAATTATGAGAACAATCCTTGAGCACTTAGAATACACTGGTTATTCTCAGTTTCTCATTTCTGTATATGATGTCAACTAAACTAAACACTCCTGTCAGGCAGGCCATATATATCTCACATTTTGCAGATAGCGAAACTGAAGCTCTGAAAGGTTAGACTGTCACTCAAGGTCAAGGTACTCAAAGCTCAAGTGCATGATTCATGCACAATACCAGGGACTTGGACTTCACTAGAACATTGAGGAAAAGAAGGAAAAACAAAGACAGACACACAGAAAAACAGGGGTTGGGTGGTCTGGGCTCTTTTCTGGAGAAGCTGCAGCACCTCAGAAGTTCAATGTGTTTATTACACGTAGTTGAGCTTCAGTCATGGTTATTGCATATAGCTCAACAAGAAGGCAGTATTATTACATACAGATAAACAGGGAGGCAGGATTTATGTATACAACTGGATGAAGGAGACAGGTTTAGCTACTTTTGGTAGGAGCAGTCTGCAGGGGAATAGTCTTCAGGCCATAAACATGGGGCGTGGCATGCAGAAGCTATGGTAGACATTCTCTGCACACTCTATCAATATCCACACATGGACCAGAGGGAGGCTTTATCATTTCCCTCTGAGCCTCATGCCAGGGGGAAGGCTTTGTCATTCCTTGAGAGTCTGAGGCTCTTGGGTCCTTGAGATGGCTTTGCCTATGTCAACAGCACACATTCATTCAGGGTTTTCCTCATCCCCTACACTCATGAGCTGAACATCTAAAATGACATCATCCATGCTTTCCTGTGATAACCACAGGACCATTTCCAGAAATGAACTTCCAAGCTATCTTCAGTTTGTTTGTTGTTTTATAAGACAGGATCTTTCCTAGGCTGGCCTCAAACTCACCATACATCTGCCTTAGCATCCAAGTTCTGGGGTGTCAAGCATGGCCTGAATAAGTTTAAAATAAGTCAAAGCCTTCTGCAGGGAGCTTTGTCTCCCTTGTGTTACTGCCTGCCATATCTCTGTAGAACACTTAGTTACGTTTCTCACTTTCATGTTCCATGTATTGCCTCTGTATGTCTATTTCTTTCACTAGACAGATGCTCTTTGGGGGTATGTATCTTCTTCTAGTTCTCCTTATTTTCTTTCCATGAAACTATTACCCCAGGGTTTTGCATACAGTGGCTTCTGATCAATGCCTGTTGAGTTGAGGTAAGTGTTAGGCAGAGTGAGCTGAGCATGAAGACCTGGTTGAAACTCCTGCTTCCACTGACTCAGGGCTCCAGGAGAGTGATTTAATCCTTGTCCTTCAGCCTACTTACTGTGAAATGGGATGACAATATGTACTACCATGGGGTTGCTGTGAGGAAATAAACTGAATGGAAAAATCCAGGGACAGCATTTGCACAGTACCTGGCACACATCTTATATTCAGTCAACCGTGGGTGTTCTAGGACCTGTTTGTATACTTGATAGGGCAGATGGCCACAGTGAGGAAAACAAGAGGTACCTTGGGAGGCTTGGAGAACCAGGGACACTACTAAAGACCAGCATTGTTAGTGTCCTAGGGGATGGTGGAACAGAGGTACACAAAAAATGGAGGAGGCGTTCTAAGGAAAGTTCAGGAACGTGGACCAGAGCCAATAAATGGTTGTAAGGCTGCTTGGAGAGGGAGAAGAGGACGGGGCAAGGAGAAGAGGAGTCTGGAGCAGCACCCAAGATGGTCAGGGTGAAGATGGGGCCTGTGGAGGAGACTCATCATTCAAACTCAAGAAAATGACTAGGCGTGGTGAGGACAAGGTCGGAGGGAAATCTCAATGTAAAGTGGCTGTGGAAGGAGCAGTATCTGCCTAGATCCAAAAGGAGAATCCAAAAGCCAAAAAATATGAATAATCCAGGCATCGGGCTCAAGGCAAGAGGCAGCTGTTCTTTTCCGGCTTGATGAGCACTTGACTAAGCCTCTCAGCCAGTTTAGGAAAGCACTTCTAATGCAGTTTACACTGAGATGTCTCTTGATGGGGACCGGGGACTGCTGAAAACCCTAACCAGGAGGAGTCAAGAGCAGTAGAAGCCTAAGGGCCTGGGAACCTTGGACACAGTCAGGGGAGAGTGAACCCCACTTATCCCAGGGGAGTGGGAGTGGGGGTGGGGGTGAAGGGAGGCCAGAAGAAAGTTACCTCAGTATGGGGGAAGCCTCTTTCTGTAGTGCTCTGGGCCTCTTTAGCAAGTCAAGAAGGGTCTTTTGTGAGAACCAATTAGAATTTCTACACCCTGAATCAAAATTTTATTGGCACAGATAGTTCTGTCTGTGAGACATTGGGATGGAGAGGCAAGGGTAATATAAAAGTAGCTGGCTGGTCTCTTCTAATGGCTGACTCCTTTCCCCATGGCCTCTTCAAGGAAGAGGCTCAGACAACCATTAACCAGTCCCCAGGGACGGAGTAGTCTCCTTTGGCCTTAGGATCTAAATGAGATTATCCAGAGCAATCTGCAGACTACCTTAAAAGATGGTATGTATGGACACAGAAGTATCTAGACAAACAAAAGGTTTTTTTCACCCAGAGTATTGAAGCAGACAGACTCTACATGGGGATCCAAGTGGCTTTGTTTAGCCATCTCCAATCAAGGCTGCCATGCAGTTCAATATTTGGCAGGTAGAGGAAAATGTGAGGCCAACCACTGGGTGTTTTCATGGGCAGAACTGGAAGCAGGGTATCCTGAAGGGAAAACATGGCAGGAAGGAACAGGTGAGATTCACAATAGAAAGCTCCCTGACCTGGGAGACTCTTGGGCTGGGTACTCTGGAGGCCTAGAGCATGTGCCAAAAAGAGGGTGAAGGCCTGATCACCGTGGGAAAGCTTTGGACTCTGGTGGGAAAGGTTCTGAGAATAGAGCCAACTCAGGTCACCAGGTAGGAAAGAAAGCAGAGAGTCATATCCACACTGCAGTGTCCAGGTGGTTCTCCTGTCAGTCCTATGTGGGAGGGGCTATAGGGCTGGGGCAAAAGAGTCCAAAGAACAGAGGAGTGCTCTATGGGAGAAAAGAGAAGCAACCAGCCAGCAAACTATTCTATACATGGTTAGAGACATTGGTTTAGGTGTGTTTTTTCATTTGGAGTGTTGCAGACCTATTTAATAGCACTCCCTGCTGTGATAGGGATGCTTTCTATGTATACTGCCCAATATGGAAGCCATTAGCCACATGTGGCTATGGAGCATCTCAGGTGTGGCTAGACTGACATGGGAACTGAATTATACCATACTTGGTTTTAATTAAGATAAACCCAGATAACCACCTGTGGCTAGTGATCGTTGGACTGGATAGAGCGGGTACACTTAAAGTCTCATGGAAGGAGGGTAACAGATTCTCATCCTTTGCCCGTCATTGTTCTTGGCCCTCGGCTCCCATAGCTCAGCCCTATAAGAAAGTCTTGGTAGATAGGAGTCTAGCTTTATTCTCAGGTTTGGGCATGCTTTGGCATTGGTCTATGGGATTCTCAAGTCTTCCTGAGGACTTCTTAGGCATAGAGATTAGAAGAGAGATTTTGAGTGGAGCAGTGAGCATCTAGAAAAGCTTACTGAGTCTTCATGGAATAAGTTCTTAAGCCCTAAAGGGGGCTTGAATGCCACATTCTCTGTTTTTTTGTGTTCAAAGACAGGTTTTTGAGGTTTTGTTTGTTTGTTTGTTTTGTTTTGTTTTGTGGAAAGTCTGAGTCACTGAGGCATGGCTGATGTGCTAATGTTCTGAAGGATGCTCAGGGAAGGTGTCCCAGCTCACTGATGGGAAATGTAATGGCATCTGCCACTCTCCTGTTCTATGCCTAGCCTGTCTAATGCCACTTGCCTGGTCCATGACCAGACTATCTAAATGCATAGTGTTGTGTAATGATACTCGTGCTCCCTTTCCCCAGCCTCATGGTGAATGTCAAATACCTCTTCACTTTTCAGATGACCAGGTGATCAAGCAGGTGATCATTTTCACTTTCCTCTTCTCTTCAGGAGAACATGATCAATAGACATGAGTCTCCATTTGTGTTTTCCTTGGGGCTCTGCTCTAGTCCTGAGACAGCCTTACCAGAGTTCCAAAGTCAATATCCAAATCCCTGGAGTTTGCTCTTTCCTCCAGACTCCCCCTTACCCACCTGGGAGCAGAGCCTCATTGAATCCTTTCTTACTCTGTTATCTTCCACTATAGGAAAAGCTGCTTTCATTCTCTCTGCAGGAGACAGAGTTGGCAGGTGAGAGGGCTTTACAGGAGCGAGTACAGGCAGTGTGGTGTGGAACCTCCTGTGTGCAGGGCTGGTCTCTCCTGAAACTGAGACTTTGCTCTCTCAAAGGCTGTCCTGCTCTCTCTCTCTCTCTGTCTCTCTCTCTCTCTCTCTCTCTCCCTCCCTCCCTCCCTCCCTCCCTCCCTCCCTCCCTCCTCCCTGTGTGTGTGTGAACTGAAGCTTTCCCCAAGCCCACATCCAGGCCTTATTCACAGTCCCAGCCTATCAGCAGGACTCCCTCTCAGCACAGGCACCAGAGAATCTTTTCTGAAACACACAGCTAATGGTCTTCCATCTGTGTGGTATCTTCTAGAGAGTCCTAGCTACCTTGGCATAATTGGGAAGGCATGCCTGTTTCTTCTTCTCCTATAAGTAGACCAGGGTGACTACTTTCCCTTTCTCTTTCAGGAGACCTGACAGTTGTCTGGAAGATTAGTCCTCCAGCCACAGTCAAGGTCATCCACAGGGCCTATGAGCATGTTCCAAGTCTGCCCATCTCTGTTCTGAACAAAAAGTAAGTTTCTTACTCTGAAGCACCTCTCCCATATGCTTAGGTACCACTTTTGTACAACATCCCCTTCTACTCCAAGCTATAAACCTCACCTCCACCCCCAATCTCCAGTGCTGGAGATAGAACTTAGAGCTTTGTGTATGCTAAACAAGCCCATCTGAACTACAGAACCAGTGCCAGGCGGAAGATGTTGACAGTCCCCTCTCAGTCCTAAGAAACACCCACGTAAGGCTGTATGATTTAGTTTCCTTGCCTATACACCCATCATCCTATTGGGATCATATGGGATGAGAATGAATTCAAGACCCTCAGTAGGAAGGCTATCGAGTACTCCTGATGAACTGCTTCGAAAGGCAACTGTTTCCCACAGGTACCCTCCATGGAAAAGCAGGAGAGGGTGCTACATACCTAGTGATTGGATGATACATTTTCAGCTCACAGGATGAAGCTGGGTTCACACTTTGGCTTCTTTACTATTGTTCTTTTATTCTTTGTTGGTTTCTAGCTTGCAGAGAGTCTCAGGCAATCTGTGGAAGCTGCTTTTTCATGCTCAAGGTACTCTTTCTGAATCTACAATCAGAAGACTTCAAAACTGGGGCTAGTGTGCTCTCTCCCATCTTTGAACTGCTCTCTTGAGACCTACCTCCCACGGCCTCCCCCAGCCCCATGAGCAGCTGAACAACCAAGGTTTCTTATTTACGGATGCTCCTTCAGTGCAGGGCTTTGACAGTGGCTGCTCCTCCATCGCTTGCTCAGCCAGGGCCCTGCCAAACCTCCTCCTCCACACCTGATGGTGTACCTGGCTGGGTTCTCAGCCCCACTCAGGATTGCTTTATGTGGTTCCAAGCCCAACTATCTTCCCTCTCCTTTAAAAGAACACCCATGGAGCCTGGGCCACCACCAACTCACTAACCGATTCCTTTTCCCTTGACCTCTTTGTGGGCAGTTCTTAGATCCTTTGTTGGTGTCCTTCATATGCTGTCCCTCTGCCCTAAACCACACCCAGACTCCTTGAGCTACAATGATTTGGGTGTGTTTTACCCCCCTCAGTTGCGGTGCGTTCCTTAAGAGCAGGCTTGGGCTAAGTACAGATTTGTGCCTCCCACATTCTCCACATTCTCCCAGAAGCCCTTGTCCAAGGTAAGCTTTAATGTCTCCTTATTGATTTCTTAGAAGTGGTGGCTCATTAAGGGGTTTGTGCAGCTTGGGTTCCATTAGGCAAGAGAGCTTGGGTTCTCTTTCGTTAGAACGTTTCAAAGTGTGTTCTGTGCAGAATACCAGTGGGTATTGTAGGGTAAGAGAGACTTGTGATCAACTAAAGCACATTTCTTAGAGCCCTAATAAGTTTATGGGTGCTGTCCTTTTCCAAGAAGGAAGATGTAGGAGCCCACGACCCCTGCAGGTCAGAAACAACAGATGCCGGACCTGTAGACAAGTACTCAGCTGGTAGAGAATGAGCTCAGGTGAAGAGGAGGAGGTAACAATTTAGGGCAGACTAGGTTGTGGTCAACAAGCGAAGCCAGCCTCATCAGGGTACACTGGACCAGAGATCCACCAAGCTAACCTTTGTGAGACCTCATTTGGAGAAGGGAGTTAATTCTTGCCAGGAGTCTCTTCTCTCCCGGGTCTTCTTCTCTCCTTGTCATGAGGTGGGGCCAGGTAGGCTATACAACCAGTTTCAACCAGTGAAACCTCACCAAAAGCCAACCACCTACATGGCTTGAACAGCCAGATTGCAGATACAGAGTGTCTAACTCAGCTATAGACTTAGGAATTTCCTAAGCAAGCCAGGACTTAGAAGCCAAATAGAAGGCTTTCTGAGGCAGGCTTGGCCATAAACTCTTTCTGCTATTATTATTAAAGTGTGAGGAGATAGCTTCTTGAGTAAAGTACTTGCTGTGCAAGATTAAGGACTAGCAGACATGGTGGTCTGTATCTGTAACTCCAGTACTTCAGTAGTAAGAGAGGAGGCAGAGACAGGAGAATCCTGGGACTCTCAAGGGTCAGCTGGCCTGGTGTACACAGTGACAAGTCACAAAAGACGCTATCTTAAATAATGGAAAGGTAAAGATGGACACTGGAGGCTGCCCTCTGGCTACCACACATGGGCCTGCACTTTTAGACATTCACATACATATACAACATGCAGACAACACTCACCTACAGAACTTTTAAAAATATGTATGTATGCATGCATGAATGTATAGATGTATTTGTTTGTTTGTTGACACCAGCTTGCAATTTTAACCCAGTCTGGCTTGGAATTTACTATGTAGCTCAGATTAGCCTTGAACTTGTGATCCTCCTGCTGCAACCTTCCAAGTGCTGGAATTCCAGGCATGTGCTACCACACCCAGCTAATCCTTCTGCTCATACAGCAGCTCTGGGCATCTGTCCTATCCTGAATATCGCCAAGTTCCCTCAAATGTCCCAAAGCACCACTGAGAGAAAGTGGAGAAGGCCCGAGAGAGTCGTGTGACACAACATCTGGGATTCTGTTCTGCCAATTACTTTGTGTGGGTATCTATCCCTGAAATGGGAATATCTGTCTCATAAGGACACAGAGAAGCAGAAATGGAATTGTGTGATAGAGCACTGTGGAAAGCCCATCACACTCACATATATGTACTGAACCCCTGCCATGTGGCTTTCCGTACAGAAAAGCTACTATTTCCTGAGAGGCTGAATGGGGCCAGAGTCAGTATTTGGCACTTCTGTATGTCATTTAAGGCAATCCTCATTTAATGTAGATCTGGTGAGGTTAGATAGTATAGTTCCCATTTTGCAGATGAGACTGGAGTCCAGAGATTTAAAAAGTTTACATACTTTACATACTCAACAGTGTCAGAAAGCTCAAACTAAATCCCAAGCCATGATCCATGCTTTGTAATATTAGGAGGAAAGACATTCATACAAGAAAGATAGAAAGAAAGGAAGAAAGAAAGAAAGAAAGACAGACAGACAGACAGAAAGAAAGAAGGAAGGAAGGAAGGAAAGAAAAGAAAGAAGAAAGAGGGAGGGAGGGAGAAATGGAGGGAAGAAGGAAATTAAAGCATGCTTCATAACAAAAGCAGACAAAGCCAAGCATGGGGGCTCAGGTCTGTAATCCAAGCATTTGGGAGGCTGAACCAGGAAGAATTTGGCAACACAGCAAGTTCTAAGCCAACCTGGGCTACAACAGACCCCATTCCTTGAGCTCAAAAAGCAAGCAAAAGAAAAAGACAGATACTTGTTTCAGGCTACCCTGCCCTACATAATCAGGACTAATGGTATTGCTGTTAATCTTTAAAATTAAAATCAGTGACTTGGTGTCACACAGCCATCAGAAGCTTCATCCCACGGCTTACTGGTGGAGTGGTTCTCTCTTGTTTCTCATTTCTCCTCCACTGCACAGGGGAAATTGCCACCTATTTCCCAAGACTGTTGCAAGAAGAAAATTGACCTAGAATATGCAAAAAACAGTACAACAGTGTCTGGCTCTTGGCAGACACTCAATAAGTGTCGCTGAATGAGTTTCTTTGTAGTTTATACTCTGATGATGACACACGTGACTCTGTTGCAGATGCGCTGCTTTTGATGACTGAGCATAATACCAGTAGGGATAGTAGGGCTCATTTTTCAAAATTGCATTTTAGCAGTAATGTGGTAAGACATGAGGGCAGGACAGGAGTACATGTGATAACCTGTAGGTTAAGAACAAGGACATTGGGTATGGAGGGATGGCTCAGCAGTTAAGAGAGCCAGCTGCTCTTCTGAAGGTCGTGAGTTCAAATCCCAGCAATCATATGATAGCTCACAACCATCCATAATGAGATCTGATGCCCTCTTCTGGGGTGTTTGAAGACAGCTACAGGGTGTGGATAGGGCTGGGTCAAGAAGAAAAAATGTGTCTGAAGACAGCTACAGTGTACTTACGTATAATAAATAAATACATCTTAACAACAACAAAAAAGAGCACAGACATCAAGCCATGTGACCTGGGCCATCTTATCAATGCTGGGGGCTCTTGGGAAAGTGAGTCAACTTCTCTCAGCCCATCCCCCTGGTCTCTTTTGTGACAAGATGGTTGTGAAGACTGCAAGAGTTTATGTATGCAGTGTGAGAGGTACACATAAGTGCCATGGAAGTCCACCTTGTCCCAGTGGCTGCCTCTCCCTTGGAGCACTCATTAATCCAAAGAGAGGTTTGGATAACTTGCCATGGCTTTGATATATTTTTGTGTACAGACTTTTTCTTCCCCTATCAGATCTAAGCAGTGAGAGGGCAATGAAGCCATGTGATTCAATCTACAAAGGATTTACACTGACGTGAGCTCTCTAGACAATACAAGCTGTGAGGAAACCAAAGAGCTCGTTTGTCTCTGAGATCCAGTTACAAGGGACTCCCAGGGCTAAGTACTGCCATCCCATGCAGCCCCATGGTGGGGGCCTCTTATCTTACAGTGCCCTATGGTCTTGGCTTTTAGAGGTCTCAAGAACACCTTCCTGTGCTGTGAAGGCTGAAGGAGATTATGGTGGCCCAGCTGTTGTGACCCAAAGGACTTTGGGAGTTTTGGAGTTTACCTACACTTGAGACCACATGCTCAGCTCTGTAGGCTGGCAGAGTCCTGGCTCAGAAGCACCCAGGCACTGTGATATAAGGAAAAGCCATCCCCACCCCCAGGTACCTATGGAGTCACACCTTGGGAACAGTAACATACTATGCCACCAGCTGTGGGGTTTTCTACAGCTCAGAGCAGTCAAGGTGACTAGGGTCTTTGGGTAGTGTCTTAGGGTTTCATTGCTCTGAAGGGACAACATGACCAAGGCAACTCTTATAAAGGAAAGCATTTCATTGGAGCTGGCTTACAGTTTCAGAGATTCAGTCCATTAACACCATGGCAAAAAGCATGGCAGCATCCAGGCAGACATGGTGCTGGAGGAGCTGAGAGTTCTACATTTTGATTCACAGGCAGCAGAAGAGGACCGTCTTCCACAGGCAGCCAGGAGGAGGCTCTGATTCCACACTGGGGCAAAGCTTCATCATACAAGTCCTCAAAGCCCACTCCACAGTGACACACTTCCTCCAACAAGGCCACACCTCCTAATAGTGCCATTTCCAGTGGGCCAAATATTCAAACACATCAGTCTATGGGGGCCATACCTATTCAAACCACAATAGGAAGAAAGGAAGAAAGGAAGGAAGGAAGGAAGGAAGGAAGGAAGAAAGGAGAAAATGAAGCATATTCCTGAGCCTGGGAAGGTACAATGTTCACTGTCCTGTCCACAAATCTGATGGTCTAGGTCTGGCTCATAGAGTGTCCCAGAGGAAGATCCCCCCAGAGATCTTCATATCTAGTTCTCCCAGGGAACAATCTATGACAGCCGGTCTACTCTGGGCTCCCCACCCATCTTCTCCTTCATTGAAATTTAATATGTGGGCCCATCTTCCAGGAAGCCACCTGGCATGGCCACCCAAGCCTGGGCTTTGGGAACAATCAGACCTGATTTCAAATGTGGAGTCTGCCAGTTACTGTCTATATGGTGCTGGCCACATTCCTTAACCTCTCTGGACTTCAGCCCCCAATATTACTAATGTCACTATTTCAATTTGGCTAATTTCACTATATTGATGCAATTGATGTGAACATACAGTAAATATTCAGTAAATTTTTACTAGGGAGAATACAATGTCAGGTCTGGTTATACTGTGCACTTACTTCCCCCTGTGTTTTAAGCCAAAATCTTAGCAAGGCATGAGGCTGTCCAGGGTGGCTATGGACAGCTAGAGGACAGTCCTCTCCATTATACGGATGGCTGGGAGCGTGGGGGAATTGCAGGTCATGTGTTTACCTGAACCCATGTCCCCATGCCCATGCTGAATAAGGGTGTCAGCCAACGGGTAGCATCACACCCATGCCTCGAACACAATACTTCTGAGTGAGCTGACTCTCTTCTTTCTCTCTAGCCTTACTTGCATATCTCCAGTAAAGACTCTGGGCTAGGGGTGGACAGTTGGATGCTTGACTCTGGAAAGAGAAGACACGAGAGATACTACAAAACTGATAACAATAACAGCAAGAACAAACTTTCTTTCTTTTTGGTTGTTTTTGAGACAGGGTTTCTCTGTAAAGCCCTGGCTGTCCTAGAACTCACCCTGTAGACCAGGCTGGGCTCGAACTCAGAAATACACCTGCCTCTGCCTCCCAAGTGCTGGGATTAAAGACGTGTGCCACCACGCCCGTCGAGAACAAACTTTTGAGAGCCCTCTTTATGCCTGACATTTCGTTCTCACAATCCCAAGAGAAGTGTTCAAGATTGCCTGCTTAGCGAGTAGAAATATGGGATTTGAACTTACTCTGACTCCATATCTACCATGAGTGTAACACTTTACTACTTGCCATTCCTTAAATCACAATAAACTTCACAACCTTATGAGGTAAGCATTCTCTTTCTATCACTAAGAACACACACCTTTGAGCTCAATGTCTATTTTCTGCCCAGTTCATGTGGCTGGAGACTGGTCTCCATCAATGACATCTCAGGGAACTCTTGTATTCTGGTTTCTAGCTTGGACTAGACTAACAGTAAATTTTCACCGGAGATCGTGAATCATAGGGCACAAGCAGAAAGTCAGGGTCTTTATTGTACTTCATTCTTCTCTGTTTTGATTTATGACTACAGATCCTTCTACATAGCCTTTTACATAGCTCCCACTATTTCTTCCATGGGCCAAGGAGTGACAATACCTTCCTGCTATTAGAAACTCCCTAGCTGCCTCAACATTCTTTGTTGATTCCCTTAACCTTGACATAGTATGAAATCCTATGTATCCAATCGCCTTCATGTCTCCAGCTGAGCACTCCTAATAGCTGAATCTGGCCATACCTCTACATGTTCTTCTGGACCTGTCTTTCTGCAGCTACTTGAAAGTAAGGCCCATGGCTTTGTTGCTGGTCAGATAGTTCTAGCTCTTTCCAAATAAATTAGTCAATAGTCAGGACAGTGGCCAGGAACCAGAGGCAGGCTCTTGGTGCTGCCTCTGCCTACCTGAATTTGAAATTTGAAAACAGCTTAGCATCTATGGGTCCGATTTCCCATCTTCAATATTCGGGGTCCCATTAAAAGTTCTCCCTCTTTTTCCTAGCTCTGATTCAAAGGCTTGTAAGCTGGCACTCGGAGAAAGCCCGATGTTTGCTGCTCTTGCACAGCATAATAGTGGTATAAAGACTTGAATTCTTATATCTAAAGGGCTTGAATTCCTGCATTTGTTTATTTATTTACTTACTTATTTTTATGTGTGTGCATGTATGTGCACCAGTGTCATGGCACACATGTAGGAGTCAGAGGACAACTTGGGAGTTGATTCTGTCCTTCCACTGTGTGGGTTCTGGGGATGGGACTCGGGTTGTTAGGCATGGCAGTGAGTGATATACCCACTGGGCCTGAACTCTTGCATCTTAAGGTAGTCGTTGATTTTTAGCTTTGTTCTGGAAATTTTTTTCCATGGCTCAATAAATATTTCATCAGTGGTAACTCATAGATCCCCACCACCAATGCCACTACAGACTGCTTATAACCTAGAAACTGTCACTGCTCCTTGACATATCTCCAACTTTGCCGACTCCAGTTCCCATCCTCTCAGCTACTTCTGGCTTTTCTCACCCAAGAGAGCTGGCTGCAAGTTTCTGTTCCTAGTTGTGCACCAGGAAGCTGGTAGGAAGAGGAAAGATAACATTCTAGCCAAAGGAGAGCGAGAGGAGCTGCCTTTCCCATCTATGTCAAAACCAAGAGAAGATGACTGTCTGCTTGGAGGGAAGCAGCTTCGTTGATTAAATATATAATCTGTTCTGAAAAACACCATCCTTGGAATAGCTCTTAGCTGATCCTCACAGTGGGGTGTGAAAGTTGAAGAGAGACAGTGGGGAGAGGCAATGGCAGGGTTCTGTGTGAGGAAGGAAAATTAGCTTCCCCATGGTCTGGGTCTTTCTCCTCAAACTCTGTCCTGTTAAAATCTTAGAGGACACTGCCTTGAAGGGAAAAAAGAACTGAGAGCCGTTCCCCAGCAGCTCAGCCAGGAAGCTCCAGAATAAAGTGATAAGAAACGGTCATTGCAGAGCCAGAGGGATCAGGGGACATCAGTCAAGGGAGGGAGACTCTTTTAGACAGCTGGGAAGCACAGCAGACTCTAGGGAGAGCAGTTACTGTAGAGACAAGTGTGGTGAAATGAATCAGGGAGAAGAGTCTGAGACTGAAGTGGAAGAGAAGCTGTTCCCTCAACTCCCTTTGGGCTCTTGCTATAATTGAGTAATTCCTGGCCCCAGGGCAGCTGGGGAGAGTGGGCTGGCCTGAGGTAGAGATGGCGCTTAACTGCCTTGAGATTCTGACTGGGCTTTTTCCTTCCAGATTTCCTCAGACAGCCCAGCTTAACCCTGCTGGTTCAGTGAGTTTTGTTTATTTGCTACTTAGTTTCCAAGGGTCCCCAGAGAACAAAGCCTTTTGGAAACTGACCAGTGCAGGGAGGCCTCCCTCAGAAAGCCTGGGCCAGGCCTGGAAAGATCCACCCTTTTCAGACTGAGAAGGGAGCACCCTCCTTCCACAGCAGACTTACCACCCTCCTTCCCAGCTTGCAGACTCTCAGGCAGTGTCCGAAATGCCACCAGAGGTAGAGAGCTACAGGATCTCCCTCATAGCCTTTGCATTTAAAGTGCAAGCTCCAAAGAGGGGACTTGCCTTACCAGTGAATTTGTATTACAAGTTAACTTTTCTCCTGTAGGAGAGACCAAGATGACTTCTCTGATAGCCTGGAACTGCTCCATCTCTGAAATCTTCATTTTAAACTTGCCACCACCGGCTTATAAACTTGTCTTTTCAGCTTCCCCTAAACCTCCTCAAGACTGTCAACCCTAAAACTAGCACCCCACCGCCACCACCCTCACCCCATCCCTGCCTTGGTCTCCTGCCTAGGTCTCATCTCCGAGTTTGACTTTTGACCTTTTGACTGCCCCTCACCAGCCTCTTGTGTTCCAGTCCTGGATTAGATTGTTGAGGTTGCCATCATAAAGACCAAAGCTGGGAGTCCTAACACAATGGGAACTTCATTCTCTCATCGTTCTGGAAGCCAAATCAAAGTGTTGGCTGGGTCACACTCCTCTGATCTCTTGAAGGAAAAGACTTCCTTTGCTTTTTCTAGGCGCTGGTAGCTTCTGGTGTCTCCAGGCTGGTGGCAGCAGAGCTCCAGGCTCTGCTTTTATCTTCCCATGGCCTTCGTCCCTTTGCCCATATCCCTTTCTGTCTTTTATAATTGCACCAGTCATTGGATTTAGGGCCCACTCAAATCCACCATGGTCTCATCTTGACTCTTACTTTAGTAACATCTGCAAAGACCCTACTTCTAAATGAGGTCACTGTAGAAGGTTCCGGATGGAGAGGCCAAGGAGATGGCTCTGAAGTTAAACAGCTACCCCTACACCCACACACATGCTGTGTGTGAGTGACTTCAGCACTGGAGTGGAAACCAGATCCCTGAAGCAAGCCTGATAGCTAGACGAGTGGAATCAATGCCTTATAGCTTCAGCAAGAGGCCCTGCTCAATATATAAGGTTGAGAGTGAACAAAGAAGACATCCAAGGAAGCTGGGCTGATGAGGAAATCTGGAAGGAAAAACAAGGAGGAATCTCAAGGATGCAATAAAGGAAGACTCCTGACATGTCAACTCCTGGCCACCAGAGATGTACACACACACGATTGGGCACCTGTACACATATGTGTGCCTGTAAACATGTGAATATACATACACATATCTACATCTTACACACACACACTAAAATAAAAATAAAATAATTAACACCTTACAGATCCCCTTGTCCTTCTGATGTACCTGTCTTCCAAATATCTAAGGTTGGCCCAGGACCACAATTGAACATGTCCGTTTGACCTTAGTAAAACTGAGGTGTATGTGTGTGTGTGTGTGTGTGTGGTGTGTATGTGTATTTGTGTGTGTGTATGTATGGGTGTGTTTGTATGGCCTTCAGGAAGCTACTGCCTACTGACTTTCATCATCTCTGTGAGATGGCTTCTGTGGGACAGGGGAGGGTAGGTGACCCTTTTTGGCTGACCGACACACACACACACACACACACACACATCAACCTAGGGTCGAAGGAAAACACCTTCACACCACTTTGCAACTTAAAGGCCTTTCATTCATATATTTTGTTCATTTTTTTGTATCACACACTAAGGCACCAGGGCATTCCCCACACATGTGTATCAACCACAAAGCATAGCACGACCTCAAAGGTTGTGAAGTCCTCACTCCTGACCTTAGGCTGCAGCACGTACTCTTCTCCTCAGGCACTTATGATCCCAGGTGGGACTTTTATCCAGTGCCTCCCTTTCCGGACTGCACTGTCACAGGGACCAGAAGCCCTATAAAGAGCTTGTAAATGCTGCAATGTCTCAGAACCACAGCAGACCTATAAATTCTTGGGAGGCTGAGGCAGAAAAATTGTTGCAAATTCGAGGCTAGCCTGGTACATAGCAAAACCAGATTGTCTCAAATAAGCTGCAACACAAACATATATACAAATACATGTATATTACCACATCCCATACTAAAAATATGGTAGCTATTTAAAATAAGCAAATTTCTTTTATAATTCTACCAAAGTTACTTTCTGGGATCACTAAATTATTAAGGTGTCTATAGCAATATGCTATAGACATCACTGTGCTATGCTTGTGATGCTATCCCAGCATGCCTCCTGAAGAGGCAACACTCAGACCCAGAAAGTATTCTTCTCTCAGCAAAGCTGCACTAAGGCTGAAACTCTCTTACTATGTTGGCTAGATCCTGAATACAAGACCTTCCCTTTTGCCTGTCTCTGGAATAGTGGAAAACAAATCAAATCCTTAATATGAAATAGGACCACAAACGTGACAAGTCATCTTGTCCTTTGGTGATAAGCTTTAAACATGGGATGTTGTACCCCATCTTGGACTATACTTTTAAAAACAAATCTCATGGGAGAGGCAGCAGTCATTACCCCAAGATTAAGAACCCCTGAGACAGATGCAGTGACTGAGGCTCAGGACTTCTCATTCACATTCCTGGTGGTTAGGAGGACTGCTTGTGTGTGTGTGTGTGTGTGTGTGTGTGTGTGTGTGTGTGTTTTCTAACATCACCTGCTAAACCTAGGGTCCCATGACTGCTAAGCAAGTATTCTATAAGCTGTCCTGGAGGTCTGGAGCTTTATTTAGGGGGAAAGCGGAGCCTCTGCTCACCATTCCTGCCCTCTTTCTGATTCCTGCTTGCTTCCAAGTAGCAGCTGCTACCTTTGCATCTCCCTCCCTCCTTCCCAGGAGGCCATACTTACTCAGGGAATCCTTCTTCCTCCTGTGTCTTGCTCTGAGCCTTCTTGTCTCCACTATGAATTTCTTCATCATTATTTACCCTAATGAACAAGGAGCTGCTCCCTTCAGCTGCCCACTCACCCAGATGTTGCAGCCCTAACTACATGGCATCAGATCCCTTGGGGTTACAGAAGGTTGTGAGCTGCCCAACATGCATGCTGGAACTCAGGTCTGCTAAAAAAGCAATAAGTACTCTTAATAGATGAGCCATCTTTCCAGCCATTCATAATCATATTTTAATATGGCACTCTAAACCTAATAACCATCAAAGAAGAATTATATACACAATGATAAACTTGCTCAGGGGTGTGGTCTTTGGAGCTTCTTAGACCTGGATCCCATACAAGCCCCATGCCCTTAATGTTTCTCCACCACAATATGCTAATTTGTAAGATTAGAGTAATTTTAAAAGGTCATTGGAAGCCAGGACTCAGAGCCATAGGGCCTCACCAAATCACCTAAGGTTAAGTCAATTTAATTTTTAAAAGATTTATAATAATAATAATAACAATTATTATTATTATTATTATTATTATTATTACCTTTAATCTCAACACTTGGGAGGAAGAGGCAGACAGAACTCTGTGAGTTTGAAGCTAGCCTAGTGGCTGAATTTAGTGAGTTTCAGACAGACAGAGCTAGTTCAAGGTTAGCCTGGACTGCATAGTTATTTTTAAGCTATCCTGGGCTAAAATGAGACTTTATCTCAACTCTCATTCCCTCTCTAAAAGAAAATTTTATCTACTGGGGTGACTACCATGCTTGTCATGCAATAAGCACCTCAATAAATGAGCCAAGTACATTGCCAATACTATATGAAATCATCCTTGAAGTCCTTGACTAATCAAATAGTCACCCATTAAAAGAGGTCACAGTCTGTTCTGATATGGGAGCTAAGGTAACATTTGGCAGTTGGCCGTCCCTTTTGATTTGCACAGCCCTCTAAGGATAATCAATCCACAACTCCCGAGGGCACTAAGACTCACCCAAGTAACCCAGCAAGCAAGTGACTAAGCTAAGCTTCCAGGGGAGGCCCAAGTGCCTCCCATGGCCACATGAGAATCCTGTCTGGGATCAGGTGGCCTGACTCAGGATACTGTGTACATAGGGACTCTAGCCATTTCCAGAACCTTCAGCTTAAGTAGCTTTCAAAAAAGTAAAGTTGTTATGAATTCATGAATAATGGCTGCACTTAGTCATTTCTAGAAAGGAATCACTGTAAACAATGTTGTGGGATGTATACTGAAGAGACTGAGAAACACCCAAGTCCAAAGCAAGGGACAGGAAACTAGACAGTTTCAGGATGATCAATAGCTTGTGTATGCCTGAAGGAAGGGCATGGCAACTGGAAGTCTGGATAGAGTAATCCAAGAATTTAGTCAGCATGTCTCCAGCTCTGCCTGAGAGAAGCGACCAGGATGGTTCAGCATGTTCTAGCCCATGCTTGTAACACAATGAGCAACTTTCTCAGGATTAGCTAACCCCCTCAGGATGGGGCACCTGGTACTTGTCAACTGTTTCACTTTTGCCTTGGGCTCCTCACTCTCTTAGGAGTTTAGTAACTGTAAGTCAATACCTCTTGAACCTGAACAACTGCAAGTATGTTTGTGACTCTGTCTAATGTCTGGTACTACAAAGCCAGGCAAGGGCTACCTCTTGGTCCACAGCAACTGTGGTAAGGAGATTCTCCCACTTCCACCACCAACAGATGTCAAGAAGGAAATCACTCTATTCCTCAGCCTCTGGCCACACTCTCTGCCCAGCAGAGCTGCAGAGCAGAGAGGGAGGACTGCAGGGAATGGCACAGACCTGAGAACTGAGGGAAGCTCATTTGAAGAGAATACATCACAGTCAGTAAGCATCCCAGAAGGAAACCACCGCCAACTTGTGTCCTGCTGCTCCCCCTAGCGAGAGAAGGAAGCAGTGAGACAATGTCTGAACTAGAGTTCAAGAACACACAAGGATTTGTAAACTGGAGGTGGCTCTCCCCAAGGGAGGACTCATCCATCCCTGGCAGGGCAGGATCCTGGAGATCCACCGGGGATGCCATTTTCTTTTTATTTTTCTCTCCTCTGGGATCTGGAGAGTGATTGAGATAATTTACCATTTAATATGGGCAGATGGCTTAATTAGGCTCAATCGCATTCACAATGGCTCTGAGTGTGTGAATGACTTGGGGTGAGGGGTGGGGGGTAGGACCTGTCAGATGTGTCTTCATCCTCTGACCTGACACCCAAGCTGGCCCCAAAGGTTCCAGGATGGTCAGAGGTCATGTCTGCTTAGGATTCTAGCCTTGGTCAGAGCAGCTGGGCAGCCCCTAGCTCGTGCATAGGGAAAGGCCTCTGGTTTTGTAACTGATTACTAGTCCTTGTGATAGCAGCAACAACCAAAGCCAGCACTGCTGGATCCTCTTTGAGACTGACTGAGTTCTGGGGGCATCAGTCACTCACTCACACACACACACAGAGAGAGAGAGAGAGAGAGAGAGAGAGAGAGAGAGAGAGAGAGAGAGGATTAAAGCCATGCCCTCTCTTTTGGGGAGCCCATAGAGTCAAAGCTCCTAGCCCTTCTCTGAAAGGTTGAAAGTGAGGAAACAGAGGCTGAGACAAGGGTCGTGACCACTTCATCTAGACCAGCAGGGCAGGTATGGGGACTTGGCATCTCAGACACAGGGATGAAGAGAAAGGGAGGGAGGGAGGGAGAGAGAGGGAGGGAGAGATATGGATGTACATGTCTGTTTGTATGTATCTGTGAGTGCTCCCTTCTTCTTCTTCCCTCTGGCCTCCTTCTTGTCTTCCTCAATTTATAGCTTCTTGACCAAAGGCTATGTCCCTTTTCCATCTCTTTGTGTCTGAAGGAGGCTTTGGGAACCCACAAATGGCTGGTAGCATCCCAGATCCACTCATTCCTAGTCCAGAGTTTCTTCAGCCACAGGCTTTGGGGGCAGCCCCCAGTCTTTTCCAGGGTAATCTCTGCTTCTACAGATCATTAGCCCATCCTGTCTGCAGCTGGCAAGCCTGGGGCAGAAACCAATAGCAAATTACTCTCCAGTCACTATCTTCCCCAAAACACCTTAAAATGATTGTTTTGGGCCTGAGCCACGGGACTCATGTTTTCCAAACCACAAGCAACATTTCTTGGCTCATTAGCTTCATCACTTTCCTGCTCCAGAAGTCCCCTCACTATTCCCTCAGGAGCCTGAATATAATGTCCCCACCAAGATCTGAGCAACTCGAAGAAGGAAACATAGGGCCCTGGCCAGGGCTGCAGCTGTTTGCCTCAAGGAGAACTCAAGAGTGGTGAAGCTAGTAAAATCAAAGGCAACTCGAGGCGGGAAATATGACAGACAGCAACTCAGCCCGTGCGTCCAAGGATTTCTACTAGAGGGCATAGAACAGAAGACAGTACGGGCCAAAGATGGTAGGTCACTAAATGTGAGAATGATGGACCTACAGGCACTGGCGAGTGTGTTAGTGTCTCAGGAGAGACAGAACTAACAGGCTGCATATCTATATTGATGAGAGCGGACATAGTAAATAAATTATCTGTCTTGAGTGGTTATGGATACCAAGAAGTTTCAAGATAAGCCATTCGCTAGCTTGAGACCTGAGATGTACGTGGCACAGCTCTGTCCAAGTCCTCCAAAGGGAGGAAGTAAATGGCGAGTTCTCACACTGAGACTGGAGGCCAGGGAAGCTGGGAGACCTTGATGCAAGTCCTAGAGTCCAAAGGCTAAAGGTCCTGTTGTTCTGATTCCCAAAGACAGGAGAAGAGTGCTGCCCTGCTCCAGGGGAGAAGCAGAAAGAGAGTTCAGCTTTCCTCCGTCCCTTTGTTCTTTGCTCTTTTGTTCTAGCTGTTTTTTCCCAAGGACTGGACAAGCCTGAGAGGATGGTTCTTCCTCTCCCAGTCTACTGACTCACATGCCAAGCTCTTGTGCACAGATGTACCCAAAAAGAATGTATACTTTATCAGCTCTCTAGGTATTACTTACTGTGTACTATTTACTATAATCAAGTTATTAGCCTTTGTAAAAATGTTGCAGCATGGCAAAATTATAAATCAAAATCAAAATTATGAATCAAAAATATTAACGGTTCAGTGTGGCAATACTACAAGGAATGGTGGTAAAATTGTTACATAAAATACAAGACAGCCAACTAAATGTGAATTCCAGGTAAACAAGTGGCTTCTTACTCTTCAATATGTCCCATGGAGTATTAGGGAATGATAGACAGTTAAGAAAGTCTTTAGGTTTGAATTTCAAAATTTGCTGGCCATCGTGTTTTTATTTTCCAATCTGGCAATTCTTAACATTGAGAGGAGCAACCAGAGGACAGTGGAGCTGCACACCCAAGGGTAGACCATTAGGATAGGGTATCAGTCCCATGTGGTGTCCCACAGTTTTCATCCCAGTTCTCAGGAGGCAGAGGCAGGCAGATCTTTGAGCATTTGAGGCAGCCTGGTCTACAAAGAAAGATCCAGGCCAGTAAAGCTTACCCAGTGAGACCCTCTCTTACCCTCTCAAAATTAGGTCAGGTATCATGGGTTAATAGGCTAGAATCATACGTTACCTGGACCTCTATGGACCTTGACATGGGTTTTTGCAGGGTTAGATGCTGAGGACCTGTCTGGGCCAACTTTGTCATGGCTTCCCCATTACTGCTTTCACCCAGGGACCTCTATCTCAAAGCTGACAGAGGTGGTATGGAGCCTCCCACAACCTTGCAGCCACCAAGAATAACCATTCTGGCTCTTTCTGTTGGAAGAGCTTCCAAGAACCAGTGCACAGGCTTGGAAATGAATCTGAGCTTATCAACCCACTGGCTGTGCATCTAAGCATCTAATTAACTACTATATCCTTGGTTTCTAGGACATGGGGGCGAAATAGAAACAACCTATCATGATCATTTAATCTGTTAATATTTATAAAGCTGTAGGTATAAAGCACTCAATAAATGTTAGCTTAAAAACTCCCAAAGCTCTCTAATCACCACAGGGAACCAGAAAAAGAATAATAAAAATTAATAAATGGGAGGAAGTGACACACATATCAGATTATTGAAAGGCTCTCTCTCAAAGCCATTACCCTCTTTTAGAAATAATGGGAACCATCAGTTTTATGTTCCCTTCTTATACATGAGTGGCACTCACTACATCACTTGGCCTCCTCAAACCCCTCCTTGTCCAGGGTCACTCTCTCACACATCATTCCAGATGGTAAATTATCAATTACAGTCCATTCACCCCCTGGAGCCAAGGAGGCAGTTTGCTTGCCCCTCCGAGTAATATCACACTGATGGCTCTTCATTCAGTCAACAAATTGCCAGCAAACTAGCTGTGAGTATATCTGGGATGAACTAATGCACCCAGTAGAATTTGCCTTTCTCTCTCATAGAATTTACAGCCTGGCTGAAGGTCTCATCTTATTGGTCTCTCCTAACTCCTACCATCTGAATAGTTCAGAGAATAGCAACTCTGTTCAACCAGAAGTGGTTACATAGAGCACCCTGTTTAGCCGCATCCCCGTTCAATGAGCAAATTGCTGTGATTGATTGATTGATGATGTCTGCCATAGATGCAGGAGAAAAATGTGATATTAGATGCCCCATTGATAAGAGCATTGGACCTTTCCCTGATTTGCCAAATCCTCGAATAAAAGCTCACAGCTGGGGGCTGGAGAGACAGCTCAGCTGTTAAGAACACCGACTGCTCTTCCAGAGGTCCTGAGTTCAATTCCCTGCAACCACATGGTGGCTCACAACCATCTGTAATGGGATCTGATGCCCTCTTCTGGTGTGTCTGAAGACAGCAATGGTGTACTCATGTACATGAAATAAACAAGTCTTTTTTTTAAAAGCCCACAGCTGAAGTCCTTTTATGGGGTATGAATCCAAACCTGAAGAATGGCAGTAATTGTGTGGGTGGTTCCCCAGCTCCAGGAAACATAAGTCTTCAGAACTGACAGACCAGAAGCCCCAGAGGAGGAAAGAAAAGCTAAGATTGACAACATGGGTGACAGATAAGGACACAGATAACAAGAGAAACCTGCAATAAGAAGAGCCATCATAGACTCGTCCCAGGCCCCATCAAGCTTCCTTAACTGGGGATATCTTTCTCAATAATACATATTGTCTACATTCTGCAGGTGACTGGTAAGATGATCCAGATGATCCTGGGTCTACTTGGCTTAGAAGATGATCCCAGGATGGATAGATGGATGAAGAGGGCCTCCTGGCACCTGAAACAAGTGCCTTAGATCTTGCTATTAAAACTCAAGGTGGGGCAGATGAGATGGCTGGGGGTAAAGGTTCCAGCCACCAAACATGACAACTGGGTTTGGTTCCCAGGACCCAGAGGTGAAAGAAGAAAACTGACTCCTTCTCTGACCTCTATACAGGTCTCCATGGCACTCTATGAGTATACACACACACACACACACACACACACACACACACACACACATTAAAATGCAATACAAATGACTCAAGAGTCCCAGTTGCACATGCTCACATGGGTCTATAAGTACAAAAGGGAAGATAGTCTTACAGCTTGAAGAGAAGTTAGGAATCATCAGGGCTCTTCAACTTAGCAATTTTTAGAAAATCGCTTTTAATTGATATTGTGTGTGTGTGTGTGTGTGTGTGTGTGTGTGTGTGTATGTGTGTGTGTGTGTGCGCGTGTGTGTGCAGGTCAGAGGACAACCTGAGGGAGTCAATCCTCTCTATCTACTCAGGTCATCAGGCTCAGCAGCAAGCACCTTTACCCACACCCACTGAGCCATCTCATTGGCCCTGTGCCATAGTCTTGAAGAGTACAGAGGCCCCGTTTGGGGCAGGGCATGGGGAAGAATTCCAAGGTTATTAGCAAGAGATGACCCAGCTCTCCCAGGTGGAGAAGACTGAGTAGGAAATGTTGAAGGCTGTCCATTTCACCAACAAATCTTATTGTCTCTCTTTTTTCTCAAAGTACATCCCACTGTTAATTTGTTAGAGCCTAGAGTTGCCCACAGGCACTAAAAGAGGCAGAGGGAATAACAGCAATTTCTATTATCTTCCTAATGCAGGCATCAAAACCTGCTCTAGCTAGGCTAGCTCACATTTCCAGCTAAAAAGCAAACAATTTCAAAGGCTTTTTTTTCCTTTGCTGGCCCTGGACAGTTTTTGATGCTGTGCATTTCTTTCTTTCTTGGCTTCACTTGGACGATCACCCCTATCAAGGGTACCCAAGTCCCTATGATTACTGAAATGCAAAAAGGAGAAAGCTAAATTTAGATCTTGGTTGGATGTGGGGTAGTAGATATCAGTGGAAGGAAACGCAGTAGAAAATGGACACTTAACAACAAAATCTGAGCCCTTTGTTATTTAAAAACATGGGTTCTACTGGTGGAAATGTACATCCCTGATCTTTGCACTATAGAGAATTTTTGAAATTTCTCTTATCAACTCATTTCCCCCACCCCATGAACCCCCTAAGTTCTGTGTTTGTCAACTTTTGATCTGCTGCTCCTGCCTGAGAGATTAAGCTGTTGGGGCTGGTAGGACACTTGTTTCTGTAATGTACTGAATACCAAATGTCCTGCTCTCTGCTGCAAATGATGCTCCATTTAGATGTGCCACAGGACTCACTCAGGCTGACAGGTCCCCTGAGAGATTGATGGTGTATCGGAACTGTCATGAGAAATGGATCCCAAACAGGCTGGAATCAGCGGCAAATTGCATGGCACTGGAGCTCAATGTGGGTAGCAGGGGATTATTTTTTGCATTCAGTGGTGAATATACTGTGCATGGGGACAGGGACCTATATATCCACTGTGATGGTTGGTCAACCTAACACCTAGGAAGCCAGCTTATGGGCACACCTGTGAGGGACTGTCTAGATTAAGATCGTCTTCTGAGAAGGTCTGGAAGGAATTGTCTTGTTTATCCTAATTGGCAGAAAAACCCATCTTTATTGAAGGTAGACCCATTCCTTGGCAGGAATCCTGGAGTATATATAATGGAGAAGAGAAAATTAGCACTAGTATACATGCATTAATTCATTGATCTCTACTCTTAACTGTGGATACAATGTGAGTAGTGTTCTCAGACTCTTGCTGTGTGAACTGAGTCATGAGCCAAATAAACCCTTCACCTCTCAAGACTTTTTGTCAGAGTACTTCATCCCTGCAATGGGAAAAGAAACTAAGACATCCACTATTAGGGTGAGGAGTTTAATTTTAATTGGGCATGTTAATTAGGTGAGCCAAAGAGGGGGTTTGATTGCTGGATTTCAATACTTTGACAGCTGTACCTTGGGAGTCAACCTCAGGAGTAGGAATGTCATTGAATGGTTTTTAGCAAGGCAGAGGGAATGGAGGAAGGGTAAGGCCTGCCAGAGCCATGTTCGTCATGCTCAGGCCTGTTAGTATACTTTCGGTTTTTAATGACACCACTCTGAATTCCCAGGTTTGTTCTGGAATGCCTCAGGCTCTATGTTCGATTGGTACAGACTGAAATCTGTGTTACATCCTCAGAAAACCCAATAATCTTTAGGGTGACTGGTTTTGTTATTGACATTAGTTGAACAAAGTGTTCTATCTGTAAGGGTCAGAGCAGGTCCTGTAAGACACCACTCACTCACATCCATTAAGTGTTTGCTTTGAGTTCTTTCCCTAGAGTGGACTTGGGCAGCTTCAGCCACATTCTTCACCTTTTCTGTCCCACTGCCTCACCAGGAGCACACATTTCCAAGATAGACAGACCCATCAGCAATCACCATTAAAGGACATAAAGGAATTATGTCCACCTGGACATGGGAATTCTGACCCAGAGGCCAACTGTCGTCAATTCTCTATTCATGTTCTAAGTGCCAGGATCCTAGTCTTAGTAAAAGAAAGAGGAGCTGATAACTCTAGGGTCCTATGTTTTCTGAACTTTTTGTATCAAAGAGACTGACATAGAGCTAGGAAGTTCTCATTAAAAACATTCCAGAATTAAAGCCTATTCTCAGTGGCAACAGAATTTTAGTATAAGCTGTGGAGAGAATCCATGTCTCACTTGTCAGTTTCCTTTGCACGGAGGTCAAGCTCAGATAGCACCAAGCCAGGACTGGTCTCTCTTCACAATAAATGTTTATGAACAGTGAAGGATCTGGGCGAGGGAACACTTCCTCTCTGGGGACCACACCGAGTTGGCGAAAAGATACTTCCTAGCTGTAACTAGATGTCCTCCTTTGACTCCCCAGCTCATTTTCTCCAGGAAGCTTTATCTGCAGTTACAGGGGTGCAGCTTTCTTTCCTACTTCCTCTCTAACTCAGCTTCTTAATGGTCTCTTGTTCTGCCAAAGCCAATTGTCATGGGAACCGCTGAGGCTTAGACAGACATCACCACTAGCTCCAGAGCCTTTCCTTGGAGATTTGGGAGCAGTCATTCTGATAATACATGAAATCAGATTATATGAAGACAAAGGCATTTGGCTTTACTGGAGGTAAAGGACAGAAAGCTACTCATGCATGCCAAAATATGAGGCATCTCTAGGAAAGAAGGGTCAGCCCAATCTCTTAGACATGGAATCATGGGAAATCTGAGCTGTTCCGGCTTGAGATATTTCCTCCTCCCCTCTTCCCCTTTTTTCCTTCCTCTCTCCCTTTCTTTCTCTCATCTCCTTGGATGTAAACCTTGGAGAAATGCTGAGACAGGCCATACAGCCCAGACTGACCTCCAATTAGATTCTCCTACCTCTGCCGCTCAAGTGCTAGGATTACTGATGCAGGCTATCATGCTGTCTTGAAGTTCTCTTTAGATTATCAAGTTAAAAGCTTGCTTCATAGCCACACAAGCTTTGTTTGTTTCTTGTTTTTTGATACAGAGTCTCACTATGTAGCTCTGGCTGGCCTGGAATTCAGTCTTTAGATCAGGCTGGCCTCAAACTCACAGAGATCTACCTACCTCTGCCCCCTGGGTGCTGGAATTTAAAGGCATGCAACACCACACCCAAATTTTTTCTTTCCTACATAAACCCGTTTTGAAATGACCTCTTTGTTTTCCTTTTTCTCTGGGGCCTCCACGATTATCTTATTTATTTGCATGTACAGGTCACTTTTCTCTCTGCCTTATACTCAAGATGCTTTTCTGTTTCCTGATAACTTCAGTGGTAGCTTAGCTTTCTGTGTGTGAGCAGAACGTCTACCTCCCAGAGTCATCTGTACATCAAGAGGAAATTCCTAAAGCCTGTGTGGGCCAGCACTCTCCCCAGCCTCAGGCACCACTCCTTCTGCCATACACTATACCAGAAATGGCCCTTCGGGATTGTCTGCTTCCTGGCAAGCCTAGACTTAGACATTTCTAGGATCAGCTAGCCCACTCTTTGTTGAAATGATCCTCTAAGGCAGAAGGGAGTGTTCACTGGCAGCACGCTGGAACACTGAAACCCCTATAGCTGGAGACACGCAAGTGTGGGGGTATTTTGGATAGAAATGAACGAATCCAAACAGATCTGGGCTCAGCAAATCTTAACTTCCCATTTTTAGCTTTTTGCTCTTTAAGAGAACTTTTCTAGACTGGGTTTTCCTGATGAGCTGCCAGGACTCTGGATTCCAACTGTTCTCAAGAGTCTAAAGAGTGGTGTTTCACTTTTATACCTCCTACTTACCAGCCTTGTGTCCAGAGCAAGTCCCTCCCCCACCATAGGATTCAGTTCTCCGTCTCCCCCAATTCCTGGCATAGATGATTACCAAGGTTCCTTTGTTAACCACCCTCTGTCTAGCTTTTCCCTAGCTACGCTGTCAGTTCCAGGCTGTCCTCATCTCATGGGGGTTGGGATGGCAGAGACTTAGAATTCTTAATTGTTTCACTTCTGAATGTTCTTTTATTTTCTCTTTGTTCAATTTCTCCAGGGCCTATGTGGCCAGCCTCTGAACCTTGCCAGTTCTAGTTAGCTTGCCTGCTGCTCTAATAAAACATTTTGACCAAAAGCACTTGAGAAAGAAATGGTTTATTTAATTTCACAGGTTATAGTTCATCATTGAGGGAAGCTAGGACAGGAACTCAAGGCAGGAGTTGAGGCAAAGACCATGAAGGAGCACTATTTACTGACTTGTTTCATACATCCCAGACCTACTTGCCCAGGGCTGGTATCACCTGCTTAAGGATGACACCACCAACAGTGGATGGTTTTATTACGTCAATCAAGAAAATGCCTCACAGACATGCCCACAGACTCTCAGATGGAGGGAGTTCTGTCTACTTCCATTCTATATCTATGCATTAAGTCTACTAAAAGCGGAATATTTTTATCAGTAAACTTCTCCATTGTCTCCAAAGTGTGTAACTCTCAAGACCACTTCAGAGAATTCTCCCAGTAGCCTTCAAGCTTTCTCTTCCTGTAGGCAGCCAGAGGTGACCTGTGAAGATGGTTTGCTACTCTCTTGACCCAGAAAACCCCACAAAATCATGCAAACCAAGAGATTCAGACCCTCGTGTTCACTTTAAGAACATCCTGGAAGCTGCCCAGACCATCAAGGGTATGCATATCCGCAAAGCCACCAAGTATCTGAAGGATGTCACTTTAAAGAAGCAATGTATGCTATTCCAGCAGTATAATGGTGGAGTCGGTAGGTGTGCCCAGGCCAAACAGTGGGGCTGGACACAGGGATGGTGGCCAAAAAAAAAAAGAGTGCAGAATTTTTGCTGCGCATGCTTAAAAATGCAGAGAGTAATGCTGAACTTAAGGGTTTAGACCTAGATTCTCTAGTCATTGAACACAACCAGGTGAACAAGGCACCCAAGATGCACTGAAGAATCTATAGAGCTCATGGTAGGATTAGCCTATACATGAGCTCCCCCTGTCACATTGAGATGATCCTCACTGAGAAGGAACAGATTGTTCCAAAGCCAGAAGAGGAGGTTGCACAGAAGAAAAAGATATCCCAGAAGAAACTGAAGAAACACTCATGGAACAGGAATAAATTCAGCATAAAATAAATGCAGATAAAGTAAAATAAGATAAAATAAAATAAAATAAAATAAAATAAAAAGACCACTTCAGAGCAATCTGTAGAGGCTTGAGGTATGCTATGGGAAGACCTGGCATCCTACGGTCAGGCCACGAGGATCCTTATTAGATGCTGACTTCTGATGCTCTGTGGTTGGGTCAGAGGACCAAAGTCCACTCTGATTAGCAATCTCTCTTGGCCTTGCAGCCCCATTTTCCCATTGTTTCTGCTTGTCTTGGTGATTGTAAGACTCCCACGTAGCTGCTTCTTTCCTGGCATTCATTTGTATACTTTCCTTGAAGACGCTTAAACCTACCACTAAACATCTTACCCCCCTAGTAAACGCCAATAGCCACTGTGGATGTCTTAGGGTTACTATTGCTGTGATAAAACACCATGACCAAAACAAGTTGGGGAAGAAAGGGTTTATTCTGCTTACTCTTTTATTTATTTATTTAATGTATATGAGTACACTATAGCTATCTTCAGACACATCAGAAGAGAGTGTCAGATCCCATTATACATGGTTGTGAGCCACCATGTGGTTGCTGGGAATTGAACTCAGGACCTCTGGAAGAGCAGTCAGTGCTCGTAATCACTGAGCTATCTCTCCAGCCCCTTATACAGCACAATTCATCATCAAAGGAGGTCAGGACAGGAACTTAAATAGGTCAGGAATCTGGAGGCAGGAGCTGATGCAGAAGCCATGGAGGGAAGCTGCTTACTGGCTTGCTTCCATGGCTTTGTTCAGCCTACTTTCCTACAGAACCCAGGACCAGCAGCCCAAAGGCTGCATCATGGGCTGGGCCCTCTCTTATCAATCACTAATTTTTAAAATTTTTTTTAAAAATACCTTACAGCTGTGTCTTATGGAGGTATTTTCTCAAATGATGTTCCCTCCTTTAAGGTGACTCTAACTGTGTCAAGTTGACATAAAACTAGCCAGGACAGTGAAAGGCAAATTGAAGGACTTTCAGTGAATGTGTAGACATAGAGACAAGTATTCTGATGTTAATTCTGCTTCCTCAAGAGAGGCAGCCCCAATCCAACGAACAAGGAGTGGATCACATACTCAGGTGATTCCATGTGAACCTTCTCCCCATTTTAACTGTTCAAATAAAGGCTAGAGCCTGTGATTGGTCAGTGTAAGGGAAAGTGGGGCTGGAGGTTTTGGGGGGGGAGAGAGGAGGGAGAAGCAGAAGGCAGAGGAAGCAGAGGTGGAAGGAAGATGGAGCAGAGCCACATGGCCCAGAGAAGCTGCAAGTAGCAAAGGAATAGAGTAGTGTAGTGGTGTATCTGCCCAATCTAGGCGTGCAGCTTGTAAGTATTGTAACTGAGTTGTATGGTTTTCACTTGGGCTTATTGGGGTTGGAGATTTACTGCAACAGACATGTATCAATGTATTCCCATTCAGTGCCTTAGCTATGATGTAACCCTTCCAGGCATAGGAAACCGTACTTCAAGCCAGTTCCTTCTCTTTATACCACAGTCTTTATATGTCAAAGTAGCTTGTACATACTTAGAAAGGAGCCATTGACTGTGCCTGACACTGATGGGAAAGGCCTTGTCGATGGTGTACTTAATTTACTACCAAAGTTATGAGACAGGCAATAGAAAGCTCTCTAAGAGAAAAAGACCAGATAGAAGAGTCTGAAATTATAGAGGGGGTAGGACAAAGGTGAAAAAGGAGCCTATGACTTGAGGGATGCTTTTGGACCATAGCGATTTTACAAACAAGAAGGGTGGTGCACCAATAGGTCTGTTCTCTAGAAACCTCCAAGCCACCAGGAAAGCTTCCTTCCTTCCTTCCTTCATTCATTCATTCATTCATTCATTCATGTGACAATAATTTACCAAGATACTACTGCCCTGATAGTATAGATGGTATGGAAATAAATGAGTCCTAATTCCTGCATTCTAGGATTGTCCATTGAGGAGGGGCACAGAAATTGAATCTTAAAGTACTATGGAAGGAAGATGGGATCAGAAAGCTGGCAATGTCTAACCCTGATAAAGATTCATAACAAAAGACCATGCATAGCGGCCGTAGAGATGTAAATTTAACCATGCCCTGGACATGACATACATCATGTTACATCATGAACTCACAGCAGCTCCAGTCATCTGCACAAGTTCAAGCCAGTTAAAAATTCCAGCAGGGAGGGTGGGATGGCTCCCAAGGCCCCACCCTTTCTCATGACCCTGAAAGCTTCTTCAGGGTCCCACAACAGACAACCTGGGCTAAAATGGCACATGGTAACACTTTGGTGCTGTCTCCAAACTACAGAGAGTTAATGTAAGTGTGCTGTAATCCAAGAAATTCAAGCAGCCAGAGAAGAGAGTTGGGTGATATGTTCAGTATTTCCTGGGGATGGCTACCGGGAGACACTCTCAGGAAGGAGTTCTTCTTTGAATCAATACAACTCTTTTCTAGAAGCCAAGAAGCCAACTTCTAAGGATCATCCTCCAAGTGGGCAATTCTTACTCTTTCTAATTTAATTTGGGCTGTTGGAGATAGAGGGAGATTTAGAGTTATATTGTTCACTCACCGACTACTTGCAAGCTTGTTTTTCCAGATGTCCAGCTAAGAAGAAATTCTATAGGAGAGATCCCCCCTGCCCCTCAGGAAATTCTCAGAATGGAAGGGAAATAGGAAAAGAAGTTACTAGCTTGGCACCAACAAATTACTGATATATTTATTATCTTACTATTTTAAAGATTGATTTTAATTTTGAATTATGCATATGGATATGTGTATGTGCATGTGTGAATTTAGGTGCCTTCAGAGGCCAGTAGAGACAGATTCCCTGGAGCTGGAGTCATAGGTGGTTGTGAGCCACCTAAATGGGTACCAGGAACCAAATTCAGGTCCTTTTTAAGAGCAGTACATCCTCTTGACAGAGGATTAATCAGTGAAGACTTAACTGATGAGTTATCTCTCCAGGCCAATTTGACTAGTTTGTTTTTTTTTTTTTTTTAATGAGGCAGGGTTTCTCTGTGTAGTTTGGGATGGCTTTGAACTTGGGTCTTTCTATGTAGTTTCTGATGGCTTGAACATAGAATCTTCTTGTCTCAGCCTCTCCCAGATTTGAGGGTTATTGTGCTTATCTCTATAAAGTTGTTTGTTGTAGTTTGTTTTTGGAGGTAAAGTCTCACATACCAGGCTGGCTTTGAACTCTCTGTGTAGCTGAAGACAACCTTGAACTTCTGATCCTCTTGCTTGTATCTCCCAAGCATTAGTGTATCAAACATGTATCACCATACCCAGTCTTTGAAGTACTGGGGATGAAACCTGGGGATTGGTGAATGGGGGGCAGGCTCTCTAACAACTGAGCTCCAGCCCCAGTCTACTATAAAATTTTGTACTGCAACTGGTTTTGTGGTTTTTTTAGTTCCACCCCCTCCCTTCAAGAAGTTCCAATCCGTGATGCTGCTTTGGTCCACTGATTACTTCTGAGGGCATTTGGGGAATAGCAAACATAGGCAGAGGCTTTCTCTTAGCTTCCCTTATCAGGCTAAAGACAGATCCTCCCCAAAAGGAACATAGCTGTCAAGAATCCCTTTCTAGGGAATCTCATCAACCAGAGAAAATTAATTGTATCACAGGAGAGAAGCTTGGCAGAGGACACAACCCCATAGACTCTGTCACAGGCTGTCACCTGTTCTTCTGAGGCTTATTCATCTTTCTACAAAATCATTCTCTCCTAAGTTGTTTACCTCCCTCCTCCACCTCCCTTCCTCTCCCCCCACCCCCTCCGTCTTCCATCTTCCTGAGGAAGAAGACCATAGGTTTCTAGATGGGCTCACTCCTTTTCTGTGATGTCCCTGTGCATATAACAAACCTCTTCTTGTGTTCATCTCTCTACTCTCTGTTTATCATAGGTTCAGAGTGGAGTTCTCAAGGGGTACAAGGGGCATTTCCTTACCCTGTGAATGTAAAGTTCCTTTCAGGAACTTCTGTCTGCCTCAGTGGTCTCAAGGGCCACTACGAAGAGATTTATTTTCCTACCCACTAGACTAGGAGACTTGGGGAGCTTGAACCCAAAGGGAAGGCCAACCTGGTAAAAGATGCCCCGAAGGGCTTTCTAATGCCTCCTCTCTCCAAAACTAGAAAACAATTGGATTTTAAAAGGGAGACTGTTGTCTTTCAACCCTGAAACTGAATGTGCTTTGAAGTGGTCTTTCCACAGTAAGACTCTTTCTTTCTCTCTCTCTCTCTGTGTGTGTGTGTGTGTGTGTGTGTGTGTGTGTGTGTGATGTACATAGGCACATGTGTCACAGAACTCATATGGAAGTCAGAGGAAAACTGTGGAGTTAAGAGCGGTAGACAGTTGGACAGTAGCTCATTCTACCTTTATGTCTTCATGTGGGTGGGTTCCTGGGATGAAACTCAGATTGCTAGATACACAGGGCAAGCACCTATACCCACCAAAACATCTTGATAATTTCTTATTCTATGACTAAAACTGGGGCCTTGAACCTGTCAGCTCTCCACCTGAAACACTTCCCTCTAGAGGCTGGTCTTCCTTACATAAGGACTACTTTGAATCCCAGAAATAACTGTGGGTCAGATGATGGCCCCACTTGGAGTAGTGTGCATATTTCTGGGCGTCTCTCTGTCTGCATTGCCCAGACACGTTCCTTCTTACCCTTGGTAATCCTTACTGGTCCAAGGGTGCCAAGGGAAACATCAATCATTCTATCTCCAGCAGCAATCTCAGAGGGCCAAGGAGATGTCAGCATCAGAAAATAAACAACCCTAATATTAGCTTAAATGTGTGGACATGCTTCTCCAGCAGGTGTAGGGGAAGAAAAACCACTTACATTCTCATATATTTTTAAGTTGTACCTCATGCACCCAAATCTCCCAGAATGTCACTATGTGGTTTTGGCCTAGAATAGCTATTTTTACTGACACTCTTACTTAAGGGATGAAGCAACATGCTAGCTGGCTGTTTCTAGAACACGGATCGTCTTGAGGCCTCCTGACCCTACATGTCCCCTCTGTCACCAGATGGGCAGCAATTCTAGGATTGCAAGCACATGGCCACCCTCTCTACCTTAGAAAAATGTGCAAATGACAGATGCAAACAGGTCACCAAATGAAGTTATCAGACATCACAGTGCCACCAACGAATGTTTCTGAATGAGACTCACCACGCTTCTGCAGCTCATGTTTTTCACAGGACTATGTTCTGGGTTCTGGGAACTACAAGGAGTTGCGTGGTTTGATGGTCAGGTAGAGGTAATGGGACATCCTATTGTAATAAATAACTTTTTACACATAATTAAATCTTGGCTGAGTATTTGATGTTGCAGGGTTAGAGCAAAGGCTACATTTTTCTGAGTTGGCCAATATTTTGATTTTATAATTGACAATGCTTAGGACACTGATTTGTATGAATATGTAATACAAAATGGCAGAGCTACGTTTAAGGCCGTCTCAGAAACTGTTGGAAATTCTGTCCTGATCCCAAGCCAAAAATCATACAAAGATTTTTGGTAAAATTCAAGTCAACAGCTCAAAGGACATTTTCCTCCTTTTCATGGGTGAGTGTGTGCTACGTGCATGCATGTATATGCATGTTTATATGTATGGGTGTACACATGTGTGCACATGGTTTGTTTGTTTGTTTGTTTGTTTGTTTTGGGTTTTTTGAGACAGGGCTTCTCTGTGTAGCCCTGGCTGACCTGGAACTCACTCTGTAGACCAGGCTGGCCTCAAACTCAGAAATCCACCTGCCTCTGCCTCCCAAGTGCTGGGATTAAAGGCGTGCGCCACCACTGCCCCACTATGTGTGCACATGTTTATGAAGTGGAAACTTTTAGTTTCTTTGGAAAGTCAGTTATGTCAAATGATGTTTTGATACAGCAGACATGTGAAAGGACCTGTGATAAAGGAGTGTAACTATGACCCCACAGACAGTGGGGGATGGGCACTGAGCATTGGTTTGGTTTTTAACGCAGTGTTGTTGAGTTCAACTTGTGGTAATACCGCCTTTGAAAGAAACTCGCCCAGGAACTGCTCATGAGGTTCCTGCAGCAGATTGATGCTTCAGTGGCCTTGCCTTAAGCCTGTTGGTGAGCCTAGCAGTTTCTTTAGGAGTGAACTACAGCTGCCTGGTGTTTGCTTGCTAAAAGGACTGGACTATAACTGCCTGTTCATCTGTGGTGTCTGCCTGCCTAGAGGAATGGTCTGCAGCTGCTAAGTCGTATTCGGTGTTTGCTATGGGACTGAACTGCTGCTAAAGAAGATCAAGCTTGCCCCTTAAGAACTGTTGCTGAACAGGTCCACTCCCACCATATCCTAATGACTTTTCTCTTCCACTGCCTCTGGTGGGTGGTGGGCTAGAGGAGAAGTTGAACCCTTATTAAAAGTAGGCTGCAAAAAAATTTATGCCTACATGCTTATGTGTGCTATTGTGCCAAAAGTTTCAAGACACCCCCACATTCAGTTATAAAGCCTTATATGAAGTCAGCACCCACAGTTTAAAAAATGAGGCGTTAGATCTTTGGTCCAAGATGGAGTTACTTAAGGCACTAAAGTGGATGACTGGTGTGGAACCTAGCTCTATCAGAGAAATGGGAAATGAATGTTCTATGCTTGTCAGAAGTCTGCTGATCCCTTGTCTCAGCAGAACAGCTTGACCACACCTTCCTGCTAGTGTAAGGGCTAGAGTCCACCTCCCGGGGAGGGGGGAGGGAATTTTGCTTACTGCAGCCTCTTTTGTCTACAGTAATTCCTTTTTGTTTAATAGTCTCCTGCCACACTCCCACCTAACTAAAACACCCTACAAAAATTCAGATTCCTTCTTGGGGTGCTTCATTCCTTTAATTTGGGAACAATCTGGAAGCTCTTAGCCTGAATAAAGCTTCAACTTTGGCCTCAGTGTGGCTCTTGGAGTCTGGTTCTTCACTTAAGCCTCCAGCCCCCATCCTTATCCACACCCTTTTGGTCTCTCATTAGAATACAAACAGGCACAACTCAACATAAAACCAGACATGCTGAACCTGATAGAAGACAAAGTGGGAGACAGTCTTGAACTCATTAGCACAGGAAACGACTTTCAGAACAGAACACCATTAACACAGGCACTCAGAACAATTAATAAGTGGGACCTCATGAAACTGAAAATCTGTAAAGCAAAGGACATCATCATTTGGACAAATTGGCAGCCTACAGAATGAAACTGCACACCCGATTCAGGGCTAATATCCAAAATCCATAAAAAATTTAAAAACTAGATATCAAGAAAACAAATAACCCAATTAAAAATGGGATACAGATCTAACCAGAGAATTCTCAATAGAGAAAACTCAAATGGCTGAGAAGCACTTAAAGAAATATTTAGCATCCCTAGCCACCAGGGAATTGCAAATCAAAACTGCTTTGAGATTTCATCTTAAACCTGTCAGAAAGGCCGAGATCAGCAAAACAAGTGACAGCTCATGCTGCCGAGGATGTGGAGTAAGAGGAAGAGTTTGCTGTGGGAAAGCAAACTCATACAGCTGCTGTGGAAATCAGTGTGGATGCTCCTCAGGACAATGGGAGTCAATCTACCTCAAGATCCAGTTATACCACTCTTGGGCATATACACAAAGGATGCTTCACTTGCTCAGTCACATTCATTGCTGCTCTCTTCATAATAACCAGAAACTGGAAACATCCTAGATATTCCTCAATGGAAGAATGGATAAAGAAACTAGTACATTTACACAATGGAGTATTATTTGGCCCTTAAAAAATGACATCATGAAATTTTCAAGCAAATGAATGCAGAGATACACATTCACACACTGAAGAATTCCCCCTCCCACCCCACCCCCCCAAACTGGAAGCCAAATATATACCCAAAATACCAGAAAGGTAAAATTTAAGAACAAAACAAAAACCCTGACTTAACATTATGAGACAATGGACTTCCAAAGATGCCCTTGAGGTCCTTTTGTGTTGGCCAGCTACTACTGGGCATGAGACTTATCCTTAAGAGGACTTTATTTCTCCAGTGAGACTTCTTTGGAGAAAACAGGGGAGAGGGGAACTAATTTTGATTTGCAAGTGGACAACAATGATAGTTTCTGGGTTAGGGATGGGAGCATGTGTCTCTTTTGCTTTCAGCTCTAGGACCACATCTGCTACAGCACCATGCAGGCCCTGTGCATGCTACCACAGTCCCTGTGAGGTCATATATGTGACAGCCCTGTTGTGTTGAGAAGCTCTTAATTTCTTGGTGTCCTCCCCTCCATCCCCTCTGGCTCTGACATTCTCTCTGCCACCTACTTCTTTCTTGGTGTTTTCTGAACTCTGAGAGGTGGGATTTGATAGAGACCATTTAGGGATGAGTGGTCCAAGGGTTTCACTCTCTGTGTATTATCTGGCTTCCAGTGTCATATTTGTTCCCATCTGTTGTAAGAGATGGCTCTGCAAAGATGGCTGAGCAAGGCATGGATCTATGAGTGTAGCAGAATGTTTTTAGGAGTCAACTTTAATGCTATAGTCCTTTAGCAGAACAGTAGTGTTTGGTTTGCCCCTAGGTCCTTGGGCTATTTAGTCTCACTAGTCAACACTCCTTGGCCATCTAAGAAGTAGTGTTGGTTCTGGTTTTCATCTCATGGAGTGGGTCTTAACTCACATCAGATATTTGTTGATAATTCCCACAAGTTTGTGCCATTATTGCACCAGAATACCTTGCAGGCAGGTCACTATTGTAGAACAAAGGGTTTGTAATTGGGTTGGTGTTTATCTTTCTCTTTCTGTTGTGTACAGAGTACTCCCAGTGTGGTGAACACTATTTTATAAGGGTGAAGGCTCTAAGTAGGCATCAGCCTGACTTCTTCATGTTTAATGAGTTGTACGCTGTTTTCTTTAGCAATAAGGACCTACTGACAGTTAGTGGAGAGCAATCAACAGCCTGGGTTGTTTGAGGGTTCCCATGAAACCTCTTCGGCTAAGAATGCAATTGAATGTAACCCATTCCCAGTGCTAGAAGCAAGATATGTCCAGTTTGGACTCTGTCACACACACACACACACACACACACACACACACACACACACCATTACTTGATGATTTTATTTAGATCATCTTCATATATTTTCTATATTTTAGGAAGCTTCTAATGAAGCAGGTATGATCTCAAATGGTCCTTAGTTTTATCTGCCCCTCCCTGTATTCCCTTCTGCTGCCCTTCTCTGTCCCTCAGTTTGACTCTCCCATTCCAGTACTACTTCATCCATTGGTAACTATCTAGCCTATTTCCCCTTCTTAGGGAGATCCATCCCTCCTGCCTACTTCCTTACTCTCTACCTGACCTTGTGCTTATATGGATTGTAGCTTGCTTATCAAAACTTTCTTTCTGGGTCTCACTCAGGTTATTATTTTTTTCTTATTCCATCCATCTACCTGTGAATTTCATGATTTTATTTATCTTAGTGGCTGAGTAACATTCCATCGTGTAAATGTACCACAATTGCTTTATTCATTCATTCATTGATGGTTCACATAGGTTGTTTCCAATTCATGAGTAGAGCAGCAAGCAGTGAACATAGTTGAACAAATACCTCCCCAGAAGGGTGAAGCATCTTTTGGGTATATCCTCAAGAGTGGTATAGCTGAATCTTGAGGTAGGTTGATTCCTGTCTTCCTGAGGAATAATCATACCACCATACACATTTCCATACTGGCTGTACAAGTTTGCATTCCCACCAACAATGTATAAATGTTACCTCCCCAACATGATCTGTCATTTATTTGTATTGATCTTGGCCATTCTGGTTGATATAAGATGAAATCTCAAAATAGTTTTTATTTGTATTTCCCTGGTGATTAAGGATTTTTGAACATGTCTTTAAGTGCTTCTCAGCCATTTGAGTTTCCTCTTTTGAGAATTATCTATTTAGATTTTTTTTTATTTAGATCTATGCTGCCTCTTTGTTCTAATGGCAGGGTCATTTGCTGTGTAGAAGTTGTTTGGTTTCATGAGGTCCCACTTATTAGCTGGCCTTAATGCCTAGGCTAATGATGTTCTGTTCAGAAAGGCTTTTCTTGTGCCAATGGGTTCAAGCATATTCCCCACTTTCTCTTCTATCAGATTCAGTGTATCTGGCCTTATGTTGAGGTCTTTGAGTCATCTGGAACTGAGTTTTGTGCCGGGTGATAAGTATGAATCTATTGGCATTGTCCTACGTGCTGCCATCCAGTTTGACCAGCACCATTTTTTGAAGATGCTGTCTGTTTTAATCAGGTGTCCACAGGTATTTGGACTTATGTCTGGGTCTTACATTTTATTCCTTTGATCAGTGTGTCTGATTCTGGGCCAATACCATTGTGCTCTCAGATGTCAAATGCTTTTACCCGCTGCGAACCATTTCACCAGCTCCAAACTGAACTGTTCAGAAAATAGAGATGAAGAAGGTGTCCTTTGTCTGGGTATGTTCAGCACAGATGCAATCAAGTTATCCCCAACTACAATTTCCACCCAGGACTGATTTAATCTGAAAATACAGAACTGGTAATGGGAAGGGACAACCACACTAGAAGCCATGCTGAGGGGGTCTTTATGTGACAAGGGGAACACAAACATCAGTTTTCAAGCGTTCCTCCTTTAGTATAATTTAACTTTGAAAAAAGATTGGATCAGTTTTACCTCAAAGGCAGAAGTTAATACTGCTTATTAAAAATTTATCTGACAGCAGTTTATCATCACAGATATAGACAAGAGGGAGAAACCATTGTCTTTTTGGTATTGGCAGAGCACGTAATTTATCTTGGTTGCTGGTGAACCTTTAGGTACTGGCTAAGAGAAGCATCTGTGAATCTTTATGTAAACTGGAAAGCTTCCCAGTCACTCTACCTCCCATTACAACTTGTGTGGGAGCTCTATGATAGCTTAAGGACTGCATATTTATAACACGGAGAACATCAATGGCATGTGTCCATTTTGTGCATTCCTGGCTTTAACATCTCCACAGCCCAGTGACTGAATGTCAAGTGTGGGTCTATGTTTGTAACCACAGGAGGCTCCTCTTGTTATTCATGTCAATAATTTTCCCATAAAACACTTTTATTAAGGAAGTCATTTATTCCTCTCCTGTCCAACCTCCCTTTAATGGATCAAAACCAGTGTGCTCTCTCATACATTTCAATAAAGCCTAGCAAGTCCCATTAACTGAGATGTTAGAAATCTCCATACTTTTAATCAAATGCATAGCACACTGCCTATAAGGCATATGTCTCAAAATTCATTTCTTAAAAATTTCAGTAATGTTTTCTGTGCATCTCCCAATAATCCCTGCTGACAAAAGATTGCTTTTTTTTTTATTACTGTACTGCTTTTGTATATTATTTCAACCATTTTTCATGGTAGAAAAGGCAAATGTTTCCCTGAGGGCATGTGGCTTTTCATGTTTTGCGATGACTTAAAAGCACCAGAAGCCTGTGTTTATTATTCTACCTAACAAAGAGTTAAATTCTAGACTAAGCTGCATAGTGACTTTAAATACTGGTGATGAATGGAGAAAGTTTATATTCATGGTCTGGATGTTCCTTTTTTAAAAAATATCTTACTAAGTAGGTAGCTTTTTTTCTAACATCTTTTTCTAACATCTAATATGTCAAAATCAATAGATTTTAGGACAATAACTTTCATTACCAACAATGACTTAGTAACCATATTTCCGGTAGTTATGTTGAAGAAGATAGATGTTTTGTTATTGTCTTCAGATCTTTGTTGAAATTTCTTTTTCCTTATAACATGAGTAATAAAAAGGATGGAGCAATGGCTCAGCAGTTAAGAACACTCTCTGTTCTTGCCGAGGACCCAAGCTTGGTTGACAGCACCCGCATAGCTGCTCACAATGTTCTGTTACTCAAGTTCAGGAGATCCATTGCTGTCTTCTGGTCTCCACAGACAGCAGGTATACCTATGATGCACGGACATGCAGGCAAAATCTCATATGCATAAGATAAGAGTAAATAAATTGTTTAAAAATAAAGCAAATGATAAAGACCATATAAAGAATGAGGAGGGTTGCCCTGGTTCTTTTCTCTCTTTTTGTTTTACTCAGGATCTCATGTATCCCACGATAGGATACTTGCTATAGAGATGAGGATAACCCTGAACTTCTGATTCTTCTGCTCTGCTTCCTGAGTGCTGGTGTTACAGGTGTGTGCCACTGCATCTAGTTTATGCCATGACTAGGATTGATGCCAGGCTCTGTGCGTGCTAGGAAAGCAAGGTATCAGTGGAGCCTACTCTTCAGTCCCAAAGACTTTCTAATGTGTCTTATGCTTACCATATTGTCTCTGTCTTAGTTAGGGTTTCTATTCCTGTACAAACATGACCAAGATCCCTTGGGGATGAAAGGGTTTATTGAGATTATACTTCCATGCCGCTATTCATCACTAAAGGAAGTCAGAACTGGAACTCAAGCAGGTTAGGAAGCAGGAGCTGATGCAGAGGCCAGGGAGGGATGTAACTTACTGGCTTGCTTGCTTGCTTCTCCTGGCTTGCTCAGCCTGCTTTCTTACAGAGCCCAAAACTATCAGCCCACAGATGGTACCACCCACAAGGGGCCTTCAGCCCTTGATCACTAATTGAGAAAATGCCTTACACCTGGATCTCATGGAGGCATCTTCTCAGCTGAACTCCTTTCTCTGTGATAACTCCAACTTGTGTCAAGTTGACACACAAAACTAGCCAGTACGGTCTCCTATATAGATTTCTTTGTTGACACCTAAAGACATTTGTTCATTTTGGGGGTTGTATAGGTACACAGCAGTCCCTCAAAGACATATTGAATTGACTGAGGGTATAGCTCAGTAGTAGAGCACCTGCTTAGTATATACAAAGTTCTGGGTTCAATCCCCAGCACTGCAAAAGAGAAAACAAACAAACAGACAAACAAATAAGCAAACAAAGCTACACAAAAAGCAGGTAAATTGAGATGATGCAGTCATCATTTTTCTCCCTACAAAGCTAAGTTTTTATAGATCTCAGAGTCAAGATCTACAACCTACGGCACTGTGACTAGGGAGCACCCTTATCCCATACTTGAGGGAAAAGACTATCCTCAGATTTGAAAAGATCAAGTCCTTTCTGAATTTGCAGCCAACAGTAATTTTCTCGAGAGCTGTATTCCTCCTGGATAGAATGGAAATAATCTACAGAGCTGCATTCTTCCCATGCACCAGAGTGATGCAGACAAGCAAAGGGAAGAGCTTGGGCCTGATGAAAGGAATGATCAGTTTGCCAGGAGTTCTGTGGGAGAATTCAGCCAGTGTTTGCACCCTCATAAATGGTTGCACTAACCAAAGCCTGCCCCGGCTCCCAATGTAGACCAAATGACCCTGGGGAAAAGCAAGGCCAAGCACTGAATGTTATAGCTTGGCTCTGAGTCCTTGGTTCTGGCAATCTTTAGACAGAAGTTAGAGCTGTATGTGGCTCTCTGTAGCGGAGTCCCCACTGCACTCGCTTACTCAGATGGGATTGGGAGAAGTCATAATGGGTAGGGGTGGGGGGGGGAGTGTCAAGAAAGTTACAAGGACCTTGAATTCCCCAGTCCTTTTAGCCTCCCCTCCATGCCCCATAGGCGAATCCCCAGGGCTTTTTTCCCAGGCTACCTTCTTCTAAGCAGCGACCACTGAGTAGGAGCCGCATGTGGTCTCTTCTTGGCCTTTGCCTGTTGCTCCCAGACTTCCCAGTGAATATTTTGTTGTTCAGGACTGTGACTATCTACAAATATCTCTGAGGAGTTATGGTTTTCAGCTGAGGACAAGAACCCCCAGCTCAAATCCATTGTCTATGTTGGGGAAAAGGATTCTAAGATTAGTAGGGATGTCTGGGCTCATCCCATGGAGTCATTCATGCTGCAGTGGCCTGTGAACTGGCCAACCCTAGCACGGTCATCATGCCCTCTCAAAACCTTTGTCATACCTTGAACAACAAAGCCCTGGAAGATGGTGTTGGAAAGCACCACTCTGGGACACTTTGGGTTCCTTGTGGTCTTGAAGTATTTCAGTGAGAGTGGCAGGAAGTGAAGGCCTGGGACCCAGGTTTTCAATTACTTTCCAGTCTATCTGGCCGTGGGGGAGGAGAACACTCCTCTGTGTCTTTGATATGCCTTTAACTCATGAATGCTGCCATTCAGACAGGACGGTAGCCTTGTGAAGACTGTATGGTGGAAGCTATGACTCCGTGGAGGCTCTGCAAACTCCAGGCAGCATTGCTGTCCCAGCCTGAATGAGTCAGGTTTCAGCATGCCAGAACTGCACAGTAAAGGCTCTGGACCCTGCAAGAGGGTTCTGGGCTCATGACTTGACTGCACTTGAAGCCACGGCATCCTTCTAGCTCCTTAATGGATTAGGTACTTTTGTTCCAGCCCATTGATTTCTTCCAAACCTAATTGAACTGACATTCATTTTGACTCTAGGAAGAACTTAATCAACACCTATACGGATGATTGAAAGGACAGATACCATTTTCCTTCTTCATTGCCAAATAAACCCATATACCCTGCAGAAACATTAGAAAATAAGTGTGTGTGCACAAGTGTGTGCATGAATTCATGTGTGAGAATGCCAGCTCACATCCCCATGGCACTCTGTGGCAGAGTATAACCTCAGGGGTCCGTTATCACTTTCTGCTTTGCATCAGAGTTTCTTTCTTTCTTCCTTCCTTTCTTTCTTTTTCTTTCTTTCTTTCTTTCTTTCTTTCTTTCTTTCTTTCTTTCTTTCTTTCTTTCTTTCTGAGACTTGTTTGTTTGCTTGTTTTCCCACTGCATATGCCTGGCTAGCTATCTCCTAAACTTTCAGGAATTTTATTATCTCCACCCCCATCTCCCACTAGGAGCCATGGGGTTAGAGACACACAGACCACCACACCTGGCTTGATACAGGTTCTGAGAAATGAAACTCAGGTCTTCAAGCTAATATCATAAGTACTTTCCTCAGAGTTCATGTCCTCAGCTTCAGAGAACTTTTACAGTGCAAGAAACGCGAGCTCCTCCTTAACTGTAGAAGAGGAATGTGCCTAGCAGGACAGAAACAGTTCTTCTCCCAGGACCGTTCTCCAGTCGTTCATTCCTTCCCACAACCTTACTTTTATCTAAAGTAGCCATGTACCTAAGTGAAAGACAACTTTTTCCCAGCTTCCCTCTCAACCAGCAGGTCCAATAGGTTTTAAATGGAGCTTAGATTGGTGAAAGATTCTTACCGGAAAGGAGGTAGCAGCGAGGGCATGCACACACTGGTGTGCTAGCATACACATAAGCATACACATAAGCGCGCGCGTGCACACACACACACACACACACACACACTCGCACACATGCGCGCATACCCTTCTGTCATTTCTCTCCCCACGTTACCTACATGGAATGTGGGTGTAATGGCCCTGATACATCAGCCATCCTGAGAATTTTAGATTTAAAACTATGTGCTTATGATGGTGATGAAGAAAAGTAAAAAGAATCTTTATCCCTGAAGATTGGGCTCCTCTGCCACCCAGTCCCAGAATAACTGCCTCTGGGCTCCTTTTTATTGGTACTGTTGTTCTACTTTCTATTTTGAGACAGGCTTTCACTAAGTTACCCAGGCTTGTCTTGAACTCACTCTGTACCCAGGCTTGTCTTAAACTTGTGATCCTTCTGTCTCAACCTCATAAACATGAATTGTTTTATGAGCAAAAATAAACTAATGTTTAGTACCTGAAATAAATTTTCCTCCACCAGCAACTGAATATAGTCCTTCATTGCTAAAGGTCAATCCAGAAAATGTTTAGGAGAGCACATTTCTCTGGAAAGAGATTTGGAGGATGAGAAGAAAACTTAACAAATGATCCCGTCCTTACCCCTGCCCCTGCCAGATCCCCTGTCCCACTGTCTGTAACATTGACTGCACTTCAATACCTTTCCAGGTACCCAAAGAGCTAAAACTCCCTGGATTTATTCTCTATGCCATGTGAGAGTAAGACTACATTCTAAGAGAGTCTTTGGATGTGACAGTATGGATACTCTTCTGGCTTTGTGGCTTACTAGCTTTACAAGTGTAAGTGGGCTACCAGAAGAGAGGGACTCTGTAACTCTCACGACTCCCGGACCGGGGTGGCCTGGTCTTTTCCAGCTTCACACAGCACTTAGGTTCTAGGTTTATGCCAGAACTTGCCTGTTCTGCCTCCCTTTATCTCCCTCACACCCTCCAAACTGCCATTCAGGAAAACCAGGATTCCATGGGGAAAGGAGAGAGGAGGACGTATGTGGGAGAAATAGACTTAATCCCTTTAAAGACTGCAACTCCAGAGACAATGCCCTCTGTCTTCTGACTGACCCTTTCTAAGGGTGCCAGGGAGTTGGGCCACCATTTATTTTCAAGGCAGGAAGATGTGGCCATCCAGGGAGCTCCCTGCTTCTCATTGGCCCAGAGCTCTACCTGTGCTGTGGCTTTCTGACAGGGAGTTCAGTTGTCCTGGCACTCAATCTCCATGGCAACCCTTGCTCCAGAGACACTGAATGGAAACTGCTGGCATGGGGAGGCCAGCAGCAGAATACTGATTTGCCTGGGTGTCTGCAACATCGGCTGCATTTCAATACCTTTCCAGATACCCAAAGAGCTAAAAATACACCCAGCCCTGTCTAGGGCTCCTCAGCCAGTCAAAGCATCTTAAAGTATCTCTGTGCTGACTCTGACCTGCTAATATTAGTATCTTTGCCAGTTTGGACTTGGGGGACTCAGACTGGAACTTGAATGCAAGGTTGTAGTGCTCAGGGCTAGAGAGAGGGATTGTGAGAAGAGATGAGGTTGCCCCACCCCCTGCCCCATGCCCCCAGAGGACACTGAAGGGTTTGAAGGGGACAATCAGCAAAAAGCATGCTGAATCCTAACTCTTTGCAGAGTTTTGGGGGTATTGTTGCTCAACTCAGATCATTTGAGGGTTTGTTCATTTGCTCACTCAATAAATGCACCTCTCTGTTCCAGGCTTTGTGCAGGGCACTGAGGTTGCAGGGGTGACTAAAAGGAGCACGTATGTTCCCTGATCTCTGCAGACTTTACTGGGGCATTGAAGTCAAGATTAGCCATGAAAGTCTAGATACACTACGTATCTATCTGGCTGACATACCTGCTAGGCAATGAGCTGCTTCAGCTGGAAGATCCTTTTGCGTATAACCCTGGCACTGTTTCCAGCACCTAGTAGGCAGTAAGCTGATATGGGATTAGATGTAATGGGATAGAATAGAAAGGCGTGCGGTTCCATCTGCAGCCTGTTCTACCCTAGTCTTGTAGCCTCTCTGTGGGTCTCCATGAGGCTTGGCTAGCTCTGCAAAGTGCATGCTCAGGCTATGAGGTACTGTATTCAGGATAAATGAGGTGACCATTCAGCTGACACCTGCTAAGGGAGCTCACTATAAAGTGACAAGTTGAATTAATTCCTAGTCTCTCTGGCAGGATCTCCAGACAGTACTCCTCCAACCCATCTCTGTCTTCCCGTAATCACTGCACATGTCATTCAATTAATTCTGCATTTCCCAGAGCAGGAGGCTGTACAGAGTTTAAAGCATGCAGCCCATGCCAGGACTGCTCTCAAAAAAAAAAAAAAAAGCCAGGTGTCACACACTTGGCTCCAGCAGCATCTCCAGCCCCAGCCCTCCTCCACAGGCAGATAAACCACAGATGGAAAAAATGGAACATGACCACAGCTCTTGAGGACTCTCCTTGGATACCCAGTATGGGCAGGTAACTTAGGTACAAATGATGCCCAAGATCATCTAACAATGTTAGGGTGAGTGTTGGGAATCAGACCCTGCAGGGACAGAGAGGGGGTGGGGCTCCTGGAAGCATTTCAAGCAAGCCCTCCTTGGTGTGGCTGAGAGTGAGAACAAATATGAGCTACTTAATCCTCAGTCCTGGCAAGGAACCTTCAGGGATACCTGTGGGGAGGGGCAGGGCAGAGCAGAGCTACTTCAGGTTCCTTCTGCCACCCTGCAGCTAAGAGTACAGCTCATTCCTTCCTTCTGCTCTATTTCCTCTGTCAGGTGAAAGAAGCTAGCTAGCCTCTGATGCTTTCCTCTCCCTTCCTGCTGTTGGAAGACTCTTGGGGCTACTTGTAAAACATCACTGGCCTCCACCAGAGGCTTTCTATGGTCATAGAGTGGGGCACAGGCATTGGAGACCTCTAAACCAGTATTAGCCTGGAGCCTTTGAAGACACTGGAGAGTCTTCTCTTGACAGATTTCAGTGTGGCTGGGTGCTGAACTCCTTCAGTTTTCTCCTGATGTGTTTTTCATCCCTGTCCCTCTCTGACATCGGTTGCCTTCAGCCGGTTCCCTTCACAAGGTCCTAGCAGGATCCATGTCACAGAAGAAACAGCAGAGACAAACCAGTGCCCAGAGGCAGTAGATCCCTAATATGACTGTGTCTTCTGCAGAGAAGGGGTGTTAGCTTTGGGATCAGAACTCAGTTCCCAGCCATGCTTAAACTACACACAGCTTAGTCACCTTAGCTATATACAGCACTAGTCCCTCAGAACATGTCCCATGTCAAAGGTTTTCAGAAGGACCCAGTGAGGCTATGGACTTCCAAATGCTTTGAACAAGAACATAAAGCCTTGAGGAGTGTGTTCTATACCTCTGTGTGGCGCTGTGCGGCTGTCCCTGTGCTGTGTGCTGCATCAAGGAGAGGGATGGTCTCTACCTCTCAGGGCAGTTAGCAATATGACTTCTAGCACAATTGGTTGTTGTTCTTTTGGGTAGACAAGACGAAGGCACACTTGTGTGAAACCAAGGGACACATAAGCAGATCATCGTGATGAAGGGTCTCCATGGTCAGTAAAAGAGATGGAAGGAGGACAGGAGAAGGTCCAGCATGTCAGGAGAGCATTCGTGAGGAGAATTATGACGACATATAGCCATGTCCCCCCTTGTAGTGTTTCTATGAGTGGAGGGCTGGATGTCTGTTGGTGCTCTCACGAGATTATATCACCTAGTACCATGGCATCTTAGCTTAAACACACCCATGTTCACACATCCATGGAGTCACCCAAGGAGACGTTCCTCAGAACACATCCTTTATTAAGCAACCTATGACTTCCTGGGCTTCAGGGACTTAGCTGAGTACATTGGCTGAGGTGGAGAGTGGAGAGGACCCAGTCAGCAAAAAGGATTGAGCCCTTAGCCTGGCATAAACTTGGTTTCCTTCAGAACTAATGGGAGGTGCAACCTAAACTCGGGCTGGTCTTTGGCCTGCAGTGTTATTGTTTATGGCTCACTTTGCAGCCCTTTCCCTAGGATATGTGTGGTTAGCCTCCCCAAATCTCTGTTTCTTCCACACACTTTGCACACAGGACTTGGAGAAATTGAGCTAACTGACCTGGAGTCCTCTTCCCTAAGGAGTTGTTCTCATAGTATCAGAAGGGCTACAAAAGCTGCCAAGGGAGTGCGGCAATTGGTGGCTATAAAGCCTGCAAACTACAACAATGCCTGGTCTGGCATAACATCCACAATGTGCAATAGTGATACACTATCTAATGGGACTTATGGCTCATTCGAAAGGAGGTCATTCAGACACGATACAGTAAACCTAGACAGTTCCTTATGGCTAGAGAAGTCATGGGGCCAAGGAGAGAACCTATTGCTGCCATTTCTCTAAACCAATGTAATTTCTAACTGTGATCTAAACACTTATCCTCATTCCTACAGATATTATTCCCTCTCATCAACGATGCTTCTTTTTGCAACAGATAGAGATTACAGATATCCATAACTGGTCAAAATTGGTGGCTGTAAGGTGCCCAACCCCCAACATCTAAGGCTTAGAAAATTTATACAATAGGTAAATTTGTAATTTGTATGATAGGAATTTGTGCAATAAGAAGATGGTAAAGAGCCAGAGGCCCAGGACACTTGCTGCTAAATGGCACGTCCTAGATGTGACAAGCAAAATGTACCCATCTGAATAATATGGCTGTCTGAATAAGACAACACCAGTTGAATGTGGACAGGGCAAATTCTACATGGTCTCCCCTTAGATAAAGTGCTATTGAGTAGCTATTAAGAGAGGGGGAATCAATTTCCTCCAGGGACTGCCAGTTCCCACATAAGTTTTTCCAATCCTAAGTAGTACAACCTGGACGCATGTACATACGAACAATACCAATTGGGCTTAGTAGGTTGTACATACTTAGTAGGTTGTGCATGCACACACACACACACACACACACACACATACATCTATATACATATGCACACATGTATATGGTAACAAAAAAGATATCATGGATTTTGGAGGGAGAGGGGAAGACAGAAGGATTTGGAGGGGGCAAGAATAATTCAATGCTTGTGTATAAAATTCTTTAAAAATTTAAATTAAAAGAAGAAAGGACGCCACACCATGTAGCATCTCATTTGAATGTGTCTGGAGTCTTGGAAGCTTAACTACCCTACACTGTTCAACAAATGGACCTTGAGAGCTTGTCTTAGAACAACAGAGGTAAGTAGCTACTCACAGACCCTTGGAGACTCAAGAACTATTCTCTTCATTCAAGGAAAGTCACCCTCACACACTGAGCACACGACTTTGGGAGGGACACACATGGAACAGTGAGGTAGAAAAAGGACACTGGCCTTGCCTGCCAGACCTGCTGAATTAACCCTGCCAATCAATGATGTGACAGATGCCACACTAAGGTTACCCTCACATCCCCATCTGGCCTATCCACTCTCCCTTGTGACCAAGGGGAACATTTCAGAGTGCTCCAAAACATAAGATGTAACTGTGCCCAGCAGGGAGAACCCAGTGAGGGGCAAAGCCATCTGCCCCCATTCTTCCCAGACTGGGGCTAACAAATAAAGCAGGCCTCACTTCAGGCACCTCCCAAAACCCCAGAGACCAATGCCATAGCTGTAACCAGGGTAGTTTAGGCACGTGGAGATGGATCTCCTCTGGCAGCCAGGAATGCATTGTGAACCTCACTTATTTGATGGAAGGATAAAGAAATCATTTTAGAGGACTTATTTTCCTGTAGGAATACTGAGTCACAGAACCTGAATACCCACACCCATCCATGAAACCTCTAAGCTCTTCAAGCCACCCCTGCCAAGGCCTCATCAGATAAATTTACACAAGTGCATGGCTACTGGGCTCTAGGCACCTTGATTAGAGTGGAGGTGGCTTGTGGTAGACTGCCAAGGTGACTCAGAATCTGTCCCCACCTCTGCTCCTTCTCTTGGTCAGTCCTCAGAAGAGCTAACTGGAGCAGCTGGACAGCTCACCAGTGTGGGCTTGTTCTCAGAGTCCAACAAATGTGGGACTCATTGGACTCGTGCCTATAGGATAGGCAGCTTGCAGGAACAAGGACCTGGGCTAAGGACAGAAACACTGGGGTCAAGCCCCATTTGCTTTATGGATGGATGAGTAGCCCAAAGCGCCTTCACCTTTGGGTATCTTGTTTTCTTTCCTGCACAATGGGATTGCTGTCTTGCCCTGCTTGTCTCAGAGTGTTGTTGTAAGGACCCACTGAATCAATGCTGCCAGCTCAACTCTTACAACTAACTAATCACAGCCGAGTCACTTAAGTACCTCCTTCTCTACTGGTCAAACAATCCCCAATCCCTGACTTCTGAGCAAATCCCAGTTCTCTTTCTGTCACACGCTTCATGTTCTTGGCCTGTGGAATTGAAGTGCTCTATCTAAACTGACTCCCAGAGCCAAGCTGCTCTAGCAGTTCAGGGTTAAAGGATGAGTATGGCCCCTCCTGTGTAGGTTTTTCAGGGGCCCTGGCCAGTGAACCCCATCCTAAGGCATTCCCCTGCCAGGTGCTGTGTACAAGCCCCTGCCATGCAAGATACATGGCTCTTTCTTTCTATGCCTACTACGCTCCCGCCCCCCAGTCTGCTGTGGCCCTCTTCCCATCCCCCAGTGCTGACATCAAAGCATGAACTGAGCCTACAGAAGGTAAAGTCAGGGCTTCCTGGAAATCCAGGGGCTTGGCTTTAGGAACAGCCACTTGCTTCCCTGCTTGGCCTGATGGGTTCATCCACAGCCTCCCTGTTTCTCCTGAGGATCCTCTTAAGTGTAGGAGGCCTCAGAAGCCAGGGCCTCTAAGGCTGCTGGTCTCTTCCTGGAAGGATGCTGTGCCCCATCTTACAGTATTCCAATAAAAGGTCTCTAGTTCCTCTTTCCATTTTGTTGTTTTCCTCAGTGGAGTCCAACTGTGGGTCCGTGGGATGACTGAATGGGTGAAAGCAAGAATGAATGGCTGTGGAGGTCTCTTGGCAAACTGTCCCTTGAGGAATTGTTCCAGGAGCTCAACAACCTGGGGCAGAGGAGGGTAAATCTGGCTCTCTTTTGTTCCCTTCTATCCTGATGCCACAGATTGAGTGATTCAAAAGCTTGCAGAGCATCCAGTCATCCACACAGAACAAAGCTCTTTCCTTAGGGGGAATTGAACGTTTATTTACTCTTGACCCCAATATGATTGACATCACAGTGGCCTGGAAACATGGATACAGGTTTCCCCAACAACACAAACAATGGAAACCATTTCATAGGATTTTTATAGTTATAGAACAAAAGAAAGTCATAAATCAAGGCATCTTCAGTGCCACAGGTGTAGACATTATATGAGTGGGTTACTTGAAAGCAAGCACATCTCATCAGTTATAGGTCCCAGACGCTGATGGCCTTTCTAAGCTTCGGGGTTAGTGGAAGCTAGTGGTCTGGTAAGCTAACATCTTCTAAAAGATTTACCTGATACTCAGGAGGATATTGGGTCAGACCCAGAGGTAGACACTGAATAGCTGTTAAGAAGGCAAAGAGAGCCCAAGTTGATTTGGTTCTGGAAATGCAGTATTCCAACTCCCTGTACATCATGAAGCTCAAATCCAGTAGTTCTCAGCCTTCCTAGAGCTGTGGCCCTTCAGTACAATTCCTAACATTGTGTTGACCTCCAACCATAAATGTGTTGTAGCTGAAACTTCATAACTGGAACTGTGCTATTGTTGTGAATTGTAATGTAGATAGTTTTGGAGTTAGAGGTTTGCCAAAGGGGTCATGACCCACGGGTTGAAAATCGCTTTTCTAACTAGCCAATCCATCTTGCAGATTCTTTAATAGGTATGGCTTTTTCATGGGAATATCAGTCACAAGACACATTGGAAGATGTGAACTATACAGAGAAGGTAATATGAAATACGTTCCAAGGAGCTATTATATAAAGCACCAAGGACAAAGACTCTCCAGTGGAAGGCATCAGAGTACCTAAAAACATGAAAGAGCTCCCCTGCAGAGGGGTACAGCTGATCTAGGGAAAAATAAGGTTTGTGCTAAGAGACCAGGTTAGGGAGATAGGCTGGCCACTAGGAGGACCGAGGGTTGGGGCGCTCCAGCTACAGGGGACCTGGAAACCATTTGGAAGACTGTTCCATCTGATACAAGAGGGAGCTATCCCTGTTCTTGACAGTGACTGAATCCCTGCTATGGTGTGATTGTTGGTAAAGGGAGGTGTTACTTTGTAACAGCTTCCAGGTGGGACCCCTTCTTGGAGGCTGTTTTCACCCCTACCATCCCTCCCCCCCTTTTTTTTACCTTTTCTGTTTTTCTCCCAGCATAGCCTAGGCTGGCCTCAAACACCGGATTCCAATGACTCAGTGTCCCAGTGCAGGCATGATAATGGCTTTGGAATCAAGGAGAATTCGTTTCAAAATTTGCTGTCAGTCACTGATGCAAGTCAGGTTTTTTTGTTTGTTTTTTTTTAAAACCTCACTTTCTATAAAGTGGTGACAATCATCTCCATTCCTAGGGCTGTTGTGCTGGTTAAAGATGCTACCATGACTACACCTTAAAGCCTGCATAAAACAGCTCAGACATGCTGCTTTTACCTCAGAAAGTAAGCATTGCTATAGGTCCCAGGATTCTTTGTGGGTACATGCCCTCAAAGGATGAAAACTGGGACTTGAGAAGATACTGGTCCAGCCACATTCCTGGCAATGTTGTCCACAATGTGCTAAGGGGACTGGGGGACTAAGTGCCTGCCAGTGGATAAAGACACATAAAATATTATCTACATGTGTGACAATATTTTTCAGCCTTGAAAAAGAAGACAAACCAGGTCTGGTGGTGCAGGCCTGCTCCCAGCTTCTCTAAAAGCTCAAGCAGGAGAATCAAAAGTTTAAGGCCTTGCTTGGGTTTCAGGCTAGCCTGAGAGTTCAAGGCTAGCCTGGGCAACTTAGTGAGACCTGACTCAAAATAGGAGTTTTTAAAAAATTCTAGAGATGCAGCTTAGTGGTAGAGAATCTACTTCACACATTTGATGCCCTGTTGTAACACAAGCCCACGCATGCATGTCGAACACACGCTAGCACACAACACATACACACAAACACACACACACAATCATTGTGCAGTTCTGTTTAGATGAGGGACTTGCGTAGAATGGCGGCATGCAGGCATGGTGTATGGGAGCTGAGGGATTAGTGTTTAATTCATTTAGGGATGATGAAGCATTCTGAAGATGATGGTGATGGCTGTTCACCTGTGTGAATGTACTTAATGTCCGGGCGCATTGAAAATGGTTAAAACAGTAAATCTACCCTGTCATTATTTGAACAATTTAAAAAAAAATGTTGCTTTTATTCCACTTCAGAAGCAAAGGTTTTACTGATTTCTTTTTTCTCTTGAAGAATGTGGACAAGGGCAGACTCATTGTGACACTTTTGAAAGGTCACCAGCCCTGAGCTTGATACCTAATTATCAGCTGATCCTGCCCAGACTCCCAGAGGGGGCACTGATTAATGGTGCTCCACTCAGGCCAAGAAGTCTATAGATCAAGCTCATTGGAAGCTGGCTCTGTGCTGGAACAGGACAGAGAGAGGAAATGAAAGCTTCATGTCTACTGTGTATCAAGCCATGTGCTAAGCAGGTGCCAGGCATGCGAATGAAAAACTCTGTCCTCGAGGAACCTGTAATCACCTTTGGCCTCAGTTGCCAGCTAGCCAGGCTTCACTCTGGAGATGCCTAGGAAAGAAAAAGGAAAGAGATAGTTTTCTAATTATTAGCCATGACTTGGGACCTAGAGACATCTCTCCAGGACTGCCATATGACCTGGCTCTTGAGGTGGGCATAGCTACATACCTTGCTAGCGACCTCTAACAATAAAAATGCCTGGTTCTAGACACTAGGAACGTTAGGCTTGGCTGACAGAATCTTCAAGGCACTCAGGCCCCAGGGCAGGAAGTGGTAAGAAGCCAGTCCCAGCTCCTACTTCTTAAGGAACTTGCTTTGGCCAGTCTCCCTTTGGGGTCCTAGGCCCCAGGTAGTAGAGAACAACCTAGAGTCTGGGACCGGGTCTGAAAAGAGGGTCTCATTTTTTTCCCTGCCTTTCTAACCCCTAGACCTGCAGCTCACAGGAACCCTACTGGGAAATGTGGTTGGCAGTACAAACCTGAGCTCCCATCCCAAATAAGTGCTTTACACTCACTCCCTTGTATTTATTTATGGAGACTTGAGGTAATGTCAGGCCTTTAGTTTAGTTTTAAATGACAGGTTAGGTTTTGCTTAAAAGCCTCATTCGCAGAGACAAAGATCTACCAAAGCATAATTTTCTTTTATTGTGGTTTCTTTTTTCAAAGTATAATTTCCAAAAATAAAATCTAAAAAGGAAAAAAATATGAGCCTCATGGAAAGACTTGGTTGATTGGTAAGGAGGGTTTCAGCAGGGGGAGGGGCAGCTGGTAAGAGAGGGTGATGGAGGGTTAGATGACCAGGTTAGATGACCAGCATTAGTTAACACATTTAGGGAACTGTTCAAGAATTTGCAAAGAAACTAAGAGCTCCCAAGTATTATTTTAAAACAACAATGCTCATTAACAATAAAATGATAACGTTGGTTCAAAAATCACATAAAAGAAAAAACAAAGATCCTGTTTATGGCTGTTGTTTTGTTTGTTTGTTGTTTATAACCATTTAAGACAAAACTGATTAATGGCAGGGTAGTACAATTGAATTTATTTCATCCAGGAAAGAAGTCATTGGAACGCTACCCGAGAAAACATGGTTCAAGATAACGTGCAACTTCCTAGTCTGGTGCCTTGATTAATATTAATAATATATGACTGTCCATCTTCTAGTTGTGTCCCCCGAAGGGGGATGGGATAGGGGGTTTGTGGAGGGGAAACCGGGAAAGGGGATAACATTTGAAATGTAAATAAAGAAAATATCCAATAAAAGGAATAATAATAAAATCAAATAAAAATGTTATCTTTTTATAAGACTTGCCTTGGTCATGGTGTCTGCTCACAGCAATAAAACCTAAGTACGACTAATAGATTGGTAGATGATAGATAGATAGATAGAAAGATGATAAAACCATAAGCTGGATGTGGTGGTACATGCCTTTAATCTCAGCCCGTGGGAGGCAGAGGCAGATGGACTTCTGTGAGCTTGAGGCCAGCCTTGCCTCCATAGTGAGTTCTAGGATAGCCAGAGCTACATAGTGAGACTCTGACTAGGAACAAAACAAAACAAAACCGAAAGAAACCCAAGAGCCAGGTGTGGCTCAGACACCTGTAATCCCAGAACTTAGGAGGTTAAGGCAAGAAGATTTTGAGTTTGAGGTCATTATGAACCATATAGGGAGACCCTGTCTCGAAAGCAACAAAACCCCCCAAACAAACCCACACACAAAAGAAGCAAAAACAAACACAAAAGTAATTTGAATAATATGTTTTAACCCGACAAGTCCAAAATATTGTCATTTTGGCATATGGCACTAGCCACATTTCAAGAACTCAACAGCCATCTGTGAATTACAGTTCTGGAAAATTCAATAATCTTTGTGTGGATGTGTTAAACGAAGCTTCCATATGACATTGAAGAAATGTAGTCCTCCACTTGGCCTCATCTGGACTTGAGATCATTCTTTATAACAAATGTTCCTAGGCTCCTATGACCCAACAAACATTCCAGGAAAGGTGACCCTAAACTATGGATCCTAACATGGCTTGTGCAATGCAGTAGGTGTCCAGGGCTACAAGACACAACATCCTGTGGACAGAACATAGTGGATCAGGACACATTTCAGTTTGCAAGGTGGAGGATATAATGGAGAGACACTTTAAGCAGAAAGCTAAGTGAGCCTAACATTTAAGGAGCAGTGATGTGGGGCTGTGGCTGCAGAACAGGGTGTATGGAGAAGGCACAGAATAGACTGACTAAGGTCTGGTAGGCAAGCTGAGACCTTGAGGTCAAGGGTCTGGAGAAGCCGTGGTGATAATTCGTATCTACATCCAGAAAGGAAAGCACATGTCTTATCTTAAGCTCTTTCAAGAAGCTCTGAGCCCAGTGGCTGGTCATATCTTCTCTCTTTCCCTCTTGTTACCACCACTGTGGATAGGGATAAAATCTGTATCATGGTTGGTAGCTAAAACTATTTTCTGGCCATCAAATGACAGAGATGATATCCAAATCCAGGATGATGAAAGTATTGGTAGATCGAGTAAAGTGATTTCAAGGACTCTAGTGAACACAGACTGCTGGGACTTAGGGAGGCTACATGGTGATTTATGGATTGGTGGCTTTATGGTTGATCTCAGGTAGCCTTTGGGTCAGGTTCATGTGAGATACGAATATCCTTCCAAGCCTGGCATTAACTCACTCATGGACCAAGTAAGCAAGAAAGGGCATAGCTGGACAGTTTTCATCCCTGTCATCTGGAGGGAGCTAAGAGGTGACTTGGATTTCTCTTGCTCTGAGTCCTTTACAAGCATTCTCTAAATCACTAGTCTCAGCTTCTAGAAGAAACAGGCCAAAGGAGTGTAGGTAAAACTAGAATAGACCACAGAATAAGAAGAACCAAGAACGCCTCAATTCTTGGCAATATTCTTCAGGGTCCTCCACCCTATCAACATCAGCAAGAAACTGACTTGTTTCACAGCTAGTTCTACAGGAGAAACAAAACATGAGCACAGAACAAGCATCAGTAGGATGGAGCCTGTAGCTGACAGGAAGAGAAGAGGCAGTGTGGGGGAGATTTCATGGTGCTCTGTGGTCAGCTAACTCTCCTGTACATTCATTCGTGGGGGACAGGGCTGGGTCTTTAGTCAGTTACTTGGAGAGCTGGTGTGTTTGGCAGGCAGCAGACTCTAGTTGAATGAGTTAGGGTCCTTATGTCACTTGGGGATCTGCAATTACCATACGCAAGACTAACCATCCAGTAGAATCAGGGAATTGCTGATCTCATCTCCTTGGAGATAAGACTCCCCCTGCTTCAGTTTCCACACTTTTTGCTATGAACCAATTGCTGCTGGGTTTCACAGAAATGCCGTCTGATGACGGGAAGAGGAGAGAAAACGAAAGCCCAGAGAAACAGAGGCTACTGAATTGGAACTTGGGAATGGAGCCAGGCCTGCCAACTCCCAGCTCCATGTTTAGAAATGAGTCCCACAAAAATGCCAAATAGTTGGTGAATGCCAAAATGCAGTGTGATCTTCGGTTATGTTCCAAATATCACATGCACGTTCAGTTGCCTCTCTACCAGCCACCTAAGCCGCCAGCACTTCTGTTGAGACCTTCGGTCTCTTCCATCCCCCACCTACAACCATACCTAAGCATCCAGCCTCAGCGGGGCAGGGTGTGGGTACTGTGCTTACTCACCCTGTCCCAGTTTATGAAGGGGAAGATATGAGAAGGACAGGAAGCTTCATGATCATCAGTTTCTGAGCTCAGTTGTAGGTATGGGATTTCATTCAACCCCAAGAACCTATAAGGTTGACTATCCTATCCCTCAATGACAAGTGGGAGCTTTAGCTCAGACAAGTTAAGCCAACTGCCAAAGATCACACAGCCTGGGTGGAAGCCAGGCTAGAGTTCAAGGTCCTGTCCAGTTAGTTCCAAGCATCCCTGAGCTGAACTAAAGTTAAATAAACAAAAAACAGTGAGGAAACAAAATCATCTTGGAGTAAATGGAAAAGTATCACTCAAGGATGGCTGTCTTCAAAGTCTATGTGGTGTATAACCCTTTTTAATATTTTAAAAGAATCTCCCCCGAACCCTGTGCATGTGTGTATGTGTGTGTGTGTGTGTGTGTGTGTGTGTGTGTGTGTGTGTGTTTATAGATGCATTCAATATAGCATGTATGGATAACTTGCTAGAATCCATTCTCTTCTTACCACCATGTGAGTCCCAAGAATCAGACTCAGGTTATTGGACTTGGTGGCAAGGGCCTTTACCAGTTGAGCATCTCTTTGGCCATATTGTGTATAACCTCAAGTCTTAATTTCCTCACAGTGCAGTGAAAAAGGAGCAAACTCCACTGAGACACTAAAGGAACTCTAGATATTTTTTTCTGAAAAATGTACTTTAACCCATAGATGCTCTCAACCTTTGCTGCAATTGATGGGAGTTCATGGGCTCTGGGAGTTGACCATTGGGAGGCCAGGAGTTTACAGGGTGGATGCTTTGGTAGAAAATGAATGTTGCACATAGCATGGGTAGGGGTTGGGGCAGTGTTTTGGCAGCGGAGAATAAGGAGCAGAAGAGTGCCACTGGGACTAGAGAGGGAGTCAGCTGTGCAGTGGTTGAGGGCTTAGACACTTTCTAAGGTGAAGCTTGCTGGTGTCCTGGTGTTGTATAGCAGTCTCTTCTGAGATTAAAACCTTCCATCTTGGAACAAAACTGATTAAGACACAGTATGCTTATAGGGAGATGAAATATCAGGGATATTCGAACAGAAGGGGGAATACTTAGTCCCATAGGGAAGTTCTTTAAGACAGGAAACAAACAGTTAAAGTAGCCTCAGGAAATCCCTGAAACTGATCAGATTCATTAGGTCCATCTCTTCCTCCTGTGTATATAAACAATACGGACTTCTAAAAGATAGTTTCAGACAAGCAGAGATGACTAGAAGAGGCACTGAGCTCTCTATAAGAGGACCAGGTCAGATGAGCAGCCTATAAGAAGCAGAGAGAAGCGAAGCAGAGAGACCAGATGAACTGCCTGGGAAAGGCTCAGACCAACTGATCTACCTGAAAAAGGTACTCTGACCTGTTGAGCTGTCTGCAAACTGAGCACTTGGTACGATTGTGGAAGACCTAGATGTGATTCCTAGTACCCGCATGGCAATTTACAGCTGTCTATAATTCTAGTTCTAGGGATCCAAAACTGTTTTCTGATATACTCCTCTGGTTTCTGTAGGCACTGGACACGAACATGGTACACACACATACATATGCAAGCAAAACACTGATACACATAAAAATATATTTTTTAAAAAAATTCTTTCCCCTTGCAGCCAGCAGCATCCATACATAGAATCAAAACCCAGAATAGTCTTGGTCTTAAAGTAACTTTACACTTGCCAAAGATAGGTGGTGTCAGGCTAACTCACTTATAAGCCAGCCTGTTAAAAGTAATGATTACATGAGGAAAACATCCCCCAAAAAAGAACCCTAACTAATTCACTCCAGAATGCAATGTATGTCACCTGGATTGACCTACCTCTGAGGTTTTGATCCGTGTCTTCCTTGAATTATACCTGCTCCACTCATTTGGGCATTTGCTCAGCAGATGAATGTGTGGGATTTGCCCAGTGATTCTATTTCTAGACTGTTTGGTTCTTTTTAGGCTTTATAGTCTTGGCCTTCAATAGTCAGGCCTCCCTCCTGTCTCTCTGTCTCTGTCTCCTTCCCACCCTCACTCTTTCCCTCCCGTTCTCTCCCTCCCTCCTTCCTCTCCTACTCTTCCTCCTTCCTTCTCTCTTCTCTATCTTCTGTTTTTCCATTCCCCCTCTTCCTCCATTTCTGGACTCCCTTTTTTTTTTTTTTGGTCTGCTTCCTGTCACTGTAACAAATACCTGAGATAATCATCTTATCACGTTTATTTGGCTCATGGTTTCAGAGGCATCAGTCCATGCTCACTGGGTTCTGTCCTTGGGGAACCATGGACAAACAGTCCATCATGGCAGGAAGACACAGCAGAGCAACACAAGGCAGAGTGAACTGACAACAGAGGTCATGCTGACTGAAGAACTGGCATCCACCCAGGGCTAGGTCTGCTCACTTCATGGAGTCCCAGAAGCAAAGAGGAGAAAGGACTAGAATGCAAATATCCTCCTTAGTGCCACTCCCCCAGGAAGCTAACTTCTTCCCTTTAGGCCTTATATCCTATAGGTTCTGTTGCCAGGAAATAGCACCTTGAACAGGGGAACAAGACTTAGGGAAACTGAAGATGTCCAAACTGTAGCATGTCCTGTGCTTTCTCCTACCCCACTGTCTCCCCGACACTACTTTCAGTGATGTGTGTGTGTGTGTGTGTGTGTGTGTGTGTGTGTGTGTGTATGTGTGTAGGCAAGCCTTGGACCTTAAAGGAGAGATAAAAAGCAGCTTGTTAAAATTAGGGCTGAGTTACCCTAACCATGAATATAGCCCAGGAAGCAGTCAGTGTCATGGGCAGCAAGCACATATTATCTTGCCTCTGGGTCACTAAAAAGGAAATGTCTGTACCAGCGAGGAGCCTCATGGGTATTAATGTCTCAGGGCCTGGTCTCAAGCTAGACACATACCTACCATCTCATCATCCCACAGTAAATAGTTTTAGCACGGGATTTAGGGGAAATCATTTCTGGTACTTTCTACTGTTGAAATCAGGCCTGAAACTTTACCCCTGGCTAGTTTCCCCAAGGACATACATTGATCACTGTTCCACTGACTGGGTCTGGCCAGTGTTTCACACCTTCCATCTCTCTCTTCCTCTCAGTGGAGTCTGAGATGCAGGGTTTCTTAGAAAAGGAACCAAATTCAGAGGGGTTAAGTCATTTGCCCAATGCCACAGAGTTCCCAAGCAACAATAACAACAACAACAAAACGGTTGCATCTAGAATTAGCTGGATACAGACAGTGTGGATTGATAGTATTGGCGGTGTTGAGTGAGACTCATGGCTAGGTTTGGTCATAGACTCAGAGATGGGTGGACAAGACCAGAACCAGCCCTAATGAGTTCTAGTCCATTCGGTTTTCCTCTCGCTCTGGTTTTCTTGTCTGTAATGAGATTGTGCAGATGAGTGACTGCCTGCACAGAGCACAGAACTAACTTGCTCTGCCCCTTTGGAAATACCCAACTAAAGGGAACCGTGTTCTCTAACTTTCTGAATCAACTGCCTCTGACCACAGAACACCCACACCCCCAAAAGGTCAGGGGATTGATAGCCCTTCCCTCCAACTCTTGCTTAACACAATCTCAGAGGACCTATATAGTGTCTAATTTACCTAAGCACTTTTGGGTGATGTGGTGTTTCTGAGGGTTCACACCAATTTCACAAATGTGGAGGCTTAGCAGCATCAGGGGCCTGGCTTGGACTCCACGGAGAGCTGCTCCCCTTTCTAGGCCTCTCTTTCTGTGGCTCGATTCTTCAGTGGGAATCTTCGTCCAGGGCACAAACTACATACAGAGTAAGAGCCAGGGAGAGAAAGAGGCATAGAATGCTCACCGTGAAGAATGAGAAGGAAGAAGGCTGGAAGGAAAGGGCCCAGGACCAAGCTCCTGCCTGTCCTGAGCAGACAGAGCAGTTCCATGGCCACTAACCCCAGACAAAAAGCTCTAATTGTTTTGAGCCTGGCAGCTGGAGGGCTGTGGTGGGAGCAATGAATGGGAGAGGGCATGGACTGGTGGTGAGTTTTTAGGGTGTAGCCTCCCAGGAAATTGTTCTGAACTAATTCTGAGACTCAGATGTAAGCTGGAATGACAGAGGTAAAGACGCAAGTTGACAGGAGTCAACAGTGGGTGGCCAAGTGATCCACAATCCGTCTATCCATTCTCCTTTGAGCTCCTGAGCACGGAGCAAGGGCTGAGGTGAGTAAACAAGCAAGAAGTCATCACTGTGGTAAGTGTGCAAAGTGATTATTGTGAAGCTGTGAAGGGCAGATCCTGGGAGAGCTCAGGAAGGACTCTCAGAGCTGATGCTGAGTGAGCCTTGAGAGGTACGGAAGCTTACCAGGAAAATGTGGGAGGGGACAAAAGGGAGAAGGGTCCCTAGACTAAGGCAGATGTTAACATCAGCATTTCTGATAGCTTAATTCAGTGCTGGGGGTTGAGCTCCAGGCCTTTTGAAGGCCACATAAGCTGTCAACCACTGAACTACAGCCTAAGCACCTTCATTTGTTTTGTGGTTAATCTGAGCCAGGCACTAACTCCCTGTGGAGTCTTGTCCTCTAGTTTTACCCGTGCAAGGAAGATCTGCCTTCTTTAGATTTAAAAAGCAAAACAAGACGAACAAGCAAAAGCCTATTCTGCTTAGGGCTCTTTGGTGTTACGATCTAAGATACAGTAAGGTTTCCACTCTGAATGGTGAGAGGTCTTGCAATTTTATCTCCTGGGAAATAAAACATACATAGACCCTAATTCATACTGGAATGTGGACGGTTAAGATTTCCTTGTTCCTAGATTAGATGGTGAAGTACCAGCAAAGGGAGTGGACAAAGTCCTGAAAGGGGGCAAGGAGGGAGCAGCAAGAGGAAGGCCCTAGATGGGAGGTGGGAAACCAGAAATGGAACATTCTAGAAACCAACATTTCAACCGTGTGTAGGGAAATCCAGCTTGTCAGAATTCAGCACTAAGGTCCAGAGAGAGAAAGAGAATGGTTTCCCTGGGGCCTTTGTGCCTTCTCCCTCCCTATCCTGCCCAGGCTTCCTGGGAACTGGTTGCTACCTCTAGTGGGATCCTAAGAGAAATGACATCTCCCAGTGGGCTTGCCAGGAGTATAAACAGTACTGTCCCCTAAGGGGACGGAGGGACTGCTAGTGTCACAAGATGTCAGGGTGAGGCTGGCCTAACTTCTGTTTCCTAGACACTGACTACTCACTGGGCTGACTGATGGCTCAGGAAGGTGCTGCTTCTCCACAGAGGCAGCCATGATGGTGGTGGTGCAAAGGTACACCTCTGTTCTCCATGGCAACTGGGGAGCTGCCACCCCAGGGAAGCCACCATGGCAACAGCTATTGCAGAACAGCTAGGAGCCTCTGGGCCTCCAGGCTTTCTGGACTTGTCCCCTTGATCTTCCTGAGGGGTCGTTGCCTTGCCTGAGAATTAAAGAAGAGGTAGGGGCAGCCATCTCTCTAAGCCTGGCCTCTAGGTCTTAGAGTCTGCAAAGAAGGCTGTCAGTGGTTGGTTTGCTGTGAACATTTCATCACTGACTGATAAGGACTCTGAAAGTCACTGGGTCAGAGAACCAGATGCAAAGGACAGAAAGAGATGCAAAGAGGGTCTCCAAGATCAGAAGTGGAGTTGATCTCTTGTCCCTACAAAGGTTTTCCTTGGTGGGCAGCCATACCCTACAACCCGGGGGTGTGACCCACAGCATAGAAAACCCCTCTTGGTCAGTGAATCAAAGCACCCAGTCACCCACCTGAGGCTTAGGCAGGACCACGAGGCTTGGGGTTTCATGAAGAATAAGATTCTTGGGAGTACTGGCTAGAGGTGAATGTTGGGCCAGGCTGCTGGGTCCCAGGTTCTCCTTCCTTCTTCCCAGCCTCACTTTCAGCCCTCCTGACTGATAAGAACTCTCATCTTCATCTTCTTCATCTTCTTCACCACCTTTCTCATCTCCATCAGTTCTTCAACACTTCTTCCTCTTTCCTTCTTTATCGTGTTCTCTTCTGCTTGCTTCTTTCTTGTTATTTATTCAGTTGGTTAAGCACTTCATTGAACATCTATGCAAGAGAAGCCAGGAGGAGTTGGCACTCTTGAGAAGCCTGAAGTGGGGGAGGGTCACTCCAGCAGAGCTTCCCCTACCCCCACAAAAAATTCAGGTAGAAAATGGAGAGCTCTGAAGGGCAGAGAGATAAAGAGCTGTTGTGTTTGCTCTCTCTCTCTCTCTCTCTCTCTCTCTCTCTCTCTCTCTCATACTAGTCTGACAACTTCTCAGGCAGGAAATGTATAATGGAAAGAGAACAGCTTTCACATGTTCCCCAAGGGTTCCCAGGAATGCCTTAGAAGTGAGGCACACGAGCCAACTTGAGGCACGGCTGAGCTCAGCAACTGTGGGCTAGGTTGGTCTTCTGCTTGCTCATTCATTCATAAAATAGGGATTGATCACCTAGGATTGTGCTAGACTCTAGCAATTCACAGAGGCCAATAAGAGGCAAATATGCAGCACTACAGAGGGATAAGTAACATGAAGAAAACCAGCTGGCTGTGACAGAAAACAACAGAGGACCAAGCTGGGGCTCCATTGGACAGATGGCTCTGTTGGTAAAGTGTCAGCTGCACAAGAATGAGGACCTGAATTCAGATCCCCATGCCAACAAACAAACAAAAGTCCAGGTAGGGAGGTATCCTCCTTTACCTGTAGCACTAGAGAGAGGGAGGTACCAAAGACAGGTAGATCCATGGAGCTCATTGGCCAGTCAGCCTAGATGAATTGATGAGACCTATATTGAGTGTTTCAATAAATAAATAAATAAATAAATAAATAAAGAAAGAAAGAAAGAAAGAAAGCAAGCAAGCAAGCAAGCAAGCAAGCAAGCAGAGGTCTAGAAAGTGGCTTAGTAGCTAAAAGTGCTTGCCTGGACAACCTGAGCTTAATCCCCAGACCCCATAGAAAAAGCCCGATCCATAGCATTCATCTGTAATCTCAGCACTCCTACAAGATGGTAGAGGAGACAGGAGAATCCTCCAGAATTTCGTGGGTCAACTAGCCTGGGGTATGTGATGCAGTGAACAGAAGGTGAGACCTGACTTTTGAAGGTTGTCCTCTGACTTCCACATGCATGTCATGGTATGATGTACAGGTGAAATAGGAACATGCACATATACCAAAGCCACACAAATAAGGAAAGATAACTGCTATGCCGCCAATGATGGCAGAAAAGGAAATGGCAAAAGAATATATATATATAACCGGGGTGAGGGCAGGGACCTGATGAGGAGGGCACACAGAGGCTGGGAACACGGGAGCATGGGTTATTTTGCCCAATGTGAAGGATAAGAAGAACTCAGCCAAGAAAAGGGCTGGAGGGGGTAGACAAGGAAGATGGTTCCCATGATGGGAACAGCATGTATCAGACATTTTCAGGAGAATGGAAGAGAACAGAGAGGAAAAGCTAAGGGTAGAACCAATCTGGGGAGCTCCTGGGATCTGAATACAGAAGTGAGGGGAGTCTGCAGAGGTGGGGGCAGGGTGGGGTAGGGACAAGGGCTGAGAAACAGCCATGCCACAAGCCCCACCCAGCCCCCTGCAGGCTTGGACTTGTACTTGAAGTGCAGTGAAAATGAAGCCACCAAGGGTTCCAAGGAGAACAGGATCTTTTTTTTTTTTTTTCCTACTTTATTTACATTTCAAATGTTTCCCCCTTTCCAGATCTCCCCTTTGGAACCTCCCCATTTCCTCCCCCCTTCCCCTGCCACCATGGGGGTATTCTCCCACCCACCCACCCACCCACTCTCATCTTCCCTCCTTGGCATTCTCCTATACTGGGGAACCTAACACCCTCAGGCCCAAGGGCCTCTCCTCCTCCTGATGGCCAACAAGACCCTCCTCTGCTGCACATGTGGCCAGTACCATGGGTCCCTCCATGTGTATTCTTTGGTTGGTGGATCAGTCTCCAGGAGTATTGGGGGGGGGTGTCAGGTCAGTTACCACTGTTGCTGCCTCCCTGGGATGCAAACTCCCTCAGTTCCTTCAGTCCCTTCTTCAACTCCTCCATCTGGGAACTCACATTCCGTCCTACGTTGCTGTGAAGTGACTCTTGGGTATTTCAAACTTTGGGGCTAATAACCACTTAACAGTGAGAACATACCATGAGAACAGGATCTTGATTCCATTTGAAGCTGCTCTCTGGTGCAGACCAGTGATGATTATGGAAGAACTGAGGAGTCACAGGGGGCACGGGGACAGCTGGGAGGCACCTCTTGCAAAAGAATGGGCTGGGGACCTCAGACAGAACTGCACTGATTTTGGAAGGGAGCAGGAAGAGGACATTTGAGATACATTTCCAAGCCAGAAAAGAAGAATGTCTGGCCTATGTCTTCCTCCAGCACACAAGGTCCACGGAGGCAGGATTCCTGTTCACTCCCTTTCCCCAGGACATAGCACATGCATTTAAGAGTTTTGTGTTTGAGAACTGAGTGAGTGATGTAGTGAAAAGGTGAGATGGTGGAGCCACTCTGCCGTCCAGCTTCTGGCCAGCCTTAGGGTGTGCACAGAGAGAGGGAGGGAAGGTAGAGGGTGAAGTCAAAGGCCTGTGTGGAGTAACAGGAAAGATGCTATGACACTGTTGAGAACAGCGTGGGAATGAAGGCAAGCCACCATGTGCTTGCTGAATGACTAATGGACATGAGAGGGGATTTTTGAAATTGGACTAGAAATGCGGATGTCATCAGCATGCTACAAATGTTTAAAGCATGTTGAGCAGGTAAGGTCACCTAGGAAAGCTTGTTGCATTAGGTAGCAGGGACCCAAAGCCAACCAGAAGCAGGACTCTGCAGTTTGCAGTGATCTAATCCCTAATGACCCTGGTAAATACTTTAACTGTGCCCTTCCCTGGAGAGGCAAGCAGACGCCTGGGGGGAGGTACTACTGGAGTACTTAAGAGACAGTCAGGTCTCAAGAGTCTTTGAAGTCCTCTGGAGCAATGCATGCTCTTTGGGGCCTGAGGATGATTACTTCAGTCCCCAGGGACTGGGCTAGCTCACATCTAGCTAGTGTGTGACTACTGTTGTGCCCAAAGGGCTTGGAGCTCCAACGAAAGCTTTCACTGTGACAATGCCACAGGGATCTCTGGTGGTGAGTGCTGGATCACAAGATCACATGCCAACCCAAGCCCGTGTCTACTGAGTCCCTGCTGACTAGAAGTGTCACAGATGTTCTTTGCCATGGCAGGAATTTGGAAAAGTCACATCAGGAAAAGAGCTCATCTGAGTCTTCCCAGAATCTCTAGGTTCTGGATCTGCTCCAGCTGAGTCAGCCTTCGGTCAGAGGTCTAACCACCTTGTACACTAGGCAGAAATTCTTCCCATAACAGGCACTTGGCTACTGGTGTCTCCACATCCTTCTAGGAATGGCATTCCCCTCAGCCTATAAGAGTGTTCTGTTCCTAATCTTCTTTGGTCATTTTGTTAGAAAGCTTGATTTTGAAAGGCCTGGAAGATCTTGACCAGATGTTTACAGCGCCACCTCTTGGGGGACAGTGAAATGCAGGGAAGGCGATCAGGCTTTCCTGCTGAGTTGATGCGGGATATTTTCTAACATCTTTTTTCCACTTCGTTTGTGAAGGAAACAAAAATAAGGCGTGTGTGTGTGTCTGTGTGTCTGTCTGTGTGTCTGTGTGTCTGTCTGTGTGTCTGTG
>JADRCH010000340.1:497489-513785 GCA_019843965.1 Rhynchomys soricoides | reverse complement strand
GTCTGTGTGTATGTCTGTGTGTCTATATGAGTGTGTCTATGTGTCTGTGTGAGTGTGTCTCTGTGTGTCTGTGTGTTTGTGTGTGTGTCTGTGTGTGTGTCTGTGTGTATGTCTGTGAATGTCTGTGTACACAACCTTGGGTGTTGTTCCTCATGTGCATCTACCTTCATATTAAGACAGGATCCCTAGCTGGCCTGGGACTTGCCGAGTGGATACTAGCTAGCTGCTGAGCCTCATGGATCTGCCTGTCTTGCCTCCCAGTGCTAGGGTTACAAAAGCACACCGCCATGCCAGCTTTTTAAAAACATGGATTCTGGGAATCAAGCATAGTTTACCAGGCTCAAAAAGCAAGCCCTTTATTGACTAAAGCTCTCCAGCCCCCGAACAACATGTTTTATTCTTGAACCCAATTGGCTTCCTTAACATTTCTACCAACATTTGGACCCATGAACGCACAGTTCCATTCAAGTATCTGAGAACAAGAGGTGGGTTTCCACCAAATCTTCTCCAGGCCAAGCTGCCCCTCCTGTAACCTGGTTTCCAAGCCAGTCACACCCAAGTTTCTCTTCTGTGTGTCAGAGAGTAAGATCCCACTGACTTTGCACTAAGAAGGGATTTGTCATCCCCTGGGCTAGATGTTGCCACCCGATCATTAATTAATGAAGTCAAGATGCCCCTTCCCCATTGTGTGTGTGTGTGTGTGTGTGTGTGTGTGTGTGTGTTTACTCAGACATGAGAGAATGAATTAAACTACTTACTTCCTCAAGCCTAGGCTTTCTTATCTTGCTAAAGGTATCAATTTCGATTAAGGAAGTGAAAAACATTAAAAGCTCCACACCAGGGGCTTTACCTCCTAAGCTCTATTTGGTTTAGGGGCATTGAGACCATAGAGCAGTGTAGTTGGGCCTGAATCTCAGCTTCGCTTCTTACAGGACTGTGACTTTGAAGGTATGACCTTACATGCCATGCTGCATTTTCTTCTCGGTGGAGCAAACTGTCACACCAATCTCTGAGTGAATTTCCATGAGCATTACACGCATGTCTCAGGTGAAACACATGCATGCTGTTTGTCAATTATTCCCCTAACTCCTTTGTTAAAACAACAGGGCCTGGCTGAGAGGAGGTTAATTCATGGCACTTCTTTTGAAAAGTGAAGGCATCAAACTGCTGCTGCTGGTGGAGGCTGCTCCACGGTAACCTCCCATCCATATTTGTTTAAGTGCAATGGTTTTTAATTATTTATTTGTGTGCATGTGAAGGTCCAAGGACAACTTGCAGGGGTCAGTTCTCTCCTTCCACCTTGTGAGTCCTTGAGATCAAATGCAGGTTGTCAGGCCTGGCAACAAGTGCCTTTGCCCACTTGGTTATCTTGACAGTTCAGTAAGCAATGATCATGCTTCGTGGCATCAATTTGTGTCATTTCCCTATAGCTCAGTATACCACTCTTCCTCCTGTTAGAATGGAGATTCTGGCAGCCTAAGCAACTCAGGACTAGGAAGTAATAGATCTGGAACTCAGATCCCTCTGACTCCAAAGCCCCATCCCACACTGGCAGTCCATTGTCTAAGGCAGCCCCCAAGTTAGGACTCAACTTTGACCCCAGGGACAGCAGAAGCCTAGAGTGTGATGTCCTGTGTAATGCAGCTTCTGAGGTGGAAGGGCAAGTACATCTGTCTCTTCCAGGTTTCTGAAGGTGTCACTGTGTATCCCAGCTACATCCCCTTAGGTCCCCTCTGGATGTTCCTGGCATCCAATACTCCTGTGCTGTTTGCTAGGTTCTTAGCTCTGTAAATATGGTTTCATATTTATGTTAAAAAACAAAACAAAAAACCCAGCTAAACTAAAAAACAGCTCTTCTGGATGTGGGCCCTGATGCGTAATGTCATTAGGGAGCCAGCAGTGCATCCCATCCCATTATCGCCTGGCCAAGCTTCTCTGAGCATCCTGGCTGCAAATGGCTTTCTCTTGAGGGGGTGTGGGGTGGGGGGGGTGGCGGGAGGAGGGCACAGCCCTATCTGCCCTCCAGTTGGAGATTTTATCTTTAATTGACAACTGGCCGCTTGCCACCGCCCTGCCTCTGCTGCTGGCCCCAGCTCATGGCTAGTTTTTCATGCTCCTTCAGGGATAGGTTTCCTCTTGTTTGTTTCTTCCCCTGGGCCCCATGGTCCTCACCCTGCCATTCTGAACTGCCCTAGACAGCTCTGGGTGTGCTCTTGTCCTTTTCTGAGTATGTTTGGACATGAAGAAATCTGCAGAAAAAAAGCCTGAGCTGAAGGCAAGGGTGAGGAGGGAGCTAGTATTTATTGTAGATCTCCTGTCTTCTGCATGCTGTATGCAGACACCTGACCCTGGGCCAGGCTTGTTAGTGCCAACTTTGGAACAGGCACTATCATTTTACAGGCACAAAAACAAATTTAAAGAGTGGCTCCCAAGTTATCTAGCTAATCAGTGGAAGATCAAGACTAAACAGAGGCTCCTTTGACTCAGTTTACGCTCAGACAGAGTGAGGATGAAGGTGGACCTGGCCATATGATTTATAGAGCCCAGCACAAAGGAAACCACAGATCTTGCTGAAGATTAGTAACTCTACCATTGTACTGGCTGGTTTTGTGTGTCATCTTGACACAAGCTGGAGTTATCACAGAGAAAGGAGCTTCCCTTGAGGAAAGGCCTCCATGAGATCTGAAAAGCTGAAAGGCATTTTCTCAATTAGTGATCAAGGGGGGCAGGGCCCATTGTGGGTGGTGCCATCTCTGGGATGGTAGTCTTGGGTTCTACAAGAAAGCAAGCTGAGAAAACCAGGGGAAGCAAGCCAGTAAGCAGCATTCCTTCATGGTTTCTGCATCAGCTCCTGCCTCCAGGTTCCTAGCCTGTGTGAGTTCCTGTCCCAGCTTCCTTTGATGATGAACAGCAGCATGGAAGTGTAAGCTGAATAAACCCTTTCCTCCCCAACTTGCTTCTTGGTCATGATGTTTTGTGCAGGAATAGAAACCCCGACTAAGACAACCATGATGACAGTAGAGCCCTAAACCCAGCATGGGGCCCTTCTGAGAAGGTGCAGGCCTGTACATCCATAAGCCAGCCTTGGGTACACTCCTATGTGGGGATGTTAGGAATAGTGAGTCACCAGTGTACCAGAACTTGGCACTTTCCTAGTCCATGTACCCAAAGTATGTTCACTCTCCATCCCTAAGAGGCTCATGGTTGTGTTACCGGTCTTGTGTTGGCTTCAGCCCATCAGCCATCATGCAGTCATTGCAATGGCTGGCCTCCCCAGGGCCTTGGCCCATTTAGGCTGATGCAGCTGCAGGGAGAAGGAGGTCTCTATACAAACAAGCAGGCATGCAGTGTACTTCCCAAAACAAGTAAGACTTGTTTCATGTTACAGTGGGCTCAGGTGGGAGAAGCGGGTTGTGCGGACACTGCGGGGGGGGGGGGGGGGGACCAGAGGTTTAGAGTTAATTTCATTCCTGCAGATCACTTTAGAGAATTGCCTGCTAGCTGTAAAATGCAGGAGCTGAGCCACAGGGAAGGTCCGTGGTGGGGACTCAATAAGGCTCAGGTGTGCTTGCATTCCTTAGACACAGGTGGTAGCTTTGTTGGAATGCAGAGAAGTACCCCCCTTTCCCCCCCCCATCAGAAAAGAGAGGCAGATGCTCACAGAGGAGCAGCAGGACACTCAGATGTCTTTATTGGTACTCGAGCACAGCATGACAGTTGAGGGCATGCAGACAGGGCACAGTGGGCCCAGCCTAGGCGTGCCTCAGACACACACAAGGGGACAGCTTTAGAAAAGGACTGACCAATACCAAGGGTGCAGGAAGGGCCGAGGGAGGGGCAGAGGCCGAGGCTGAAGGGGTCACCTGGTCTCTGCTATTGCACGCATCCTCTGGCCACTGGCCAGGAAGTACAGTATTGCAATTGGTCTCCTCTTGCCCAAGGTGTCCCCTTCTCAGACTCCTGAGCCAGATGGGCAAACAGATCCCCTTCCATCTGCCCAGCAGCATCGTTGACAAGAAATGGACAAAGGAGACACACAAAAGAAATGAAACTCCCCCTGTCACGGACACAGAAGGGGCGCTGGAAGGAGTGACAGAGGCTGCAAAAGAGCCCCTAGAAGTGCCCCACAAACTGGGGTGTGGGGTGGGAGGTAGAACCCCAATCTGGGGTGGGGTTGGGCTAGTGAAGCAGTGATCCTAGAGGGCAATCTTGCCTTCAACTGACTTCAACAGGCCACCTGCTGGCAGGGGAAACATCCCCAAGTGAGAGCAACCTGGAACCACCCAGCTGGAGGGGCAGGTCCCAGGTACACTTTTCCTGGGACATCCCATACACATGGTCAGAAGAAACAATCCATGAAGGAAGGGAGAAGGGGAAACAGGGTGGGAAGAGGACTTGGGAGACATAGCCTAACGATGAAGACAGACCACCAGTAGCACGTGCACTACACACAAGAGTATATAGTATGTACGAATATAGATACTATATGTGCATATATGTCTCTTCAATGTACAGTAGAACAGAGTATCAGACCCAGATGGCTCTGGGCCCTGAGAGTCGAATGGGAGGTTTTTCCACCAGTCTTGTGCAAACAAGGATATCTGTGTCTTTTCCAGTAAAAGATTCGTGCCTGGGTTCCAGAGTTTTCCTAAGCCTCTGGCTTTCTGTCTGTCTGTCTGTCTGTCTTTCTCACGTTGGTGCCGCTCTAAGAGAGGGTGAGGACTTCAGCGTGGGCATAGTTGGACGAGAGGGCGTCTTGGCAAGTCTCTGTGTTTAAAGAGCACAGGTGTGAGACACTGGGACGCACGCTTTCGGTTCAACATTGCCTTCTGGCAGGGGACGGGGTAAAGAGTTCAGCAAAAGAAAAGAAGAAACAAACAAACAAACAAAAAACCGAGATGTTAGAAGGAAGCCAGCCATCCCCTGACCCACAGGCCGTGGGCTAAGGAACAGTCAAGAACACAGCTGGAAGGCATAGGGCACCCAGGGCTGAGAGGCAAGGCAGAGCTGGGGTGGTCCAGGAGTGGAGTGAGCCCTTCATCTCTCCTCTGCCAACCCACCTCCAGGCCGTGGAGAGCCAGGCAATGCTGAAGCCCAGGTAACCATTTCCAAGAGCTACTACCATCTCAGGTGTTCAGAGTTCTAGTGGGAGAGGAACCATAGCAAACTCTATAAAGCTTAGCAGAGGGGAAGTGGGGAAACTCCCTGATGTGGACTATGGCTTATGGACAACCACTCCAGCTGTTCTCTACTCAATCTGTGCTCTATCCAAATAGCTCCATCTGCCCTCACCACCACGGGCAATCCCACTATCCCAAGGAGCAAGTGAAGATGCCTCTAGAGCATCTAGAGGGTGTGGAGCCATGTCACACCCAACCCCCGACTTCCTAGTGATAGTAGAGTCCTGGGCACGGTGTGGGGGATGGGCAGAGGGCACATGCCAAGCTGGCACACAGCATCTTACTAAGAAAGCCCACACCCTTAGCTTCAGATATCTGAGGCTTGAGTCTTTCCCCCTAATTTCCAGTGGTGGCACTGGCTAGATAGCTCGGGAGACTGGGCTAATAGTGTGGTGGAAGCTTCAGCCTCCCAGACTGACTACTATAGCTATTAGGTCTGCAGTTAAAGGTAGACATGTCATTTGACATTCAACTCCGGGGTTCCCTGGCATGTTAAAAGCTTCCCCCCTTCTTCTTCTTCTTCCTTTTTCCCCCTAAAAACATGTTCTCATCTCAGAGCGATCTGTTACCATCTCCTCAAGGCTCCGCCCCGAACCCTCCTCCTTAAACACTGCCTCTTAGCCTTCCAGAGTTCCAGCCTCTGAGTTGTATCCTTCTGGAAACCACAAGAGCAAGCCTAAGATTCTTCAATGCTCCATTTCTGAGGACACGACAGACCTACCCTTTGCCCTGTTTTCCTAACAGTGATCTGTCCGTGTACATTCAGAAATACCCAGCCATTGGTCCCTACTCCCAAGGAAAAGGGGAGTGACTTTGGGCACTCTACATACAGGTCCCCTTAAGATGCCCTGGGCAGAGAATGACCTCAAGCGGCTTTTGTCTTTTGTTTCTATGCTCTCTGCCCTTGGGGGTCTTCTGATAGTTGGGGGGATTCTTTCTAGGAGTCTTATGCTGGAATCTAACCTACATAAGTCACCAGGGATGGTTCTGGAGCTTCAGAGGGAGACTGGCCAGAGCCCTGCTCTTTTAGAGACTTTCTGGATGGCATGGCAGTCTGAGCCAGTACTCACCATCCCTCTTGCTGTAGTCGCCCTCCTACCGGTGCTCTGTCACAGCCACCTGTCTTAAAGGTTGGGCTGTGAAGCTAACTCTAGGGTTGTCAGTAGTACTGGCACAGACTGGAAGGTAAAGCTAGGAGTTCATCCCTGGGCTGCCTGCTTGCCCTTTAAGAAGGGGCCCAGCCCCCAGCTACAGGGCCAAGCTTCTAAAAGCCAAAGCAACAGATCCAATTCCAAGTCCGACCCAAGGAAATATTAACTGTGTCCTCAGAGTCTGGGTGGGAGAGACCTTTCTGCTAGTGAAGAATATTCAAGGCCTGGATGAGACTGAGGCTGTACAGGCTAGCATTAGGGCAGAGACTAGTATACATGAAGGTTCTGTCAGTGATGGATTCCTTCTTTCCTAGGACCGTGGGCAAGCACAAAAGTCCTGAGGTAGCTAAGGGCAGATAACCTACCTAGTTCTTCCATCAAGTGGACCCCTGTTTCTTGCCTGTTGAGCCAGGAGATGGGGGGAGGGGCATGTATAGCAGCCCATCCCTCCAACAAAGCACTGGGGGCTTCAGCCTGGCAGACGCACTGTGTTGCCCAGGGACATCTGTGCCCCCCACAGGGGTGCTATGTGCATGCCCATCCCTGTAGGAGGGAAGAGGGGAGGAGGCGGTGGGTGCCGTGGAAACTTGGGCTCCTGACAACTTGAGGGCTGCCACAGAAATAGCTGCATCAGCTCCCAAACCAGAACGGCAAGTCAGAGAAAAATAGCTGTGGGATCGCTCAACTGGACACCTGGTTCCTCGTGTCTCTGTCAGACCACAGTCTCCTGGTGCCAAAAGCCCTGCTGGGTGGGGTGAACCTGCCATGAGGAACTGCATTCAAATTCAGCATCTTACCCTACCCCACAGGCTTCCCTACCCACGACACCCTTCTGTATCTCCTTTTATCAGAAGACATCTCACTCTGAGAGCAAGTGGCAGCAGGCCCTATAGAGCACAGCTCAAGTACAGTGGGCCAGGGCCTGCTCTAACAGACCTTCTCAGAGGGTCTTCTAGTGTCTGCTCAGTGCTGACAGACAAGTTCGTCACATGCTTTGCAGGCCGACCCCTGGAAACAATCTTATACTTAAGCCTAGGTCACCTTTTGAGTTGCCCCCTTGGTCCTAGTCTCCTGCCAGGTCCCCAAAGCTATTTCACCAGATCTCTTGATTACCCTGTAGGGAGCAAATATGGGCCACTCCCTTTTCAAAGTTGCATAATCTGACTAAAATTGCCAGGCACGTGGCTCTGCTGTCAGGTCAATTCTCATCAGGTGAAACAAGAAATGTTGTGGCTGAGGCTTTCATTCTTTAGCCCCAGGCTGAGGAAGGGGCTTATTGGTAGCAGGTGGGGCCAGTGGCAGGTGTGGGCAGGATAGTGTCTGTCTCCTCACTTCCCCTCAGCTGGCCCTGCGCAAGGTGTACCCCTGCTCACCCAATGACTCACAAACCTGTTGTGCTCCCGGGCTTGTTAGGTAAATGAATACACTTAATTATAGAAATTAGATGAGTCTCTGGTTCTGGCAGGAATACAGAGCAGAGGCTGGGTGGGAGTGGCAGGTGACTCAGAGGCAGGGCTGGGAATCTGAGGGAGAGGGAGCAAACTGTCGCGGAAGCAGAGGAAGCAGTATGGAGAGCTGCTGCAGCTCGGGGCACAGATGGGATGCTGGGTGGGCCGCAGGGTGTCACCCGCTGAATCTGGGCACAGGCCCCAGGGAGGAGGGCCTCCCTGCACCTAGACACCCTGCCCAGGGCTTGCACCAAGCCTGGGGCTTAGATTCTAGGAACTCCCACCTGTGCCCCCTGTCACAGCTGGAAAACACCAGGTCCTACTCTCAGGGCAGCTCTAGCCACAGGCTTGCTATTCTAAGCAGTCAAATGTCCCTTATGCCAGCAGAGATGCCCCGCGAGACAGCTTTGTTACCTGCTGATCTTGGTATGGGGTGGATAGACAGACAGACAGACAAGCTGTTTGGTTATTAGCGAAAGGCCATAAGGAATGTAAATGAAATTTCTGTGATTAAAATACAAATGTAGGTATGACTCGCCGGCAAGCATGAGTAGCGTCAGATACTCCATGTACCAGGGCCAGGCCTATAAGATGCTGAACTGGAGGCAAAATCCAGAGACACAGTCCTGAGTGTGCCAGGCCCGATGGTTTAGGAGACTGGCTATGAGAGAGGAGCCCTGTGGGTTTCTCTACCTTGCATACAGGCTCCATGGCTGAACATTTAGGGGAGCCTGGTGCTGTGTAGGTCTGGCTCAGGGACTCAAACTCTCCATTCTGACTGAAGTTCCTGTCTGTTGTTCTCTCAGACCTCAGGAGGCATAGAGGCTGGGGTGGCACGTAAATATGCCAGCTTAGATGTGTGTCCCAGTGTCAGAACTGAGGAAGGCCAGGGGTGTGGCTAAGGACCTGAGTGGCCAGGTGGGGGGCTGGTGAGAGGGTGGAAGGGGTGTGAGAGCAGGAGCTTTCTCGGAGGATAGGGCGAGCTGTACCGCGATGCCAGTGGAGACAGCCCCAGACTGGTTCCAGCTGCTCCAGCTATGTTGTTTAGACTCCGGGACTTTTCACAGCCTTGGTGAAGAAAAGGCACATGGGTCAAAGGGGAGCATCAAGGAAGCTCCATGCTACTTCAAGAGACTCTACTGGGTAAATAGGTGGCCTAAGACTGAGGGGGAGGGATCTCTCTTTGCCGGGAGTAGCTTCCTGACAATCTCCTGGACTCTTGAGGGCAGACCATAGGACCTGTGCCCTGTCCTGTTTCCCTTCCAGCTCTTTGGTGGTCCAGCTGCACAGAGACCCCTCAGCTTCCAGCACATACTTTCCCCAGTGAGGTGTCACATGCACTCCTGGCTCACTGGAAACTACTGGTTAGTGATGGGGTCAGTTTGATGGCTGGAAAAAGCCTGGGCTCACCCTCTCTTTGTCCTAGGTCTAGGTAGTGCAGAGAAGTGTGGTGTGGGGAAAGTTGTTTAGTGCGCACTGGGAGTTTGGTGATATTAATTACCACACTTGCTTAGCAGGCCCTGTTTCCCAGCAACCCACCTGTTCCCTCTCGAAGGTCACTCTAATTGGCTGAGCTACATGCTTGTTGCCAAGAAGCAGTGTGGAAGCATCTTGAAAATAGAGCAGATGGGCCCCAAAGGCACCCCAGGGAGGCAAAGTGGAGGGATGCAGGCTCTTCTGCATGAATCCTGTACCTGTAGGAGCACCTGCCGTCAGGGCTCTCCTGACTTGTACTCCCATGGTCTCTTCCACATCCCTGCTTCTACCAAGCACCTCACAGCACAAGGGAAGCCATGGTATTCATCCTCCAGCTCTGTGCTCTAAGGTCCTCCACAGGAGTAGAGGATACATTTTACACCGTTTCTTAGCAGGCTGCAGCCTGAGCACGACTCTCTAGGTGTAAAAAAGGATGCAGTAGAATTTTTGCATTCTTGAGGTGCAAAGAGAGAAAGACATGTCCAGGGCCTGAAGACTGGAGTGCAGGATTGTAGGTGAGGGTATACAGGCCCTGAGTACTCTCTACTGATAGCTATTTAGCTTCGGCCTCTGCTCCATTTCCTTCCAGGTGCCAGACCACTGCTCCTATTGCTGTTACTCAGTAAGACGTGTACCCAGCAAAGCTGGATGCCCACCTTCCAGAGCTTATCAAATCAGGATGCCTAGGAATCACATGGGAAGGTGCCCCAGGAGTCTACCTGGACTGGGTAGCTAGGAGCCATTTTTAAGGTTCAGAAGCATCATGGGCTATTCCTGCAGCAACCACTACCCTTGACAGACTCAAACCAGTTTCAGCCTGGGCCTTGGGACTGTGGGAAGTTGAGTGTAGGAAACCTAGTTGGTTAAGGAGCAGTCAGAAGGAGAACTTGGTGGTGATATTTGTTTAGGGAGAATCACAGCTTCTCCTGGAAATAGGCAGGATGTTAGGGGAGGTTCTGACACAGGACAGGCAAGGTCAAATGGGATCAGAAGACAGGGAGGACAAGGGTCTAGTCTTGAGCCTTGTGGTTCTCAGCCATCATTAGCCCTTATCATCCTAATGGTTTCTGTTTCCCTCTCTCCTTTAAGGCTAAGAGTCCCTAGCTACACAGCCCCACTTGAGCTCTGTCTCCGCCATGCACCGGGAGCATGGTGATAGGATTCCAGCCTCCCTTGCCAAGTAGGAAGGGGGCTGCTCCACTAACTTTGAGGATACTTCAGGTTAATCTTCAGGGAGAACCACTCTCCATGCCCACTACTCATAGCCACCCCTGACTCTGTCCCATGACCTCACACCCTAGCAGTTTGCAGATATGGGTCAGTCCACCTTAGGATCCAGGCCTCCCAGTGAAAAATTGGAGAGACAGGGCCTGTGTAGGATCTCTGAAGATCTAAGACCTGAAATTTCTGAATCTGCTTCCTTGGGGAAGCTTTGGCTGTGTTTAGGAGGACTAGGGAAGTAGCTGGGTATGACCCTGTGATCTAGGCCTGAAGGCTGCTGCAGGACCAGAGTAAAGGAGACGGTAGAGTCTCCTCATATGTCTAGTGCTGGGTGGATACCTTTGAGGGAGGGGCTCCATAGGGGATGCTAGAGACCTTTCTAATCTAGACACTGGCAACTTAGGATACCCATTCTAAAAGCGAGGGCACATCCAAGGCAGGGGAGATGGTGGCCATGGGCTCAGGGGAGGGGGAGACCTCAAGCTCTGTGGAGAGGGCTAGAGAGACTCAGCTCTGGAAGGCTCCCCACCTGCCCATCCCAGGGAACCATACCTTTCCGGACACTGCCATCAGCACAGGCATAGTCCCCAGCACTGAGCAGGAAGCAAGCAGCTGCCTTCTTGTTTCTGTCTCGTGTGCCTGAGCGTCTCAGGGCCCGACGCTCTTCAGGGGTGGGGGCCGAGGCCAGGGGCTGGGTGAGGCCAGCTCCCTCCTCATCAGACAGCACCGCATTAGCATCGCCATTCTGCTTAGAGTCTGGAGGGGGACAGAGAGAAAGGAAGATGGTTGCTGGGGTCTTCCTAAGGCAAACTACTTGGGGTCTCAGATCCCAGGTCCAGGAAGCAAAGGCAGAATGCCTGTGCTTGGTCTGAAGGACCTTCTCTCAGCTTTAGCTTAGAGCCTCCTTTGGGGGTTGGACCACAGCTCAGACATCCTACAGCAGTAGTTACTTCCCAATCGGGCTTGTGAGGATGTCTCAGGAGATCAACCCTGGCAGGCACAGATTCTTATTTTCCCTCTGGTCTGGCTCAGGTAGGCTCTTGATGAGTCTGCATTCCTCAGAGAGTACCTGGCTAGTAGGGATAATGGGTGGTGGCTCTAGTGCCAGACATACTCAGAAGTGTCTCTGGCTTTCTCTCTGCACCACTTAAGACAATTATTCTTTTCCTCAGGCACCCAGGCCATGCTGAAGGGCTTAGGGCAGGACTCTTTATGTCTGTGAAGATAAAAGCAAGATGTTCCAATTCAAGTCTTCCCTGTGCAGACCACCTTGCCTTTGTTGGAGAGCGGCACAGTCACTATGGCCTTGACTCTATGTGGTTGAGTTACCTGGCCTAAGATAGTGACTCTCGAATTGGCCACGAAAAATCTCAGTGTGGCCAGTTAAACAGGGTAAGGGCCTCCATGCTGTGCATATCTAGGAGATTACCTAATACCCTCTGCATTGGTCATAAGGATCTTCTCTGAGCTCTGACTGGACCTCAGAACACACCTTAGATTCCTAACAGAAAGGGGCACTATTGTAGTAGTGCAAACAGAAGGAAGCTTCTCTATCAAGGAAGATCCAGACCCTAGCTAGTCCCAGAGAGCAACTAGCCCCAACACAGGCGAGGTCACCGGTAAAGTATCTCAACTCAGGCCCCTCTCCAGAGAACTAGTCCCACTTCTAGAGTTTAACCAGGAGTTGCTGCCTCAGTCTCTCAGTTCTACTGAGCCTAGCCTCAGTGCCTGATACCCAGTTATGTTCCAGCCCTGGTCTACGATTCCTGGGAACCTGCCCAGCGAATCTGATAGTGCTTTTCCTGTCTTCTGACCTCCTCCCATGTTGTTGGGGACTATGCTGATTTGCCTTTTTGTCTCCTGACCCAGAACAGGTGAGCTTTCTTGAGTGGACTTTCCATGGAAAGACAGAAGTTGATGCTCGATCCTACTCCTTTCAGGACACCAACACCAGCTCCTTCCATTTTGCCTCTTATAAAGATCCTGGACTACTTCTTCCTTGGTTCCCTCTATCCATGTCAAGCTGTGAGCCCAGGACTCACACCAGCTTTACCGAACAGAAGGCAGCCTCCCACTGCTGTTACGTTATCACAGCTATTAGGCCAAGAGAGAGCAGCCGTGAATGTTGGGAAAGAGGTGACTCATGCGTCGATGCACCTTGGAGGAACAGCTGCCCTGCTCTCTGCCTAATCATATCAGCACTGGCATTTGTTCTAGTTTCTCAAAATGTGCCCATTTGGGTCTCATCAGAGTAGGGTAGGATATTGATATGTCATTCCCATTGATGTTTTGCCCAGAGGGGAAAGAACTGGCTTCTGAAAACAAAGCAAGGCTGGCAAGAAGGGACTAGAAATCAGTCTTTCTAACATACAGTCCCCATGCATTGTCCGAATATCCTACATTGTAAGGATAGCCCACTCCACAAACACTGGTGTTCACCAGGATCATGAAACCATGGGACCAGAAGTTGGTCTTAACATTTTGCCTTCCCAGAAGATCATCATACCCACAGTGAAGCTTGCACAATACAGCACCGACCCAAATTTCAAGGGACTACATGGGGGAAAGTGGTCCTAAGCTCTACTCACCTGCTCGTTTCCTCTCGACTATACCCTCTTCCCGGGCAGGGGGGCTGGTGTCACTGTAGGTGCTGTCCCGGGGTGAAGTCTCCTCAGACTTACAGTAAATGGGTGACTCAAGCTGGGGTGGCCGTGGTACATGCTTCTTTCGCTTCTTGGGAAGCTTCTGCTTGGCCATAGCCAGGGAGTAGTACATACCAAAGTTATTGACGATGACAGGCACTGGCATGGCAATGGTTAGCACACCAGCCAACGCACACAGCGCACCCACCAGCATTCCTGACCATGTCTTAGGATACATGTCCCCATAGCCAAGTGTTGTCATGGTGACCACAGCCCACCAGAAACCAATGGGGATGTTCTTGAAGTCGGTGTGGTCATTGCCCCGTGGGTCAGATGGCCTGGCCCCAATTCGCTCAGCATAATAGATCATGGTGGCAAAAATGAGCACACCCAGGGCCAGGAAGATGATAAGCAACAGGAACTCGTTGGTGCTGGCCCGGAGTGTGTGGCCTAGCACGCGTAGCCCTACAAAGTGGCGTGTGAGCTTGAAGATCCGCAGGATGCGTACAAAGCGCACCACACGCAGGAAACCCAGAACATCTCGAGCTGCCTTGGATGACAGGCCACTCAATCCCACCTCCAGGTAAAAGGGCAAGATGGCCACAAAGTCGATGATGTTGAGCAAGTTCTTGACAAAGTCCAGCGTATCAGGGCAGCACACAATGCGAACCAGGAACTCTAGAGTGAACCACATCACACACACACCCTCGATGTAGGTAAGAATGGGCTCTGTTTCTACCTCCCGCCGGAAGCGCACACTGGTGATATTCCCTACACGGTGGATCTCCGTCACATTTCGGTCAATGTTGAAGGCCTCATGGGTCTCCAGGCAGAAGGTGGTAATGGAGACCAAGATGAAGAAGAGAGAGGCAAAGGCTACCACCTGTAGGCCAGAATAGGATATGGCTGTCAAGTCAGCAATAGTTGGCCTCATTGACCTCTACTCATAGAACACAAGCATAGAGGTTATTAGTCCATTGCTAGTCAAAGGGTAGGATTGAGGTAGAGACATAAGAGGATCTGTAAGTACTGATGTGCTAAGATAGTGGTTCTCAACCTGTGGGTCATATATATCAGATATCCTGTACATCAAATATGTATGATTTATTAAAGTAGCAAAATTACACTTGTGAAGTAGCAACAAAATAATTTTATGGTTGAGGGTCACCACAGCATGAGGATCTGTATTAAAGAGTCTCAGCATTAGGAAGGTTGAGAGCCACTCCACTGATCTAGGGCAATGCTTCCTAATCTTTCCCAGAAGACAGAGGCTGCTTTTGTCTGAGAATCACAAGTCAGGACACCATAGCTGTCTGGTCCTGCCTACCATGGCACTGCCCATCTCGTGCTTTAATACATCTCAAATTGTGGTGTGTGGACAAACCGGGTAATAACCCTGTTCAAGTGTGGTTTACTTGGAAGGTTTAGGGAAGAGTAGGTATGCCCACTTTCCTCATAAGCTCTCAGGTGATGTGTATGCCACACACCACAGCTGCAATAATCAGGCTCTTGAAGTGGAGGCCTAAACCAGAAGCATCAGGTGCACAGATACAGGTTAGAAATGCAAATTCCAGCCACACAAATCTATTGAATGAGAAACTGGAAGGGAACAGAGCCAAAGAAGTACTTTGGTAAACCATACAGTTTCCTAAATCCTGATACACACTCAAGGTAATGGTCCATTACTTTAAGGGATGTCCAGAGACAAAAGCTGTAAGGAATAACCTCTTTCTGCCAACTGACTTTTATGACTGACCTTCGTGACCCCACCTACCACCTAGAATCACCTTCTGCCTAGGTAGTCAATCGAGGAAGGGGGACATATATGGACTATGACAGGAGACAGATAGGCTCTCTCAGAACAACCAATGTCTCCCTGATGTTAGCTGGGATGCTGAGCTCCAAAGTCAAATGATCTATACGTATCAGGATCAGAATGGTGGCAGACATGTGTCAGATGATCTGACAGCCATGGGGATCTCAGCTAAAACAATGACAGCAGAATTCGGCAGAGGAATGGCTGGACTAAGTAGCCAGCCATTATTAATGGAGATGAAATTCATGTGTAATAACACCAATTACAGAGCCTTCATATGTTATTCATTCCTTTTCATTCAGCACTGTCAAGACGCTCACTGTCAAGGTCTAGCCTTCTGTCTTTACTGCTCCTGCTCCTTCTTGGTGGATGGGGCTTGTCTTCCCCCATGGGAGGAGGACTGAACCTATACAGACAGCTGAGGGAATTCCATTTCACAACTCCATGCCTTCCCTGCTCCAGTTCCTACCTGACCTCGTCCTTATCCCCACCCAGTGAACAGTCAGGTCTGCCTGGCAGGCCTTTTCCTTCTGGTGTGCCTACAGTAAAAGGGAAGAAGCAGTGCAAGATACCAATGGAAAATAAGGAATATGGAAAGCCAGGCCGGAATCCATATCCCCAGGCCTCTGGGGTAGAAGTAAGTCAAGGAAGGAATTTTGGACATGAAGTTCACCATCTGTCCTCTTCCTAGAACTCCTAGGCACCGTATATGTGTCAGTGCCTTCGATCTTAGTGACACAGAAGGCAGATTCCATCTTTCCCCTTCACATAAAGAGAACCAAGGATCAGAGAAGTTCCATGCCTATTCTGGAGCCACACTGCCCAGAGCAGACAAGAACCAAACGTGAACCAAAAATCATATGGTCTGTACATTCCCTTTACACCCTTATACCATATATCATCTTTACTATCCCCTGGGCAGAGTCACTTCCCAGGCCCAGGACCACAGGCCAGGATTATTGAGCCTGTCCCATCGGCATGAGGATGTGTATCTTCACAGGACAGGTCTCCCACCATACACATGACGTTACTTCCTTTATGCTTAAGCTAGGATGGGCTGATCATAAACAGCAAGGAAGGAGCACACTGGGGAGGAGGGTCTACAGACACTTTCCTTAGTTTCCAGCTCTTCCTATCTACTTCTCCTCAGGAAAGTAAATTTCAAGTGCTTTTACTGGCCTCACGTCTCCTCCCCTGAGATATGGGCTGCCAAGACAACAACACAGGCTGCTGAAGGTTGTGGCTGTGGCAATCCAAGGTCCTGGCTCCATCCTGTGCTCCAAGACGCAGAAGGAACCAGATTGAGGGGTGGGAACAGAACTTGAGTTTTGCTAGGAGACATAAAAACCCAATCAATCTCTC
>JADRCH010000340.1:302567-497479 GCA_019843965.1 Rhynchomys soricoides | reverse complement strand
CTCTCTCTCTCTCTCTCTCTCTCTCTCTCTCTCTCTCTCTCTGGGACCGTTAGCCAGCAGAGTCAGCCCACCTGGGAGCATGAGCATGAGGTTAATTAGTAATGTGGAAAAACAAGGTCAGAAAGAGCTGCCAAGGGGCTGAGCACAGGGAGCAGAGGCAGGAGGGAGATGTCCAATCCTCCTCACTGCCTGCCTTCCTCAGCTGCCTCTGCCAAAGGCACTTACAGCAGGCCCAGACCACCTTCACAGGGGCAGAAACAACCCCAATCCTGTGGTCTCCTTGGCTTTTATTTTTTAAAGCACAGAGCTGTCCCATAATGGCCATAAGTTGTACAGGTCCTTTAGGACCCATAGTGACCTACAGCATTCCTTTCCTCTACATGACTCTCAGGCAAATCCTAAGTGGTTGGCTGGTATAATTGGTGCTTTTTGCTGGGCCTCATCCTTGAGTGAGGGATACTGTTTCATTTCCCACAAGGCCCCTGACTTGCGCTGCCCAGGACAAAAGAAATCCCAAGAGACAGCAACTATAGCAATGGCATCCTACAAGAGGTCACAGCCTGTGCTTAAATCTCAGCCCCCAGGAGCTGTACTATGGGTCTGTCATTTGTGCTTGAGCCCCCCTCTCATCAAGCCCTGTACTGCCAGTCTGAGGGCAAAGCAGAGCTAAAGAGTTGGCAGCCTCACTGGGGTGTCTGCTGTCTTTTATGATCAGTCAGGTGAGTGGTGTACCCTTGCTGCCATTCTCTTTTTATGTGCTGGGACAGCACAAGTACTCACTTCACAGTACCACTGTAGGATAAGCGAGCTTCAACCCAGTACATGCCTAGGATCTGCTAAGTAGTCCATAAAATGGTGACCAAGCTGACGTAGAGGTAGTATCTGGGGGACACCCCCACCCCACGTCTAAAAATGACTAATCATTGAATCCTCAAAAGTTTGTACAAGTCAACTCCCTTTCAGCTTTTGGAAACAAAGAAACCCAAGGGCTAGAAGTGATTTGTCCTGGACTCCATGCCTGAGGCTGTCTCCTCTCTCCTTGACATAAGGACATGAGCTATGGATTCTAATGGAAGTCAAAAACACCCCAGCAGAAAATGGCTGGCGTGAACTGGTTGTGACTGCTAGAGGAGGTAGGTGGGCCTCAGCACCCTGGATTGGAGGCTCCTAACTGTCAGGACTGCACCCCTCCTACCAGCTCCTTGTTTTCCTGAGACACGCCCCCCCCCCACATGTTGTCCAGTATGGCTTTCAAGGGACCTGTCCATATCTAAAGGCCTATAGTATTGCAACTATTAGTCAAATTACTAGTGTTTTTGCCTACTCCACTGTCTTTGAACAAATTAAAGGTCACACTTCTGGGTTCCAATTAGGTTAGGTTACTAACTGCCTATGAGACCTCTGTGAATGTCTTAGCCCCAACTAACCTTAGAATCATCATTTAGATAGTGGAAAGCTGAACACCTACTATGTGTCTCTATGCTGGGAACAGCAGGAAAAATATAGACAAACACTCCTGCCTTTTGGATCTTCCATCCTGGTGGAAAGAAACTGCTGACAAACAGCTTACATAGCATACCCAATGGTGTGAGCTTTATGGAGACACAGAGAAAAGAGGCATAGGGGCACTGATTCAAACGGGATGGTCAGCTCAGATCACAACGACAAGGTAAGGCCTGAAAGGAGACCTACAGGGAAAGCCGAGTTCCCAAGGCAGCAGGAGCAACAGTACCCAGGCCCCAAGGCTGCCATTTTAGAGGGAGGAGAGAAGACTCTGCCTAATACGGTTGTTTTGAGAACTAAAAGAAATGACACTTGTGAAACTTAGCACAGAGCATGGAGTGTCTGGAATGTGGCACAGGCTGGGTGAGGGGAGAGGTGACAGACACTAGTCAATGGGAACTAAATACAATCATTGGGGGCTGGGGAAGGGAGTCCAAGGAAGGAGGGCCAGGGAGACAGATGGACAGATAAACATAAGGAGACTCATGCCCATAAACCTATATTAAGGAAGGCGTGTAGGAGAAGAAAAAATTGAGAGCATAGCCAAAGACACTTGCAGAGGAAGCTCTGTGGAGCCTGGGTGAGGAGCTGAGCCTCCTGGTAAAGCCAGAGCTTCTTACCTAGACAATGCTGAACAGGGAGCAGGGTGCCCTGGGGTTAACGGAAAAAAAGGAACCGGGCCAAGAAAGGCAGCTCCGGGCTCCTAAGTGGACATGCAGGAGGTCCTAGCCTAGCTGAGGGCCACTCCTCCTTTCTAGCTCTCAAACCTGGCTGTAAGCCAGCCGCTGGAGCTGACCTTCACCTGTGTTCATCCTTGCCGAAAGGCTTCACAGGCCTGCCCAGAATCTGTGAGTCCTCAACCAAATGGGATCTAATCCGGCCCAAGTCACTGTCCAAGAGCCCCTCAGTCAATGTCCCATGCAGACCTAACTTCCCTGGATAGACAGTTCCGTCCCTGGCTCTGCAGAGTTGGGTGTCATGTGTTTTTTATAGCACGTCTCCTTTCAACCCTTATCCAAGGATATGGTAAGTCATTTCCTACAAGGCCCATTTGGCTCAACTTTCTACGTTCTCCTAGAAGCTCCACCCCATTTGGAGGTGGGACTCAACATTCCTCCTTGCCTATTGGACTTTATCCTTCACACCTACCACAACACCCACCACAATGCACCTAATATTGCTGTTTCTCATCACCGAGCTCTCTCTACTGCCATCCATTCTACCTGCTCTAGCTTCCTCAGACCCCTGTTCTCTTTTTTACATTTCTAGACCCCAGCATGCAGCTGTCACATAGTAAGTGCTAGGTAAGTGTCTTCTAGATGAGTAGAGTCAAGGTGATCATAGCTTCTTCTCACAGGACTGGCAAGCTGTCAGAAGATGGGATTAGCCACCTAATTGAGGCTAGAGGTGACAAAGGTATGCCCAGGAGTACCTCCAGATACCAGTCACTTAGCACCTTGACAGCTCTCTAGAGTAGGCCAAACCTACTTCCTGACAGGACTCCGTGCTATGCTCTGGGTGATCACTTCATGGTCAGAAGGAAAATCTAGCAGGAAGCTGGGCTGTCATGGCATGTTGGTTGTACCCAGACTGTTGTGAGTGACTGGTACTCATCATTTACACTAGCAATGTCATGGTGGAGATTAAGGATCAAGGAATCAGCTTGCCCCAAGGCCCAGCTACCTAACTCTGCTTCTGCCTGCTCTTTCCTTAGATCTCCAAATTTAATTCCCATCCCCTCCTCCACTCCATATTCCTGTAAAAATGATGACAAACAGAAACAACTCATCATCCAGAGACAAGATGCTCTGAGGCAAATGTTGATCTGTTCAAAATGAGAAAGAGAAACAGTTCTGAGAGGAACCTGGGAGGTTGCCTGAGGCAGCATCAGCGAAGTCTGCAGATTTGGGCTGCCCAGGGTGGGCTGTCACTACCCTTCTGAACTCATATTTCATGTTTACCCTATCCAATCACCCTGGCTTAGAGGGCACAGCATCAGCAGGTGCTGGCTCTCACTGAAGCCTGTCATGAATACTGTGACAACTCACCATGTCAGACTGTTAGAGGGGCATGGGTTTTGTCCCTCTGTCCCACAACCTAGTATTTATGTGTAACCAAGTTTGGCCTCTTGTTTTTCTTATCAAAGTCACCTGGTGAAAAAGTGAGAGACAGGAGTCAGACCCAGACAATTCTAGACAGGATAAGAAATAGAGAAGTGGATAGGAGTGGATCAGAAGAAGAAGCTCTCTGGTGACAGCCACCCCAAGCCCTCCGGAAGCTTTTTTTTGGGCTAGAGCTACCGAGGCAGGAGTGGCTGCAGATATGGACTCATGTGACCTGGGTCCTAGTGCTACTGGCTGTGCTATCCAGACCAAGTCACTGTGACTTGGTGTTCTTGTCTGTTCATTGAGGTGAACGATTCCTGACTCTCCTGAGCTAGAGGAGGTAGCAGAAGAAAACCCAGTCAAGCGCCTAACACACAGTAGATGCCTGAGAAAGAAGAACTTTCATTTCTAGCTGCCCTTCTGAGACAACTGGGGATGCCGTGATTACCTCCCTTCTCTTCTGAAGGGAAACGTGGTAGGAAAAAAATATCCACCCAGGAACCTTAGCCAAAAGAGAAGGGCCATGGCCCTTTCTTTATACAGCTGATCACTGAGTTAAATCCAACTCATCTTGGAACTTCAAAAGAACAGAGCAAAGAATCAAGGTAGCCCAAGGTCCCATTAGGTAGGCCTCTAGTCTGCTCTCAGAAGTAAAGCAGGATTCTGCTTGCTGCCCAGGCCCTCCTGGCTCCTACTGGGTTATACAACATCCAAGAGAGCCTTTGCCCTGCTCCAGGGCAGTGTCTATGACAGGCTGATGATAGGCCAGCCTGCCCTCAGCTCAAGCCACTGGACCAGAACTGCAGGAGCAGCCTGACTACAGTGAAGTCAGCAGGAGTGATCATCCTTCCTAGGAACCTTCCTGAATGGACCAGCTGATGGCCAGGCCAGTAGCTAGGCAACAGGCTTTCCTAATTAGCTCAGTTCACTTTCTGTTTGTGTCTGTTTTGCTCCTGTCATAATGTACTAGTCAAACGACTGGACTGTCGTATGTAAAGAGATGCCTCAAGACCCAGAGCATGGCTCCTCTGCCCTCATGTGCCCTCCCAGGTGACACCTCGAGTCTACAAACCTCTAGTGTTGCAAACTCGTCCCAGGGGAAGACACCCGATGATTAGATGGTATGCAACAGTACAGATCTCCTGTGGGGGACAGTTCTGCCAGTTTGGGGTCAGCGGAGAAAACAAATACAGCTTCAGAACTCTATGCCACTGCATCCTTGGGTCTTAAGGAGGAACAGGGCAAGTGTCCCCTCTGATGTTCCCATTGGTTCCTGGATTCCTGATGTTTATTCACAGAAGAAAAGAACCTCAGGACACCAAGCAGGCTGAAGCAAGCAACTAGGCACTTCTCCATCCTGCAAACAGCTTCTTTCAGTAGGGACAGCACATGGTAGTTACAGGAGTAAAGGCTTAGGCATGAAGGAGCCCTGGCTTTGATTCACAGCCCTGCCACCAGTGTGGTGATCCCAGGCCAGTTGTTCACGTGCTCCTAGCCTCAATCTGATATGTGGGCACTGTTTTAAATTCTTTAGGAATAATAGAGATTATTGCAATATCTTCATGGCAAAGCCCTAGAATAGGGATGCTCAGTGAAGTGCTGTTAGTCTTTCTTTTTCTTTTTTATGAATTGCGTATTCCCACTTGTGTGTCCCGGAACAGCTAAGAATTGGTCTCTGCCTGTGTTCCTCAGCTGTGGGCAATCTTTTGGCTCGTATGCCAGCCAGAGCTCCACAGCACGATCCACATCAGCACTAATGATCTGAAGGTTGGACACTAAGGGTGGCTTTGGCAAGACAGTTAATGTGTCTGAATCTTGGTTCCTTCCCTGCTTAAAGGGGATAATTAGCCCTCTACTTGATGGTCGGGCCTCTCACAATTCCAGAGGGGGGGAAACTGAGCAGAGGTCCCAGAATGCTCAGAAAGAGGGCCTGGCTTACTTAGTCAGCTCTTCTAAGAACTGTTTCCCTGGCTTGTTGCCTTTTTGTCTCCTCCCTACCCCACAACTTTGTCTCAATGACATGTGCCTGACTCGATTTCCTAGAAAAGACAAGCTGCCACCAATCATGTCAGGGTTGATAAGCTCAAAACAGAGGGCACTGATCAGGGGCATCACTGTGTTCCTGCCTTCTAAGCTGATTTCATGACTACAAGGCCATAAACCAAAGCAACTGAGAGTAGACAGGGGCCTTGAAATCAGACTTACAGTGGCTACCTCAAGTCGTAGCCCTGGATGGGACCTCTTGCTAAGACCTCTACCCCATTCTCTCGCAGGCAGGAGATGCATTACCCTGGCTTGGTATTATACCAGACTAACCTATCCCTTTAGCTGCACTGCTCCCCCTGAGCTCCCCCTGGGTAGGAAGTGGAACTTTTTCTCCCATGATCACAGTGAGGACCAGCCCATGGGATGTTGAAGAGAAGTGGGGAGGAAGGCTCTGAGACTCATTAACATGACAACTTGGGTGCCAAAGGAATCAACCAATCCAGCCTCAGCTTCCAGAGGCATACCCCAGACACAGCAGAACACACTGCTTTTCTTTTTTTTCCCTCTGTCTCCCAGACAGGTTTTAGGCGGAAGGCTATGAGATCAGATACCAACCTCCAGGCTTCTCTATTTTTAAAGTCTAAAACCTTCTTCAGGGTTTTAGCTGCCCAAGGATAACGTAGTGAGTGAATAAATACAAGTCTTTCTAAGACCCCCTCCTACCTTCAGCACAGGCACTAGGTCTTGTCTAAATCAACCTGTTTCCCCTGCTCTGCAAACATCCATTTCCAGTGTAACCTGAACTAGGGCTTTCTGGGAAGCCACTTTGTGCTGCAGCAGAAACAAAAGAGCAGGGACAAATCTGGTATCGTCACCAGGAAGCTTGTGGCTGGCCACTGTCCTGGGATCCTGAAGAGCCTAAAGCAGAAGGCTTTTTCCTGTCTACTCCTCACTCCATCTCAACAGAGGCCAGGCTATGACTGAGGTACAGAAAGCTTTGGGACATGGCCTGCTCCTAGGATAAAAGGTCCTCAATCAGGAAAGGAGGCTTGGGTTCTAGGGAATCTCTGCCCTTTACGAGACAGGTATTCTGGAAACTATGCATAGGCACTTGCATACAGAGCTGCTGGCAGGATAGAAACAGGTAAGTGATCTCCATAATTCATGATTCCTTCTCTCGATCCTACCTCACCCCTGAAAAAGGCCAAGTTTAAGCACTCCAGGACTTTGTGGTCCTGTGGAGGGCAACAGTGCTGATCAAAAAGGAGTGAGAAATGCTCAAGTTGAAGGCATGCCACCCACTGAGGGGCAATGCGCCAGAGCAGACAACTCGGATTAGGTCCAAGTAGTAAGTTAAGTGTGTGCAATCTCCTGATGGAGCATGCAGGAGAGAAGGGGGTGGGGCGTATTCCCAAGGGACCGAGGGGGTGGTATTAGGAAGCATGCAGTTATAGTCTGCCAGGTACGTCAGTCTCCTTTCATCCCCCTCCCCATCTGACCTACCAACACTATCACCAAGAAACCCTTGGACACCGAGATGGGGAGACCCTGGCTTCTGCCACTCACCCTGGCCGCCCGGGATGAGTAGGGATCCTCGAAGAGCGCCCACATTCGGGGCTGCCAGCCACGGCAGCCCCCGGACCCAGCACCAGGGCCAGAGCCTCCGTCATGGGGGCCCAGGCGCTGCAAGGCCAACTCCCGCTCATCGTCTCCAGCCTCGTCGCCGGGCCCTGCGCCACCCCCGCCCCCGTCCGGGCTCTCGAAGATGTCCAGTGCCTCCTCAGCATCGCGGTGCTGCCGGTAGGTCATCCAGCAGCAGGGTTCCACATCTGTTTCATCGATACCCCAGAAGGTGAGCTCTTCCTCAAAGAGAGGCCCACAGACGTCTGCGGGGCAATGCAGCTTGCCCGTTCGGTAGTAGTTGAGCACATAGGCAAAAACACCCGGGTGCCGATCGAAGAAGAACTCACAGCCCCCTCCGCCGCCGCTGCTGCCGCTGCTGCCTGCACCGCCGCCATCCGACTCCGGTCGACCCCCGCCGTCGGGATCCGCCAGCCAGGCAAGGCGGGTGCCCGGTAGGGTGCGCAGGGTGCTGCGGTAGGTCTCATGTCGCGTGCCGCCCACGTTGATGATGATCTTCTCCGACGCCTCGCCCTTGGCCATCTCCTCCTTCAGACATGTTTTGGACGGAGGCTTGTTCCCCGACTTGCGCCCGCGGTAGGAGGAGACACACACCGAGCTGATCATAAGAAGCGCTGCGGGGCTCCGGCTTGGGGCGGCCGCTGCCCTCCAAACACCCTTCCCAAGGAGGCAGCGTCAGAACGGGGAGGGGGAGGAGACGACAAGGAGGAGGTGGAGGAGGAGGAGGAGGAGGAGGAGGAGGAGGAGGAGGAGGAGGAGGCAGGAGGTAGTGGCGGCCCCTTCTGCGGAGTGGCTCTGCTCCTGCCTCCCTCCCCCACCCCCCTGGGGCGCGGAGCAGGAAGAGTTGGCTTTCTGTGGTGTACAGGTGGTTGGGATTTAGGCAGGCAGAACCTAGGGGAGGTAGGTGAAGACCTGGGTCGAGGACTCAAACCAAGGAGTACGGAGTCCCAGGAGGTAGGGGCAAGCACAAGGATGCTCCGGGCAGGGGCCACGCCCCCCAACCCCAGAAAGGCAGAGAAGCGCACAGTCCCAGAGCACCGCGAGGGTCCGCGGCGCGCGCGCTCACACTCACACGGGCCACCTTTGGCTCCTAGAACGCGGCGAGCCTGAAGGCGGCAGGGTTTCTCCGGGCGGCGGCAGCGGCGGAGGCAGCAGCGTAACAGCAACAAGTCCTCCGAGCGGCTATCGGGGCCGGGCGGATGCTCTTACGGTAGCCAGAGCTCTGCGGGGCCGGGCAGTGTGCGGTCAACTCGAGGCGGCGGTGGCGGGCATGTGGCCTGTTCCCCCCATTCATAAATCCAGCGCGGAGCACCGATGGCGGGCGGGGCTGAGCTGAGAGAGATGGACCAGCGGGTGGGGGCTGCGCAGGACCAGGCGGCAGGAAAACAAGTGCGCCCGCAGCAGCGAGCCCGGGTCCTGCGTCCGCGGCCGGGAGCTGCGCCGGGCTGGGTGCAGCGCTGCGGGGGCCGTGCCGGGACGAGGGGGGGTTCAGACGGGGCGTCCTGCGCGGCGCAGAGCCTGGAGGGCGGGGCTGCTCTAAAGAGTCAGGCACCCGGTGCCGGCGGAGGAGTGTCCCGGGCGGCGGCCGAATGGCCAAGGACACCTGCAGGCTTCCGGGGCCGCGCCAAGAGGGAGCCTCAGCGCAGCGCCCCGGCGCCGGGTTCCTGCGATCTGGCGGCGCCGGGAGCCGCGCCATCTGCGCGTCTGCCCATCTCCGGGCGGGGCGCTGGCCTTGGCTCCCTGCTAGGGGCGGGCGCGAGGTGGTCTAGGGAAGGGATCGCCTGGGCGCCAGAGGAATGGGGCTCAGAGGGCTCTGTGACTCCCTTCCGCGAAGGCAGAGGATGCGACGCTCCAAGTGGCGCCTTTTCCTCTCGGCCTCGCCTGACCCGGACGCGCCCTTTGCGGGGCGGGGTGGGCGCGGCGCGGCAAGGCGCTGGGCCGACCTGGGGCGTTGCGGAGCTCGGGCAGCAGAGCTCGGGCAGCAGAGCTCAGCCTTCATCCGCGCATCCCAGCCCAGCGGAGGCGCGTAACCTGCTAGCAGCCAGTGCCCAGCGTCGCGCGCCGCCCCTGCGCGCCTCCGCTTCCATCCCCTCTCGGCCCCACTCCCCGCCTCTCCCTAGCCCTCAGCTCCACCCACTGCAGCCCTTGGTGACACACAAGCGATCTCGACCCCTGACCTCTAACCTCTCTCTTTCCCTGTCTCTTTCTCTGCACCTCTTCATGCAGAGCTAAGCCGGTCGTATTGCTGCAGTTTCACCGTTTCATTGTGGCTGACTGGAAGCCAGGGTGGAATAGAGTGGCAAGACTGTATATCAAAGAAGAGACTATCCTCTCCTCCAGAAACCTGGTCTGACCACCATGGCCCTATCCTGTGTCTTGGATGCTCTCCGTCTTGATATTTATGATCTCTGACAGATTCACCACAGCCTCCACCTTGGAGCCAGGACAGCATGGCCTTGGGCAGAGAAATGTTTCTGGTCTAGGGGGAGGGAAGTCCTCAACCTGCTGCTGCCTGTGGAGAAATGGTTTATGAGTGTGGCCCTGTGGCCCTGAAGATCATCCAGTTGAAGGCCCACCTCCCAGTTGCAAAAAGAGGAACATAGGGGATGCCACACTCTGCCTCATGCTGTCTTACAGTCCTATTACTGTTCCAGTCCTTGCACTTGTCTCTGCCTTGTCTTCTCTCCCAGACTCCGGGTTCCTCTAAGCTGCACTGTTTTTTCATCTTGATAACACCCACAGTGCCCGCCTCTGAGGACCCATTTGCTAAGTAATTGAGAGGCTGCTGTATCCAAAACATGAAGCATTAGACTTTGTTGGCCATCTCCCAAAAGCAATTTCCAGATTCATTAGTTTTAGGGTTTTTTTTTTTTCTTTTTTAAAGCCTAGAACCACACCTACATCTTTAATACCCCCCCTCTCCATCTCCTCCTCTTCTCTCTGCTTCAGGTACTCTGGGTGATACAAGGAGGATTTTTAAACACAAGTGCAAGGAGATTGACACACTATACCTGATACTACATGTGTGTACCATCTGATTTCTGGAATAAGCAGCATTATCCATACTGGGCAAACAAAATGACAACAAACTATCCACCAGCTGGGGCTTTTCTGTTAAAGGCCCAACGTAAATGCAAGGGATTTCTATAAAGCAAAGGTCTTATCATTAATGAGGTTTTAACCCCACCCCCCAAAAAAACAAAAACAAAAAGCAAACCAAATGATCATCTGTGGTGATGCATGCTAGCATGCAGGAGATGACCATACCACCATCTTGACTGTAGTTAGAAGCACTCATTTGTGGGCATCCTCTTGGGTACCTCCTTACTCTTAGACATTCTGTCTGGATTCCAGAGTTTAGCTCCAGCAAAAGAAATAGTGCAACATGACTGAGAAGAGAAGACCGAGGATTGGTTAGGACCAGATCGAGGAAGGAAGCACTACTGACGTACTGACTGTAATGATGACATTAAATCCTCTCAGGATTGTGTCCTGGCCAAAAAGTCTCTCTTCACTTTCTACTCTGCAGCCTGAGAAAACAGACAAGTGGCTAGGGCCAGCAGGAGGGAGGAAGGAAGCAAGCCACGGTATTCCAAATTTGATTTGTTTATTCATTGAGCACCCACTACCTTTCAGAAGCTGTTCCAGACACTGATCACACATCTGTCAATAAAATAGTCCCTGTCTCTAGCACCAAGAAACCTCTGTCCAGTTTGTGCTTCCATCCTGCAATACTGGTGGGATGGGGATGAGTGTCTGGGGACCACAGAGAAGGAACCTTGGCAGGAAATAAGAAGAGGGCATGAAAGAAGCGAGGTGGATGAGAAAGCCCGTGTGTAGCTAGGGGATCCCAAAAAGAGCTCAGGAAAAAATGCTAAGGGTGTTCTAAGAGGAGGGCCCCTGGCTAGCTCCTACTGACAATTTATTCTAAAGCTCTTGACTAACCTGCTTCATGGGCATTCCCCAGATGCCCTGGGAGAGTAATAGGCTAAGGTTGGCGTTCTGAGGTTTACTGCCCTCAGCTCTGTATGTGAGGCAAGGCTAATCTTTTCCAAAAGAGGCAAGCCCCCTGCCCTACTATGTGGGAGAGTGCTGCCCCCTAGTGATGCTGGGACAACCCAGTTAAGGAACTCGATTCAGGCTGTGAGGTGTGTAGGAAATGGACTCTGCTTACTATTGGTTTCTAAGAGCAGCTGGCCCAGGATTTCCTGTTGATTCCAAGACCTCAGGCCTTAGCCCCACCTGACATTCCCAGGATACTATCTACTCTGTTCTCCATTCCTCAAGATCCTGATAGTTACAAGCCTAAGCAAGCCTGCCCCACCCCTGCTGGAAATGTTTATTACCCAAGCTTCTCCCCACCCCCACCTTCTTATTCTCTCTACTTTTCTTATCTGAGATTGCTTGGGGGGGGGGAGGCTATAGGCAAGAGCATCTAGAGCCAGTTCACACTGTGGAAACAGATGCAGTAAATTTCCCAGCTAGAATTAAGGGGGTAGCCAAAGAATATGGACAGACGGCTAAGCTTAAATCTAGAGTGGTGCTGATGCAGACTCCTGGGCTCCTGTATCCTTTGTAGGGCTCTCAAAGAAGCCCTTTCCCTATCTCTACTGAAGCAAGAGGGAAATTAAGAGGCTAAAATTAAAGTCTCTCCCCATTGCAGGCAGTATGTAGTCTCACTCTTTTAAGTGACAAGGGTCATCTGATCACTTCTCCACTTCCTTGGGACCCCTTTTTCTAAGGGGCTCTGGGTCAAGAAGCTAGCCATTGACTATTAGGGCAAAGTTATATCCTTTGGTACTCACATCTCTTAGCATTACAGGTCCTGCCAGGGACCAATCCCTCCTCTTCCTCCATATGCAGGCCAAGGAGCCAGCATCCTTTCCCGGCATGCCCTGCTCCCTCTCAGCCCAGCAAATTGAATTGTTTTATCAGACCTCATCACCAGACACATGTAGGTCTTTGATTATGTGCAGGTTGAGTAGGGTGGGCAAGAGAATACTGGGAACCTGTTTGCTTCACAGTTCATTTTATTCTTCAGCTCTCACCCCCAGACTCTCAGTCTCCAAATCAAATGTGAGAGCTGTCCCAGGAAGGCTCTAGGAAGAATGTATGTAAGACAATGGCTCAAAGTCCTGCCAGCAATGTAGAAATCAGCTACACTGGTTCTGAAAAGGGTTACAGACAGGGTTGGACTCATTTTAAAATCCCAGAGAACTCCAGATGCCTTTTGGTGGCCCACCTCCTAAGAGGAAGAAATTGAAAAGATGCAGATAATAAGCTCTGGCTGGGTTAGAACTCAGGGCTTCAGAAACAGTGGCTTAGAGTCATAGGACGGGGAGGGCTTGGGTGCTACCTCATAGGCATGCTTCTGTTGAGGGTTTCAGGCCTATGCAGCAGCAGTGAACCTTAGAGATGGACCTACAGCTGTGTTTGGACCAAGAACAGAGAAAACATGGAGGCCCATCCATGTGGTCTCCACATGTAGGAGTATATTCATGAGAATCACAGAGCCAGAGCCAGTTGAAGGGTCTCCTAGAGGTCTTTTTACTCAAGGCTGTTGGGCTGTGGGAGGCAGCTGGGGCTGGGGAGTGTACACACACACACACACACACACACACACACACACACACAGTGCAGGGCCCAGCTGGCATGACTCCTTGGCACTCCACATTTCTCCATCTAGAAAAGTACATATTCCTCCTACCTGGGCTAAGTTCCAACAAAGCAGGCTCATTCCAGTAGAGTAGTTAATTAGTCCTGGTGGGTTTGATCCCCTCCGTCAGTATCCTGGAGAAAGGGGTGCAGCTGTCTGGAGAGGCAACTCAAACCCAAGCTATTGATGGACAATCATGAAGCCCAGGAATCTATCTCTTCTTAGGTTAGCTCTGGGCACATTATCCTGCTAACTAGAACCCTGGGAGCCTGAGGGTAGACCCCTACCAAGTCTTTCTGTTGTGCAGCTGACACTTTGTGTTCATGGAGTAATCTTATTCATAATATGTTGTTGCCATTAAATAACTTGAGTCTTCTACTCATCTTCCAGGTTCCTTCCATCTGACTCCACCAGGAAGTGGACACACCAAGTCTCATTGTGATTGCTTGGACAGACAAGGAACCTTTCCTGAACCAAGCTTTATGTAGGTTCTCAGGGTTTAGCACAGTTCTAGGCACCCCTAATACCTGCTTCATGCTCAAGGCAAGGACTTGATGAAGGAAGGTTCGAAGTGAGAGAAGGCTGGGGTCCTTTCTGTCAGGGCCTTGAAATGTGGTAGAGAGTATACTGGACCAGAAGTCAGGAAACCAGACCATGGCCACAGCTTCCCCTCTACTTGTTCAAGAAAGCCTTACCCCTTGCTTCTGTTCCCTCAATTGTTATAAAGGCTATTAGGTCAGATCATCTCTTGAATTCACTTCATGGTAATGTTTACTGTGAAATCATAAAGTGCCCCTATAAGTACGTTTAACAGGAATTTTTCTTCATTCACTCTTTTATGGGCCAGGAAGTTAGGAAGGGCCCAGTTGAGCAGTACTTAGAACTCATGCAGTTGCATTGGTACTGCAAATACCTGAGGCTCCTTTGAGCTGAATGTTCAGTATGGCACATTCATATGGCTGGTGATTAACACAAGCTAAGAGCTCAGCTGCAGCTGTCAGCAGGAGCACTCAAAAGTGCACAGATTCCCACACTGCTGTCTCAGGTAAGTGGAATACCTTCCGAAGTGGCTAACTGCTCCCAGAACCATTATCCCTAGAACAACACCCCTTGTTGATGTTGCTCTGCAAGTTCATAACATTACTTTCTCCATTTTCCGTTAGCTAGAAGAGGGATTTGCTTGCCCAGGTTCAAGAGGAAAGGCAGAGAATATTCCAGATGGGAGAAGGGTTAAAAAGTGGTGAGGCCTTTGAAAATTCACCAACAAACAAGCCACAACATTCCAGGATTTTATAGACTTCTTTAGCCCATGACCATGGCTAGTCGGACTGTGACTAAGAAGGAAACAAAACAGGGACAGGATTGGTGAGTGCCTGCTTCTCTGGAAAGAGGACCTCTTCTTCCCACCTTCCCTGGCTTCTTCCAGGTTAGGCTGACATTATCTTTTATAATGGTACCAGAGTGCTGGCTCATTACATAGGTAAAGTGGGGCCATAGCACTCACCCAGGGTTGGTAGAGAGAAGAGAGTTATAATCACCATATATTATATCCCCTATGGAAAACCTCTATGCTCTGGTCCACCTGGCCTCTCAGGAGTTCATTTGTCCCAGCATCTCAAGGAAGAGGTTTTATTGTCACACTGGTTCAGAGGGTTAAGTGGCCTGCCCAAGGTTGGTGACAGATTCATGATTAAAACAACCTCAAACAGCCTGCCCCTGGGGGCAAAATGAAGCGGAAGAAGCTGTCTCTCCTGTCCTTTGGCAGTGCCCTTGCCATCTTCTTCCCTACTTACAGCCTCCATTCGGGGCCTAAATTTAGCTGCTCACCTCTTCATCAGAACAGAGTAGTTCTGTGTCTCTGTTTCGTGTTTCAGAGCTAGTATCCTCTCACAAAAAGCATCCAAAAAGATGCTGAAGATGGACAATGGACACATCCAGAATGGGTCTATTGTATGGCGACCCTCCCATTTCTAATCTACAGCGAGGTCTCTGTGCCTCTGAACAGATGCCGTGATCCGTAGACTGGTGGAGGTGATATATTCCCAAGGCCAGGCCTTAAGAAATGGGCACATCCAGCTTCCATTTTCTACTCTTGAAGTGGTCTTCCCAGGTACTTTGAACCATCAGATAAGAATTTGTTCACTCTGACCAACAGGCTCAGGCAAACACTACTCCTACCGGTTTTCACCCAAGAACTAAATATTTAAATAAATGTGAGAAAGGCTCCAGACCAGGTTTTCTACCAACTGAACACAACTTTAGTTTCCACCAATCTGCTGCCCCAATCTGTACTGAAATTCCTCATTCATAAAATCATGAGGTATGGTATGACAGTTGGACTGACATGGAATACTGCAAGAGATGACTATTTCAGGATGTATTATTGCCTTTAAACTGTCCTCTTTCTTTCTTTCTCTCTTGCAAATTAGAAGATGTGTCTCTTAGGAAAGGCAAGACCCAGCTGGCACTGAACTTAGTCTTGTCTTTGAGGACTCTGGCTTCAGAGTGCCACTGCAGTGAAGTCCTTATTACCTTTTGTCTGTGTGTCTATGTACCCCTCCTGGAAGGATGGCTGCCATTTCAACCCAAATTACCAAAGGACTGAGTGACTAAGTGAGGAGTGGTTTGTCAAGCACTGGAACATGCCCCTGTTTGAGAGCTAAGTAGGAGATTAATGTGACAAGAGAGGTGCTTGGCCAAACTCCGGGCAGTGAGTGCTGACTTGCCTGTTTAGGGATGGTTGTGATCAACACGGAATCTATTCATAATGTGCTCTAATGTCTGTTCAGTGACTACCCCTCAGAGTAAGTGACAGTTGAAGTTTTGCCAGGCTAAAACGTGGTCTGAAAGGGATTCCTGCCACCTGGTGGCTGCTCCTGGAACAACGGGAGGCAGGGAGAGGAAATGGAAGGTTCTTCTGGAGGACCCTTCTGAATGAAACAGAGAGCATAAGGTATTGAGCCCGACTGGGATGGGGAGAGACGAGAGTGGGGTTCTTCTGAAGACTGTACTCCTAGCTGAGGCAGGAAGAGGGGGTTCTTCACCACCAGCCCCTTCCATTTCTTGTGACCCTACATTCAGTGGGTGCTTATTTTACAAAAACTCGGGGTATCAATCTTATACTTCATCTTTATCTCCCACTGAAGATTTCAAAAGATATCTGAAGTGAGGGGCAACTCTCTCAGAACTTAGAACATGGCTTGCTGTGAACTAACTCACTTCCCTAAGGATCAGGTCAGTCCCCTGCCTTCCCTGTGTTCCCTCTCAGACCTCCTTACAAAGAGAACATAGCTCATTTTTCCTGAAGCCAAACAGGATAAGAATCACCCTGAAAAGCCCTGGGAGAGGGCACCAACACCATTCTCTCATATTAGATGGAGCCCCACTTTCCTTACCTGGAAAAACATAGATTCCAAGCATTTCCCTCAGAGAAAAGATCTCAGATGTACAGAGTAGATGAGGCATAGTGAGGGCAAGCACAGTGCACACTTGTATCCGGGACATTCCTAGAAACTGACTGCATATCTGCCTTCAAATTTCTCAGCCAGCACCCATCCTAAAACACTCTTGTCCCAAAGCCTCCCTCAGCTCCTCTCCTGTAAGTGAAAAAAGGCAAGAGAGGTGCTAAGAACAGACACTTTATTGTACACCAGGGTAGGGGAGATGAAGTAGGGGCCCTGGGGTGACAATGCCTCATCCCCTCTCCTGGGCTGAGTGATCCTGACCCAGAGCACTGACCAGTCCAGGACATATGAACTTAAGGTGTTCTGAATGTGTGTCCGGACCAGAAGTGCCTGCCTGGTATGTGTTTAGGTCTGTACAAAGCAGGACTTCTCATGAGAAATGACTCCAGGCCCTTCTCCCCTAGCTTCCCACAGTTCAGACCTAAGAAGAGGGACTCAGGGGTGCACAGAGAGCCAGGTGTATTACAACCTGCTTAATCTCACTTCTCTTTTCACAGTGGGCATACTCCAGGTGGGGGAGGAGTAGTGGTAAGTAAGGGGAAAAGGGCAGTCCCTGCCTGGTAATACTGCAGGCCTGCATGAGGCCTGGCTCACAGCCTCAGGGTACACACACTGCCTCTAGTGGACATTTCCTGGCACTTAAAAAGCAGCAGCCCCTGAAGATTTATTGCTTGATGGCAGAAGCCAACCTTATCTACAGAACCTCTGCCTCATGTCTCCCTCACCACCCAAACAGGGCCTCAGGCTTCTTGCTGTCTCCATAAAGAAGGCTGAAGGCTCCCTGAACAAGAAGCTGGTGATTGGAGCTGAGAGCAAGCAGAACAGGAACCCTTAGGTGTACCTCGGCACTGCCCTGACTCAATTGATTCACAGCCTCAATTGATTCGTCTCTTCGGTAGGCACCGAATGGGCAGCACCAACCAGTGGCAGTATGGACCCTATGCAAAGACTTGGAGACCCGGCCCTCACTCCTAGCTTCTCCATGGAAGCTGGGGCTGGTCTTCAGTGGTCATGTGAGTCTACCTCATCTCTCCAGAGGTCTGGGAAGCAGCTGTTGCTTTCTGAGTACTCAGGACTTTTTCAAGGACAAACACAGGACTGAGGGCAGAGAGATGCCTTCCTCCTAAGAAACAGGGAACTGTCAGCCTAAGATATCATGACTCCAGTGTGAACAACAGAAGGTTGACTAGAAAATAAATCTGGGGGTTTCTCCCCCCCCAGGCCCTCCTTTCCACCAAAGGTAAAATGACGATGAGTCACCTACAGGAAACACATGCCTTTCCCCACAGCTAGTGCTTCTTAGAAGCGCCTGTCCTGAGGCCTCACCCATAGAGCTGAGAGAAAGACACGGGGTCTTCAGAAGGTGATGAACACAGGGTGGGGGATGTCACAGATCAGCACCTTAAGCACTCACACCTATGAATGTAATACACACACACACACACACACACACACCACCACCACCACCACCACACCACACCACAGAGCTCTGGGTCCTAGGTCCAACTCACAGCAGCAAAGATGTAGCCAGGTCAGGTTCTGGCTTACAGCAAAAGGCTACAGCACACACTACAGAGTCCAAAATGCATAAGCAAACAGCCCCAGCTCAGCTTCCCCCCTCCCCCCAACTCACTGCAGGCTCGAAGGCTGGGGCCTGGCCCAGCCACGCTACAAAATTAAAAATATATCAGATATACAATGAAAATAGATCTGTACGGCACTGAGGATGAAAATAGTCCACCAGCCACAGTATAATATTGGCTTTGTCACTTCACAGCATTTACACCCACATGTACAGATTGAATGTACAATAGAAATAGCATGTGGAGAGGAGGGTAGATAGTGGAGTCTCTGCTAGGGCTTGGTTTTCCTGTTTTCTAATTCTGCTTGGGACTAGGCATGGGGCCAGCTAGGAGGTGTTGTCAGGTGAGGGGGCCGATGGGATGCTGTGCCCCAAAAGCTCACCTCCCTCTCACCTTAAATACTCGGACAGGTGGAACCAAGAAGCTAGAAGTGAGAGAAGGTGTGTGGAACTGAGGAACAAGACTGATGGCAGGCTGAGGGGATGGACCTCTCAGGCTAGGGAGGGAGGTATCCAGGAGGCTTAGGAGCAGGATGTGAACACCTGGGCCTAGACTGTCACTCTCAGTACTGAGGGGAATTTGGGCCACAAAAATGAGCCAGGGGCCTCTGGAAGGTGCCCAGGTTTGTTCCTGCCTACCAGAACTTTCAAAGATAGAAACACTCACTCTCTCTCTCTCTCTCTCTCTCCCTCCCTCCCTCCCTCCCTCCCTCCGTGTGTGTGTGTGTGTGTGTGTGTGTGTGTGTGTGTGTAAGACCATCGCCACTGGCTCCAGGTTGGATAGAGGAGATTGAGAAATGACTAAATCCTAGCTAAGGTGACCCCATCCACCGACACCCATCCATCCATCCATCTCAGCCTGCCAAGCATATATGTCGGTACACCCATCTCTCTAAGGTGATACTGCAGAGAGGTACTCTAATTCTCAGGTCAGCTTCTGAATCCTCACAGACTGCGCTGCAACAGCCCTTCTCCCAGGGAAGCCTTGAAAGAAGGTCAGGGACACTCTCCCTTGGAGCCTAAGACCAGAGGCTCTGCTCTGCTCAGAATTGCCTGTGCCACTGCTCTGAACAGGCTAGGGAAGTGTGGGAAAGCTTTCCAAGGTGTCTTCACATAATGTGCACGCCGGTGGCTGTGCTTGTGCAACAAGGGGATTGAGTGGCAGCTGAAAGGGGCAGTGAGTTTACCTGTCTTTCCTTAGAAACAAGGGCTCCTGGTGGCACCCCTCTGATCTCCAGGAACCCTCATTCCAGGGGAGAAGCTGCCACTAAAGAGAAAATCAAGGTCCAGGTGAGGTGTGGAAGCGTGTGTTGGTTTCTCTTGTGCTCCAAACCATCTAGATTGTGCTGGGAACCTGCAAATTGTGCTCTGCAAGCCTCATCTTGCACTGTCCCCTTTTCTCTCTGGGACAGAGGCAAAGATCACCACCCCTGGCTCCATGTTGGACAGAACAGACTGAGAAATGGCTAAGCCCTAGCTAAGGTGACCTCATCACTAGGCTCTTGGGCAGGATCAAGAATGTACCCCCTTTGCCTCTGTTGGGGTAAACAGAGACATTCAAAGACTCCGTGAGCTGGCTGTGGATTCATTCCTTTCAATGCCAGCATTCATGCATAAGCCTGAGAGGGCTCCACCTTTCTCATAAGACAGAACTGAGGAGATTCCATATACCTCCTGCCAAAGCAAAGCCTAGGTCCTGACACACACATCCTATCCCTATCTTAGCTCAGGAGCAGCCTGGCAGGATGATGAGCCCTGTTCTTATGGCAGGCTGGGCTAATGTCAACCTCCTGCACTCTCAGCCCGGAAGCCTCTGTCCACTACCACCATGACCAGCAGCACAAATGGACCCTCCCTGAGACCCAAGAACTGCAAGTGATAGGTTTTACAGGAAGAGGGGGAGGTGACTCCTAAAGTGTCCACTTGAAGTACCCCCATACTGGGATTGTTGTGGTTACATGGCTGCAACTTGGCAAGAGTTCTGAAAAAGTTACATGGGTTGGGGGCCTGGGATAGGGACTGAACTGTCCCCAGTCCCCTGCTCATAAGTAGGGAGTCTGCTGGGACTTGGGTGGGGAACGAGGCAGGACAGATTCTCTCTCCTTGGACTGGCCTGGGTCTGGTGGCCACCATGGAGGAAGAGGCCAGGCCCAGACAAGTGGGCAGGTTGGGTATTGAGGGGAAGCAGGCAGGGTGGAGCTGTGGTCACAGCTCTGACTCAGGGGTGCTGGCCAAGAGGTAGCCGCTTCCGTAGCGTCCGTTGGGATTGCTGCTGCTCTCCAAGGGTGATGTGCTGCCAGGCCCCAGATAGGAGCGGTGGGTGGGCATGGGAGAGGGTGCCTCACTGGGCACCTTGCTGAGGATGAAGCGCGTCTCATCGTTCTCCTCCAGATTGGAGATGTCCTTCATCATGCGGCCCTTCTTGTAGGACACAGAGAGGGTGTTGGAACCATCGGAGAGCAGGTGGAAGTGCCTCAGGATGAACACCACAGGGATGGGCAGGGTTGCCACAGCAATGAGGGTGATCAGCAGTGCCATGGCCCAATTGGGGAAGTACAAATAGCGCTCAGTGGCCTAAAGGGTGACAGCAGGAGAGAGGCTGAGGGCACCAGACAGTGCAGGTCCCAGGCCTACAGGCCAATCTTTTCCCACCCTTGCCCCTGACCTCCCCTCCTCCCCTCCCTCCTCCCCGACCAAGATGGTGTCCCCAGGGAGTGCTACTTGAGTGTAATAGGGCAGTTTGGTCCCAGTTTGGATTATCAGCTTGGTTAAATGGGCCTCAGTTTCTACATCTGTAGAAAGGGTGGATAATGTTACTCTACAGACATGAAAACAGACTGTGCCTTAGAAGAACTAAAAAGTATGTTGATTTTGCTTAGCCTCAGTTTATCCATTTATATCAATAATGCCACTTCTTAGGAATACTAGGCACCCAATGAGACCTGTCACAGAGGAGCTGTTCTAGAAAGCTTTGCTCCAGTCGTCTGTTATGTTAAAGGCCTGAGAAGATGCAAGTGACTCTGGGTTTGTGGGGGTCACCGCTCACCTCTTCCTTAATCCAGGCACTGTAGCCTGGGGGCGACACCCCCAGCTGGATGATGCTGGCTGTGGTGAGAACAGCCATGCACAGTGGAGACACAAACTTCCACATGTAGAAATAGAATCGGTATGGTCGGAAGCCCAGCATCTCTGTCAGCTCCTGCATAAACCTGCCAGGCACAGCAGAAGGCAGAGCACTAGGCACCTTCCTCACTTCCTCCCTTTCCCCTACAGTCACTTGCTTCTGACCAGTCCCTTCCGGGCTCTTTTAGCCTTTGCCTTCAGTGTTCAGTGTGAAGCTTCCGGGATCTCCAGGTGGCTCTGCCCTGCCTACTTCACACCATGTTCCACCAGAGATATGATCCATTAGACAGGCGCTGGACCAAGTGGATAGGTCCTAGAACACATTGAATTCTCGGAACACATTGAATTCTCGGAGCACAGCCTCCTCCTACCAGCCTGACTCAAGCCTCCCCCTGCTGGAAGAGAGGCAGTAATGCACCTACCGAGCGTGGGAAGGAAGAAACTTCCCAAACCCAGGGCTCTCTAAACCAGACTCTGTGCTAGGATTCCAGGAGGCAGGGGTATATGGGTTCAGTGGTATACAAAACTCATCTTTACCTCAGTTACACTAACTGAGCCCCATCATTCCTTCTAGTATAAGTACAAGCAACCCCAGGAATGCTAACAATACTTATGACTTTATCCCGAATAGATCGCTCCAGACATTTCTTATCATCTGCCAGCTATTTGAAGATACCTAGAAACATTTATATCTATAGCTGCTTTGAAATTACAGTTGTTACTAGACCCACAACTAAATCTCCTTTGGGTGCTCCTTTTCTTATGCGTTCAGTGTCTTCTCCTCCTCTGCCTTCCTAGGATGCAAATGACCCTGTGAGAGATACTGGAATCCAAACCCATATGGACATCAAGGAGGCTAAGCTGAGGTAGTTAGTGGAAGGACTGGGTCCCCCTGAGGACAAGGATAGTGGACACTGAGAATGCATATTTGACCAAAAATAAGAGCCGACTTTTCATGTATCTCATGACTTTTCATGGAGATACATGAAACCAAATCTTACCTTATTGCTAAATTCTCTTTCCCTGAAAAAATCTAAACTTGAAGCCAAAATCATACATGAAAAAATTATAACTCAGGCTGCCTAAGTCCACCAACTCTTTAAGAGCAGGGGCTCCTCAAATCCCATCCACATGCTAAACAAGCTTAGTGGATATCTAAGGACTGGCATTCAGCAAATGGGCTGTGGTAGTTAATCATTTAGGCTGGCATCAGAACCTGAACCCAGGATTCCCAAGGTCTTTAGCACAGCTCTGTCTCTTACTAGCCAAGTATCCATCAGTATCCATGTCCTCTTTATAGGCCTCAGTTTCCCAGTGCCAAGGGGCCCTTTAGCTCTGATAGACTATAATCTTGTGCCCCTTTCGCAAGCAGCCTTTAGAACACAAGACTCCCCAGAAAGCCGTGATGGGAAATAAGCCACCACATGTCCCCGCCACTCCTCTATGACCTCCTTACTTCTTGGTTCCATAAATCCAGGCCACAGCGATGTTCTCAAGGATGACGATGACGGTGAGTGGCAGAGTGGCCGAGTAGTCATCAAACATGGTGACAAAGTAGTTTCCGGAGCGCTGGACGAACAACAGCCCCACGAAGAATGCAAAGACACAGCAGCCCACTACAGAGAGCCGGGAGGCCGGTGTGGGGGCAAAGGTGCAGGGTGGGTGGGACCCTGGGGACTTGGAGGGACCCAGCTCCCTTCCATCACACTGTTCCAAGCAGACCTGCAGCCTGCCCCTCTCCACAACCCACAGGCACAGCCCTGCAGGAGAGGGCTGAAAGCTGAGGTTCTGAGCTCTCCGGTATCAGGCCAGAGACTCGAGGAAGGCAAAATTCTACATTCTTCTGCCATGTTCCCTGTTCCTGGCACAGCACCAGGCTCAAGACAATTGCTCCACTTAATTACTAAATTGAATTGAGATGATTCAACAGATTGGTCCTAGGTTCCCCCCTCCCCAGGAAGCCAGTTTTCCCATTTGAGAGGAGGAAGATACTCTACCCCATCCCTATGACCCAGGGATACAGGTAACAGGTAAATGAAATTCCTGACAGTATTGGTAGCTGAGTGGCACATCTAAGATCTGTAGTGAGGGAGCAGGGCCTTCTGCAGATAGGGCGCTGGATGACCCGATCAAATAAGAACCTAATTGTCATGCACATGCTAGGCTGGTATCTGGCAGGGCAACAGGGAATTACCTGTGAACATCTCCTTGGGCACCTTGAAGGTGTCGATGATAGGTGTGGTGATTCCTGCCATGGTCCCAATCATGCTGCCCAGGCCCAAGTTGATGAGCATCAGGAAGAACATGACAGACCAGAACGGGGAGGCCGGGAAATGTGTCATGGCCTCAGTGAAAGCGATGAAGGCCAGGCCTGTGCCCTGCACAGACTGAGGGTGGGGCAGAGAGTAGGGGCCACTCTTACTCCACAAGTCTCTTGCCTCCTTTATGCTGTCCTTGGGGCTATAGGAATCACCATCCCCTCTTTCATAGGGATCCCCATTGCCACTTGAACTCTTTCAGCTTAAGAAAGTGGGTCTTAAACTTTAGTGAATATTGGAATCCCTGAAGAAAGCTAGCTGTAGTGACTCATACCTCTAATACCAGCACTCAGGAAGCCGAAGCAGGGGGATTGTTATGAGTTCAAGGCTAGCCTGAGCTTCACATTGAATTTCCTGCTAACCTGGACTACAGATTAATATTGTCTCAAAACAATCAAACTAAATCAAAATGTCAAAAACGTTCCTGAGAGTTTCCCTGGGGGACCTATAATCTACAAGTCATTCAAGGATCCAGTGATCCAGATGAAGAAGCTCACAGAAACACACCCAGGAAGACTCTTCTCTTCTAAGACATCATCTTTGTGGCAACCACAAAGACCACTCCCACTTCTGAATTGCCAAACTCCAGACCTTAGAGCAATACCTGCAGGCTCAGCTGTGCAGTAGAAGCAACTGTAGTCTTTAAGTATCCATCCCATGATTTCACTGGCCTAGGGTTAAGCTGGTGTGAGATTTTATAAAGCTATCAGGGGTTCTCATGGAAAGTCCAAATAAGGAACCATTGCTTTAATATGAGGCCCTTTGCACAGGCACCTGCTCACACACTGCCTGCACACATCACTTATAACTGTCCTGTGATCTTGAGGGAACACATGGCCCAACCTGAGTTTTTAGTTGCCATTTAAAGACTCTTGAGGTTGCCTTATGTGAAAAACCTGCTGTAATCCTAGTTTTGTCAGAGGATCAGCTCATGCCTGTGAGACTGGGTGGAGTTTCATAGAACATGGAAGGAGAGGATCCTCCAACTGGGCTCCTTCACTCTTGATCATGGGAGAGGGTAAGAGATGTGTGATGCAGCTCCCATAGACCAGTGAAGCTGTCTTTGTGATTTTCTTCTGTTAATCTTTTTTTTTTTAAGTGTTCAGGATCAAACCCAGGGATACACACGCACTCTACCAACCAAACTCCATCTCTGAGCTACAGAGCCACCTTTGACAATGTGCTCAGACAACTCTATGGGAAGCTTCTGGTCTCATGAAGCAGCTCAGAGGCTCTAGGGTTTGCTATCCCCAACATGAACCTTGGCTCCAGCCAGGGACCTGGGATCTGTGGCTTTGTTTCCTATAACCACTTCTAGCAGAACAGCCATTTCGAAAGTTAACAACGATGCAATTGCAAACACAAGAAAGTTATCTTCACTTCAACCTGAGCATTAATAAGGAGGCAGGATTTCTGCTCTAGACCAGGAGCTAAGTGTCATTGTGCCAATGGAAGTGGAAGCAGTCAGGAAGGGCAGAACTCTTGAGGGATACTGCAGAACAAGGACTCTGGAGTCAGAGTACTGGAGATATACATACATACACACACACACACACACACACACACACACACACTTGTATATACACATAAGCAATACATATATTGCTTGCCCACTCACTAGCTGTGAGATGCTGATCAAACCCCTCTCTCAACCTATAGGCTGCTTATTGATAAAACTGGGGACAATATTCACACTCAACTCAAACCACTGCCATGGTGGTCAAAGGAACTGGAAATGAAAGGGGATTGGCATGTGAATGTTTCACAGGTGCTGTTCTAAGTGCACTGTATACACAAGGCCCTGTACACAGGAAGCTTGCTCAGTAAATGGTGAAGCTGGGCCAGAGAGATGGCTCTACAGTTAAGAAGACTGGGTGCTCTTCCAGAGGATCCAGGTTCAATCCCCAGCACCCACATGGCAGCTCACAACTGTAACTCCAGTTCCATAATATCTGGCACCCTCACACAGACATACATGCAGGTAAAACAAAACAAAACAATGTACATAAAAATAAAAAATCTTAATAGATAGATAGATAGATAGGGTAGCTCCCTCAAACTGATAAAGGCTCCTGTGATTTCAATGTTTTCTTTGGTCCCTCATCTAGTCATAAGCTTACCTCTGGCAAATGCTTTGGCTGGCACTTGTCTTTCTCCATACATACATAGTAAGTATACATAGTGAGTCTTTGCTTATTAGTGAATGATTACTCTCTATGAGCTTTCAAGGTCTGTTCCCAAGCTCCAGCCACTAAGCCTATCTCTGAGTTCCTGTCTGCCCTGGAAAGGGCAGCCTGTTCCGGTACCTTGTCCAGCTCATCCTCCAGGAGGCAGGGATCCAGGCCCAGGGCTGAGAATTGCTTCTCCTTAACAGTCATGATGACGTTGTACATCTCTGAGTAGTCCTTGGTGGTCAGGTGAGAGAAGTTGACATGGGGTGGGATGAGGTCCCGGCTCAAGACATTGGAGTTGAGGTACCCTAGAATTTTCTCAGCATTCCTGCAGTGCAAAGAGGGCAGAGCCAGGTAAGCAGGTAAGAGTAGGACACTAGAGACCCCTCTCAGAAACCCAGACAGGGCACCTGTAGGCCACTGATAGAAACATCCATATGCCTGTCCTTGTGGGCCAGGGCTGAGGAAGATGATTATCTCATCCCTTATGGAACAGAGGGGACCTTTCACCCTGCCCAGCCAACCTGCTACCCCTGGGTGAGGCAGACAGGGAAAGGAAGGACCAGAGGGGCCATGTCACCTACTCGACCACACACTTCTCATTCATGATGTTGGCTTTGAAGCCCAGCACAGCAAACACCACGAGGGTGGCCAACACCGAGGTGAAGAAGTTGATGAAGGACACCAGGGCAGCATCGAAGTGGCAGTTATTGTCCTGTTTGTTGTAGCTGGAAAAGGCGATGACGCCTCCAAAGCCCAGCCCCAGGGCAAAGAAGACCTGTGTGGCCGCCTCCCGCCACACCTGGGGGTCCAGCATCTTGTCCAGCTATGGGCATGACCATGGGAGCAAAGAAAGAGACAAAGAGATGATTGTTTTAATTATGTGCCCACCAGCCCCGCCCTTTACTCAGCCTCAACTGAGTCCATGCAACATGGCTTGGTATAAAGCAGCTGTGGCTGTAGGATCCTGGGAAATTACCTAACTCCTCTGAGCCACAGCTTCCTCAGGTGCAAAAGACAGATAACAGTGTCAACCTCAAAGGGTTGTTTAAATGCTGAGTGCTTACACAGGAGGCTGAGCTACAAGGGTATTTGGGTGATATGGAGCTATTTCCAAAGCCTTTATCAAATCAATTTTTCTTTCACTCTTTATTCCTCAAGGTAGGGGCCAAGGAGAATGAAATAGGCAGGGTTCCAGCATCCTTGGAGCTTATGGACTTGTTAGACAGATGGACATTGGGAAACTGATCCCACCAACAGATGCTAAACTGCAAATATGGCAAGGGTTGGGACAGTCAGGCACTCAGTGGGTCAGGAGGCAAGGGATGTTTCTCAGGGGAGGGAATTCTCAAGATGGCCTTCTGATTGGTGACAGCAGAGGCAAGAAAAGCATTAGGGAGGAGGGATCTGTGCTAGCATAGGGTGGCATATAAGAGGACACAGACATGCTCAAGGTGACTATAACAAAGGGGTATGGCTGGACTGGTGAAGTAGTATAAACATGTTGGTGCAGGTAGGAGTGCAGGTGAGGTAAGCGAGTGGAGTGGTACAGGTTTAGTGATGTGGGTACAGGTACAGTGACATAGGCAGGAAAGGTGGTACAGGTGGGATGGTATAGGTGGTACAGGTGGGATAATGTAGGAAGGAGAGGTGATGCAGACACCATGGTGCAGGTAAGGTGGTTCTTATGAGATAGTACAGGTGAGCATGTGTGTTTGGGGAGGTGAGGCAGTGCAGGTGGGGTAATGCAGGTGGGAGAGTGCAGGTTAGGCAGTCCAAGTGGGATAGTGCAGGTGGGAGAGTGCAGGTGAGGCAGTGCAGGTGGGAGAGTGCAGCTGAGGCAGTGCAGCTGAGGCAGTGCAGGTGGGGTAGTGCAGGTGGGATAGTGCAGGTGAGGCTGTGTAGGTGGGATAGTGCAGGTAGGATAGTGCAGGTGGGGTAGTGCAGGTGAGGCAGTGTAGGTGGGGTAGTGCAGGTGAGGCAGTGTAGGTGGGATAGGGCAGGTGGGATAGTGCACCTGAGGCAGTGCAGGTGGGATAGTGCAGCTGAGGCAGTGCAGGTGGGATAGTGCAGCTGAGGGAATGCAGGTGAGGCAGTGCAGGTGGGATAGTGCAGATAGGGTAGAGCAAGTGGTTCTGAGAAAATCCAAAGAGTCAAAGTCTTTATAGATCTTTGTATTCATTTTAAGAAAGCACTTGATCCAGGACACACTAAGGGGATGAAGAAGGAAGGCCACTATTAGATGTACATTCACACAAAAGTAACTGGTGTATGTATCTAGGAAGCCCCAAGGAAACACCTTCTGGAAGTCCAAGTGGCATGTGGTAGTGGCTTTCCTGTCACAAGATGGTGATGAAGGAGAAATCGAGACCTTAAAGATGGCCTGGAGATGGATATGCTAGACTGGAAGGCCATGCCTGTGGCTGGCTTTGTGATGGGTTTCAGGGAAGAAGAGAGCCACAGGGCTGGGCAGAGAAGGTCTAGATAGTAGGCAACTGGGCAGGTGAGTGCAACCTTACTGCAGAGAGCACAGCTAGAGAAAGAGGTTGTGACTAGCATGTGCCCCTGTGGAATAGAGGTAGACACCGAGAAGAGGGCAGATCTCAGGTCCAAATTCATCTCTATGGTTTCATGCAGGGAAGAGGAAGTCATCTTGAAGGGAGCAGGAGAGGCACGGGGCGGGGGGACCCAGAGCCAGGACATTGTAAAAGGAAGGTCTGCATCCCAGTGAAAGATCCTCAGAGAGGAAGTCAGCAGCCAGGAGGTAACAGATGGATGTATCTATTCGGGGATCCAGAGGCCCTGGAGCCAGGTGGAGGGAAGGGAGGCAAGAAGTGAAGGGAAAGAAATAGAGCCATGCATACAAGCTAGTTCTTAGAGAAGCAGCCTTGGAAGGCAGTAGAGAGGGTATTATCAGGGAAAAAGAGATCTGTGAAATCAGGTTGTTGTTGTTTTCTATATTCTCATTCATGACTTGAGGGTCAGATAAAAAACCTAGTGGGAGGCAGGGATGTAGGATGGGAAGTGGATCTGTCCTCCACAAGACCTCTTTGAACTACTTGTTAGAAATGGAAGAGGAAGAAGGGCAGGTGCAACAGGTCTGTACCTACAGTCTCTGTCTGTCATGTGGGGTCCTTGACTTGAGAGTCTTGCTTTCCCTGAAAAGCAAGAAGCAAGTGAGGGTGCTGAAGGGCAGATGCTGTATCAGTGGTCATGGAGGAGCCTAGGAGAGAAATGGTCCCGGAAATAGGGAAAGAGTTTCCTGCATTGCTGTGTGCCACCTCATGTGCAAAGGTAAGGTTTGCTTTTTGCTGTTGTTGTTTTGTCTCCCCAGAAAGAGTCTCACTGTGTGTGTGTGTGTGTGGTGTGTGAGGTGTGTGTGTGTGTGTGTGTGTGTGGTGTGAGGTGTGTGAGGTGTGTGTGTGTGTGTGTGCGCGCGTGTGTGTTTATACAAATATACAGTATGAGGGATGGAACTCAGAGCCTCTTGTATGCTAGAACTGTAGGCTCTACTTCTGAGCTCCATCCCTAACACTGAGGTCTGGCTTTTGATGTAGGATGAAACTTGTTTGTTTGTTACATTAGAAACCCAGGCCCAGGGCTCTTATATAAAACCTTGGTGCCAAACTGGGCTTAGACTTGAGGGCTTTTGCTTCTAATTTTATTTTAAGATAACAATACAGTGCTATGAGACATAACTTTGATAACATCCTCAGCAAGGTCCAGGGCAGCACCCTGTAACAAACACTTGAGGGTCTCAGCAACAATAAGAATCTTCACACCAACTGAATCATAAAGACTAGAAATAGCCTCACATCTGTGCGTGTATTTTCCCTCCAAGTGAGTTCTACAGGACCCAAAGTAAAGACAGGCAACTTGGAAAAATGTTAGTAAATGGGGTCTGTAGTGGGACTAACAGAAAAGGGGAAGAAAATAGCCATTCACTTCTAAAGGACTCCTGTAAACCCCTCTCCCTCACCCCCTTGAGTGACAACCCCTTGAGTGACAAATTTTCAATGACTCTCCAAAAGGCTCCAGAACTGGTTTTAGGGATTATGGGTGCTTTGAAGGCATGCTGGACTTCATGGGTGTTTCCTGGTGTCCACTGTAGTGATTTCATCTACATCTGAGACTCAAGCATGGGACTTCCTTAGGATTCTCATTATTCTCAGAAGCTAAAGCAGGAATGTGGCTATATGTCTAATCCAGTCACTGTTTAGGGCCAAATTTCTTAAAAGCAGCTATTCCAGGGGAGACGACCCAGTTCCAAACTGATGAGTAAGACTGATCTAAAAGCCTGAGGGATACCTCAAAGGACAGGGCAGGGTTGAAGTGTATACAATGATTTTTGTTAGAAACAATAGTTTCTTTAAGATCATGATGTCATTCTTCTTTCCTAATATGGCCTGTAGAGAAGGGTAGCGTAACAAATTCCTATTCTAGTCATTTCCCAGTTTCAGAAACCATCCATATTAGATCAATCTCATTCTTTTAAATCCAACTCACCTGCACCCTCACCCCAACCCCTCCCCCCCAGCCCTAGACAATGTTGAAGGAGGCTGATAGCTCTGAATTGAGTTTGAAGCCCCATAAAATCATCTAACGCCAAAGCTTGCCCTTGGGGGGGAGATGGCCCTGTGTGAATATTCTCCCACACCCTTGCTTCTAGTCCATAGCTTAAATGGGTCACTTTGCTGTTGGAGATGAACAGGTACCTAAAGCTAATCTGGAGGTGAACTAAGTGAGAAGGCTTCAGTATGGAAGCCCTGATGCTGCCTGATTTTAAAGGAGGCTCTTGTCATGGGAAGACAGTATGTGATTTCAGGAAGTGCCAACAGAGGTCACTCACTATCTAGACAGGCCAGGCCATGTTCCTTCCAAACACTGGGATAAGGGGAGAGGTGGGAAGGGATTTTCTGCTCTGGAAAGAAGCCCATTTCCTCCCAGGTGCCCAGTGTGATATAGCGTTGGCTTCCAGCTGTTTCTTTGGCACAGTGGTTAAATCACTTCCTGCCAAAGGAACAAGATGTTCTGCAGCATAGACGATGCTTTCTGAATGCACAAGCAGCACCACCTGAGTGGCGAGTGACAGCGCTCACACGTGACAACAGCTCACACGTGACAGCAGCACACACTCTTGCTTCTCAGTACTTCTCTAGCACCTGCCAAGGCAGAGCCAGACTGAGCCACAAGACACCAGATGGCACTGGAGTGCAGAGTTCCCACTGCCTAAGAATAGTGTCACCTTCACAAGGGACAAGGACAATAATAGTTTGTGCTTGCCATGTGTTCTCCACTTGCCGGGAGCAGTCCTATGAGCTCTGCCGACAACTCTGGGCAGGGGTATCATTGTGCACCCCATCTTGCAGCTATGAAAATAAGCCTCAAGAGACGAGGGATTTTCCCAGTGGAAGGTGGGTGAGGAGCTGGTCGCAGGTCACCAGGCTGGGCATCTTCTTGATGAGAGGTCTTTGCTCAAATAGGAGTCAAGAATTTCCACAACCAGACTTCTTTCTTGAGTTCTTGGGACTTTCAGGGACTTCTCTGCTTTTCTCCAAGAGTTAACACACACTCTTGGTCCTTTCGGCTCCTTTTCTTTATCCCTCAATCCCAGAAGTCCAGTTTCCTTCCTCAGACATACGTTAACCATGATATTGGCTTCCTGAGAATTCTTCCAGTTACGTCCATACAGATACCAGCACATGAGATACACATCTCATGTTACGACATATACAGACACATGTGTGCGTATATTTCTCCCGCACCCCATGGAGCTCTTCTTACCCTGGGAGCATGCCACCCTGTTGCTTGATGCCATACTTCCCCAGTGTGCTTCCTGAGATCCCACAGAGTCCCAGACTGTGCTGCTCTGTCTCCGCATAGCCTCACTCCACAGTTCATTGACCTCTTTGGGAAACAGCAATAATAAAAACACTTACCCTGGGGGACCTTAGGGGATTTAAGCAAGTTGATGCATGTGAGGAGTGCAACACAACTGCTTAAGTGCCTCACTGGCATGGGAGGCTATGCGCTTTCAGAATATCGTGTGCAAAAGGCTGCAGCATCAGACTGCTGAGAGGTAGGGGTGGTCCATGGTACCGAGGTCCTGCCCACTTCTGAGCCCTATTTACCAGATGGCTTCTAGGACCATGCCTGTTTGTTGTTCCCAAACGGACAGTAACTTCACACGCACATCTCCTTAGCTCTCCAGTGTCCCTTCTTCAGTCCTCAGCTAACCACTTGGTTTCCTACCTTGTTGAGAAAGATTACTCAATCAGAAGACTCCACAGTTAGAACCCCTCCCTCCCCACAGCTTCTCTGGGACAGCATGCTGCCAGGGGCTGCTCTCTCTTGTTGGTGTGGAAACTCTGAATCCAGCTAACACCAGCTCTTCCCCCCAAGGACACTGGGCCTCTCCCTGATGCCATCTGGATCTTTTTAAAGTTCACAGTTCAACGACTTTTAGCATACCAGTCATGCAATCTGTACCACTATTAATTTAGAACCTCTCTGTTCCCCTTGAGAGAAGCACATTTCTATTAACAGTTGTTCCTTATCTCTCCCCTCAAGTCCAGCCCTAAATGACTGCTAGAACACCGTCTCTACGAGTTCCTTGCTCTGGATTCTCCTATGCTTGGAATTGCATAGTATGTAGCCTCTTTTGTTTGGCTTCTTCCATTTTGTTTAATGTTTTCTAGGGTCTTCCACATTGTAGCATGTATCATGCATTACTTTATTCTTGTGTGTGTGTACGTGTGTGTGTGTGTGTGTGTGTGTGTGTGTGTGTGTATGTTATACATGTTCGTAGGGAAGGGTGATATATTTCTGTATGTACATGAGTGGAGGTCAGAATCTCTTCACCGTTTGTTTGTTTGTTTGTTTGTTTTTGATACAGGGTATCTCACTAGTTCACTAAGTCATTGAACACTGGTGACCTAGACTAAACTGGCTGAGCACCAGGTCCCAAGGTTCTTCTCATGTCTCCACCCACAGGGCTGGGGTTGCAAGTACATGCCACCATACCTGGCTCTTCATTGTAGGTTTTAGGGGTCACATTTGGGTCCTCAGGCTTGCATTGCATGCACGTTACTGACTGTGCCATTATCACAGCTCTGGTACTTCATCCCTTCCTAGAGATGGATGCCATTCCATTTTATGCACATGCTCCACTTTGTGTGTCCACTCCTCAGCTGATTGGCGTCTCGGTTGTTTCTACTTCAGGTCTACTACAAACCACTCTGCCATGAAGCTTCAGGCTCATACTTTGTGTGAAATCACATTTTAAGTTTTCTTAAACTTAAACTCCACTCTAAGTGGAGAATTGCTGAATCATATATGGAGACACCAGGCTGTTTCTCAAAGTTCTTTTCAATTCTAGCCTGCCAGTGTTTGATGAATTGTTTTCATCATTATGTAAATTCTGCAGTCATATCCTTGACTTGGGTCCTCTCCACTCACTATTGCATTTCTCTCTCTGTGTGTTTTTTATTTGCTACCTTTATAGTGAAACTACTGAATATAAATGCTCTCACCTACTTGTCTCTGACTCATTACTTCACTTTTCTTTTGGTCCATTACTACTAGAGTTTGTCCTCCATATTCTACCAAAACATCTCCTATGAAGGTCACCAATGGCACTTCTGATGCCGGCTGATTGGTCCTTATCATGTGACCATCCCATTTATATTCAAGCATTCTCCCCACTCTGCCTAGGGGCAGGAGGATGTGTGCTTCCTCCTCCTCCGCTGCCTCCCTCACCTGCTATCTGTCTTTCACCTATAAACAAGGTGGCTCCAGAGCTGAGGCCTTTCAGGCAGAGCTCACCGTCCAGGTGACACAAGCCACGCCACAGCTTTGAATTCCAGTACCCAGGCATCCCAGATTTGTTCCTTCATTTGTTTCTTCAGATTTATAGAGCAAATTGCCACTCAGCATCTCCACCTGCATAGCTGACATTTTAAAACTTCCACATCCAAAACAATACTTCGAGTGTTCCCCTTGGATTCTGCTTCTCCCACGGTCCTTCCCATCTCTGTAAATGCCATCTTCATCCTTCTGGTTGCTCAGGTGGAAGATCTTGGAGCTCCCTTTGACTCCTCCCACACCCATATCCAAACAACAGCAAACCCTCTTGAGTCTGCTCTAAGTGTTTCTTCAAGTCAATCAGTTCACTCCTCCATCACCACTTGGCTCACAGTTGCCTCTCACCCAGTGACCCTCACAAGCAAACCTCTCTGTTCTCCTCTTGGACTCTATGGCAGTCTTCTAAGAGGCTCAGGATGACTATATTATCCCATCCCTCTGCCCAGAACCTCCCACTGTCCAGAATTCCTACAGGAAAAAACTGCCTTCATGGCCCTCTAGACCCTCAGAGCCCTAGTTGGACCACAGCCCTGTCTATCTCTTTTCTATTCTAGCACACTTCCTAGATTTTGCAAGATAGCCCGGTCTCCAGTTCCTTCCCTTCATTGTCTCTCTGTCTAGAATGGAAGGTGTGATCTCCACATCTGCATGTAGCTAAGGAGGATGGGACTCCTTAGAGTGACCATTCAAATGATCTTTCTCCATGAGGCCTTCTCTGACCACTCTGTATGAAATTATGACTCTGCTCCTAGATACCCCAATTCCTTTGTTCTCCACTGTATTCTCCCCTTCAGCCACAGCAGTCAGTATCAGTGCTGAATCTTAGCTTATATCATCCATTATGAGGGCTGGGAAATCTTCCTGCTGCACTCATGACTGAATCTCAGAACAGTGCTTGGCATCCAGTGAGCCGGATGAACACAAAGACAAATGATAGGCATTTGGAGCATGTCAATCTCTTGCTACTAAAACAAATGCCATAGCAACCAATACTGAGCACTGACCTTTCGTAGAAAAAAATTGATTACCTTTGTAGAAAAAAATACCTACAAGTGAAGTTGCTGGGCCATAAAAATATGAATATTTGTAATTCTGACTCTGAGCATTTATGTGTTCAGAAGATTCCATTCACCATTATATGTTGGGCAAATTACATAATTTAAGGGCAGCCTATGTGACATGGGTTTGCAATTGGATGAAAGAAATGATAAGGGAAAGCTGTCTGGGAATTTCAAGCAATTCAGTAGCCATTATCACCAATTACTATCCCATCAGAGGCACTAGTGAGTCACCACAGCTTCCTGGTCACACAGCAGTTGTCAGATCCACTAGCTCTCTGCTTGCAGGCCTGGGCAAAAAGGATAGGTCCTATATCCCAGATAGTTTCTGATGTTGGAAGAAGTCATGGAAGGAGGACCTCTGACACCATCTAGTACAATCTGAAAAGAGTCTGAGATGTCCTGGTCAGAATTACCTTGGACTCTGTTCAGGATGACAAATGGCATGACTTCTTGGGATGTTACTTATATTGAAGCCTATATTAATGAAACAGTGCCCATATCCTGGGCACCTCTGGACAGTTACCTGGTACTCTATGGTATCAAGAACTTTAAATGGACATAGACATCCCCCTATCATGGCCCCAGAGATCCATGTTTTACCTCATATGATCTAAAACAGCCACCTCTCTACAGTAGTCCTCATCTTGCACTGCCTGCTAGATGACTGATGCTGAATTTTCTCTGCACAGTAATGGAAGTATCCATAAATAGAAACCTCATTCCAGGCAAACAGTAGCACAGGCTGCCTCAGTGCCCTTGACAGAGCAGAGCTCAAGTCTTCTTAGTCACCCGTCCTTGCTCAATGCAATCCTCCAAGTCATGGGCAGGATCTGTACCATAAAATTGCTCAGTGGACACTATTTCCAGATGAGTCAGATGAGCCATGAGCTGTACCATGCCAGTTCTTGGGGACTTTTCTCTTCTAGGATCTTTTAGGTTTGATTTTTCAGCTCAGAAGATTCCGGCCTCTACAAATGCCAAGATAGATTCACATGGCTTCTGGAACATCCAGGAAATGGTTTGATACAGGAGGTGCCCCCGTTGCTCAATGAGTACATAAGCTAAATGCATCTATTTTATGGGCAAAAAAAGAACTCTCTGACTGAGGGTTATATACTGAGAATGTTCATGGCTACAACCTCTTGGGAAGTATTTTGGCTGAAGATATGTATACCCTTTGAGACAGCAATTTCAATTTTTACTGTAGATACCCTAGAGAAACTTGAACAAAGACTTGTGTAACAATGTTGATTATAGCTTGTGCCCGTTAGGTTTAATTGTCAACTTGACACAACTAGGAAGAGTAAATCGTAACTGAGGAACCGCCAGATCAGACTGGCCTGTGGACTTGTCTGTAAGAAATAATCTTGATTAATGGTTGGTGTAGAAGAGTCCAGCCCGCCACGGGCAGCACCATCCCCAGGCAGATAGATCTGGGCTATATGAGGAAGTTAGCTAAGGATGAATCTAAGAGTATATGTGAAACAAAAGGAATAGTGTCATGAAAAATCAAAAGCAAGTCACAGAAGGATACACGCGAAGAGAAATGTAAACTTTAAGAGTTCACAGAAATGCTATGCACTGTTTGTGGAAATGTGTCTGTGTGTAACATCTCAAAGAATGTATTAGCAGGATAAATCCCAAATTCAGAATTACAGCTTCTGTAACACCCAATTTGCATTTGGGCCCTAATATTCAGGAATGATTCCCTGGAAGTGAGCAAATTTAGGAATCCACTCTTGTGAATGTGATTAGTGTCTTTATAATAGGGACTCAAGCTATTAGAAATAAGATATTAGGTATAAGACAGATAGCTGAGAATGAATCTAAGGGCGAGTCAGTAAGCAGCATTGCTCAGCTTCTGCCTGACTTCCTGCTCTGGCTTTTCCTCAATGATAGATAGTGTTCCTCTGCCCTCTCACCATGAACTCTTCTGGTGCCTTCACGTTGACCTTCCCAGTTCTAGAACTGTGAGCAATAAATTTCTTTTGCTTATAAATTACTTAGTCTAAAGTATTTTGTTACAGCAGCAAAAGCAGACTGCCAGCAGTTACCTTTGAGAAAGGAAAGTAATGTGACATCAGAGAGTGTTACAGAGTCACTTTGCTAGCATCTGTGATGTTTTACTTCTTTTAAAAAGTCTATTATATTACTATATAAGCTTGAAATATTTCACAATTAAAGAGATAACGGAATGGGTGTCTGAACCCAATGAAGTGAACTGAAGTACTATGTGTGCAGGGTCTGGTGGCCAAGTCCAGTGTTCCTGTGCCATTAAATGTTGGATCTTCATACCAGTGACTCTCAACTCTGTCAGCAGTCTATCTGGAGACATTTGTGAAGCTCCACACTCACATTCATCACCAGAGCATCTAACATCTTCATATAGTTCGGGGAAGTATGACTCAAAGACTCAAGTAGATGCTTGAGATTGATTGTGACTCTAGGGTGACTGCTGAAGTAATTCATAGAAACCTCCTCATAACCACTTACCCCAGGGGAAACAGGCTACCTATCTGTTAGATCTCATGTGTTTACAGCCCTATTGTTTGCTTTAGGAGGTGGACTCCATGCTCATGCTACGTCTATAGAAATCAGGGTTGTTCAGTCCAAGGATGCCTAGGATCAGTTTATGCAGTTATGGATAGTGCAGGCCCTAACCTTGGCCATCCTCCATGCACCAGAGCCTACTCATAATAACAGGGCAGGAGAGTCAAAGGGACCTAGTGACTTCAAATGCCATAGAATTTGGCTCTTCTGTATCACCCAGTGTGAACTACCTGTGTAAGGGAGCCTGTATGTACATTTGTTTACATATGTATGATGGCTTTATTGAGCCCCGAGGTTTCCAACTGGTCTGGCCCAGTCTGACCTGCACGTGGACTAGAGTCTTAGCAAGACCCTTTTGGCTGCTACTTATCAAGGGGATTTGGGGATTTCTTAGTCTCACCAGCTGGAGGCACTGATTACTTTATTTATGGAAATTTAAAATTATTATTCCTTACTGGCATGACTCCCATAGCTGTGCCCAGTGGTCTAAATGGCCATGAGGTGAGGACAGACCACCTTCCTGAAGGCTGACATACATCTTTAGGACACCTGTTTCTCATCTGCAGCTTCTATAAACAAAGATTCTGTGCATTCCTTCCCAGGTTATAGGTAGGATTGAGAGGGATCCTGAGTGGGCTTCCTGTTCACCTGGTTTGGGTACAAACTGGAATTCCTGAGGGGAGTTCATCTTCTTGGCTCCTGTTGTCACAGATCCATGAAATGAAGCCACCCCTCGAATGAACGAAGGAATGAAGGAATGAATGAATGAATGAAGCCCCTCCCTCATGTTTCAATGGAATCTGCCTGTACCATTGCTGCAGGCATGCCTGGTGTTTTTCCACATCCTTGCTCATGTGGTTTCCTTTGGTTAATAGTGGTACTTGCCAAAGCCCCTCCTACTCTGCAAGGCTTATTTCAGATGTCACCTCTTTCCTGGAGCCTTTTCTGATTTTACCCGAATTGATATAATATCTCTCTCCTTGAAACATGAGGACAGAGCCTATGGCCCTTTCCTTGTGCCTTTCCATGGGAGCTGGCAAAGCACCTGACACACAGTTGAGTTTGGATGTGAAACTGCATGAAGCTGACTAGGCCCAGTGGATCTGATAGGGTTCCCCCACACGTGGGAGCCACAAACCCTTACCTTAGGAGTGAACATGTGCAGGATGCCATCAACTGCCCCTCGCAGCAGCAGCCCCCGGACCAGGAAGCAGGCCAACACCACATAGGGGAAGAGGGAGCTGAAATACATTACCTGCAGAGAAGACAAAGGCCCCTGTCAGGCCAGCCCCTCCTACAACAGGCACCCTCCTTCCAGCTCACAGCTGTGGCCCACAATCTTCCTCTGATACTAAGCAGCAGAACTTAGAGCCTGGAGCCCCCAGGCACTGAGCCAAACCCATCATCCATCTGGCCCTGGGCCCAGGCAGGAGCAGAACAAGCTGGAGTCGGCATGGCTGAGCCTGGAGCTGCTCTGCCTTTCAAAGGGTGGCAGGAATGAACTGTTAGGCTCCACTCCCAAGGGCTGTTACGAGGTGAAAAATTCTGTGCTCTCCCTTCTCATTTCCCCAGGCTTGTGTCCCCAGTGGACAGTTCCAGGATCTCCCCTGTCCTTAGAGGTCCTGTAGCAAAAGGTATCTAGGAGGTCTTGACACCATTCCCCAGCAGAGCCCATTAGAAGAGGATCCAGCCCCTAAGGATCCTGAACCTGAACCACGTGCTAGTTGCTAGCGAATATATGTCATGCACCTTTCTATGGCCTGTGTGCCATAGAAATGAATTTGTGTACAGATTGTTTACAGATCTGTGTGTACAGAGCCATACACAATGAATTTGCTCATGGACCCTCAGCTGCAACCAAACAAATCTTGGGGATATTAAAGACAGGGCGGCAGAAAGGTTAAAAAGGTGCATTGCGAGCTAGCAACCTGAGTACTGATCCTGCAGCTACCCCCAACCAATCCTGGGGCCTCAGGCTATCTGTTTAATCTTAGTATGCCTCCTTCTCCTCACCTTTAAAGTGCTGTAATATTCTTAATTCATACGTTGGTGAGAAAGAACCAAGGATGTGCAGATGTGACAGTTCTGACAAATACTATGAAATCTCAACTACTATTGTGGCCTCCAGAGAGGAAGGAGATTGGTGGCTGAAGTGGTACCAGATTTTTACAACTTAGTTTTGGTACTCATTGAGTCTGCCAAAGAACCAAGGACCCCCAACAGACAGACAGACAGACAGACAGACAGACAGACAGGGCTCCAGCACCAGTCCAGACAGACTAGCTGTATGACATTACATGACGTGCTTTCCCCTGTACAGACTTTAGTTTCCTTGTCAGTAAAATGAGCAGGGGGCCTATCAGATATCTGTCATCTTTTCCATCGCTTGCAGTCCAATTCTACTAAGTCATAAATAATACAGGTTGGAATGGCTGGGAAGCGTGGCTAAGGCTTGGCTGTTATGGACCTGCAGAGACTGGACTGCTTGGGGGCCTCAAAGTTCTCAACAGCTCTAACAGCCCTTTACCAGACAGTGTAAGGGGCAGAATTTCATCAAAAACCTCTTGGAGTACCCGATGCAAGGGGTTTTGCTTAGGAACCTGAGGAGGCAGCATCTAGACCGATGGCACCACAAGACCAATACCTTTCCTTCTCTTTGGGGTTTGCAACGCAGACCTGAACTATGAGTGCCAAGGCAAAGAAGGGTCTCAATAATGACTTCCAACTCATCCTTGGGCTGTCTGCAGTGGTAATGCTCTTACCCCTCCCATGAGGCTATCACTGAAGTATTCTTCCTTGGTGATCTTGGGGTCCAAGCTCCTGCTCTCTGGGTCTCTGCTGCCTCACCCCAGCTCACCTTTCCAGAGGACTGGATGCCCTTGACTACAGCCATGCCCACGATGCTCCAGGCCACAAGGAGGCAGAGAGTCATCTTCCAATTGAGGCCCCCACTCTCTGAGATGGAGTTAGAGATGTCCAAGGCCTCACGATACCAGAAGTAGGTAGTAGCTGAGCTCTTCTCACACTCAGGCTCCACCACTGAAACCACAGAGGTCACAGAGCCTCAGCTTCCAGCCCTGTATGGGACCCTGCCCAGGTAGCAGTGGGTGAGTGGGTAGCTGAGAGTGGACTGGGTCATGATCTGACAGATCCTCAGGAATCCTGAGTCTCTGATGGGACCTAAAAGGCTTTAGGCCACAGTCAAATGGCTGAATTCCCACCCAGACCATCATCTGCTCACTAATTCACAAAAGGAAGAGCCAAATTTGTCTAAAGGTTCTTGGGGGAAGGTCCAGAGACAGAGGTTGGAAACCCAGAATCAAAATCATTGGTTAAATGGACAGTCTGAGTACAGGAAAGTGGTTTCAGGATCTGTCTTTCTATCTGTGGAGTGGGACAGTCTGCTGCACACAAATCAAAATTGTTCTTAGACATACGCTATTGGGGTAACACAGTACTTCATAATAACTGAACAAAACTCAATCCTTGAGACCTCTGTGAGCCAGGCCAGAAGGAGACCAGTAGGTCATTCCTTCAGAAAAAGGGAGAAAAATGAGGATCAGGGTGCGGAGTGCTTTCTTCAAGGTGACTCAAGGAACCAATGAAATCCCAAATCTGAGCACTAAACAGTTTAGACTCCTTGCTGGGCCAGGGCTGGCTGGAGACCATAGCTGGGGTTCCTTGGGGATCTCACACTTGCCTGCCACAGTCCCATTCCTGATGACAGGACATTCACTCCAGGGCAGTGGATACTGGAAAGATTTGAAGAAGTAGAAGACGCTCCACCCAATGATCACATTGTAGTACAGCCCAACGAAGAGGCAGACCTGAGGATGAGGACCAAGGTGAGATCATCATAGAGACTATAGGTAAAGCTATACCTCTCCACACACCACCCAAGGCCTAGCAGCTCAAACCCAGCCATGATGGAGGAGGAAGGGGGATGAGACGGAGCAGGAAGGGCCTGCTACCAGTCCTCCTGCATTCATCTGATTCATCTGGTGCTCAGGCAGGCCACAAAGGAATTCCTGGGATATTAAAAGTTGCTTCTTTAAGCAATAAACTCTTAAAATGTTAATCCTTTCCAGTTTTAAATTCCTGTAAGATACTTGAAGCCCTTCCTCCATCAGGATTTTAATTAGAGATGCCCTCCAGGACCATGGAAGCATACCATTGCACTGGTCCTTATAGGCCCAGACAGTGATGTGTTTTGAGATCGTGTGGATTACTGTTTTCCTACATCTTCCATTCTTTTGGGTGCTATTCTTTCTTTGAAACTTTGAGCAGCCTGCCTCTGGAGACACGGCAATTAAACTTGGCAGAGTTTTATTAAAATAGGAGAGTCTATCCATGTTTTATAGACAGGACTTGGCTGTTTCTGCTCCTGATGCTTAGAGGTCCCTTCCAAAGCTCAGGCTAACCCAGACAATTGAGATTGCTGGTTAGTGTGAGTGCAGAGGGTCCCCAGTGTCTTCCCTCTCACATGACCACCCGTGTGAAGGAGCACGTGTTCCCACACGCAGAGAGAAAAAGAGGGGTTGCACTGGAATAAACACAGAGGCTTCCAGTTCCTTAGCTGTGGTGTTTTCAGTCCAAGTAGAGTGTTCTCCTACTCTTGCATGTGCACACGTGGTCAGCCTGACATACTATAGCTGACCACAGTAATCTGTGCACAGGTGATGCCTAGTTTGACCACAGACTTAGGATAAACCTCCCGCCATGCTTGACAGAATCCCCAGTCCCTTCCTGATGTGGATTCCAGTATTTATCTCAAGTGTGAGAGTGGGCACCTGGAGACTTTGCCTTTAAGGGATGCTCCTCAAGTGTATACAGCTCTCAGCCAGAGAGTTTATCTACAGCTACCCAGATGAGACTAGAAGTACCCCACCCAAGACCCATGCCTCCTGGGTTGATCATAAGGCTCCAATCTGAGTATTTCAACTGTTCATTTTCATGGCATATTAGCAAAGGGTCCTAAGCCACATACATTTGAAACACTCTTCCCAAGGAAAGGTAATGGAGTTCAGGAGAAGCTGAAGGCTGGTAAAGAGTGGTGGGGACCTGGGATAGTCCCTCTCTAATCCCCAGGTAATAGGGACTGAGATATTCTTGTGAACATGTCACATTTTCCCTACTTTGCATCATTTGCAAATGTCACATGTGGTTTCTGGCAGTGCTGTCAACTTTCAGTTAAGGAAATATGGTGACTATTGCCCTGAGACACCAGCTGTAAGTAATTCTGCTGATGGTCTCTCTTGCTCCCCTTGGCTTGGCCCAGAACTCTGGCCTCTAAACCTGATGACGTCCTCTATAGTATCCACAAGTGGCCCCTCTGCCTCCCACACAGTGTCACCCCCCCAGCACCAGACTCACAATACAGCTGGAAAAGCCGATGCCTCCCAGGCGGGGGCACACATAGTGCCACACACCAATGCTGCCACGGCGGATCCTCTGGCCCACAGCCAGCTCCAGAAAGAAGAGGGGGATGCCAATAATGATCAGCAGCACTAGGTAGGGCACCAGGTAGGCACCTGCAAGGAAAAAGGCTGTTAAAGTAGGTCTGGATCAGAGGGCCAGTGTGAGGGAAGGGTTAGGAATAGTGTCATACAATCTCAACTATAGTGTGTACACAGGGACAAGAGTGTGAGGGAAGGGGCGTGGGAGTCATATACTACAGTCTCAGCCACATCTCTCAGGCCATCTGGAGCTTCTTTGTGAATAGTATGGCTCATGGCTGTGATCTCTCCAACACTGGCACCTCCAGACTTTCTTCTCCTTGATCCTGTGACTTGAGATGTGAAAAGAGGGGGCATATGAATGCCAGAGCCTTCCCTACACAGGGCTGGGTCCAAAAGTCCTCACTGCCTCAAGTCTCAAACTCTGACCTCACATAGTATTCTGTGCATACCTGTCCACTACCTACCCAGATGTCATGATGGATCTTGCTCATTCATTCCCAAGGGCTCACTCTCACCCCACCCCACTCTGTGGTACAGTCTGCTGGCATCTTAGGCAGATGCTGACACAGCAGACTGAGAAACTCTAGAGGAGCCAAGCTTGGAAACTCTCCAGGGAAAGGGTCTGATCAGCCTCACCATTAATCCACAGCTAATTGAGAGGAATGGAAGAGAAATTAGCTGTTCAGAAAAGCGTGATAAGGGAATCATAAAGAATAGAATGATCTTGCTAAAGATTACAGATAACAAATTAATCTTGCTGTCTTAAACCTAGCTGCAGACACGATCTCAATTCCAAGTGACAGGGCATTTAGCAGGAGAATTAAAGCCACGGCTGGACATGGTCGAGTGCACCCCACCAAGAGTTGTGCCAAGAACATAGCCCTGTTAGCAGCACTATCAGCTAGGCCCTGCCTGTCAAACTGTCTTGCTGGTCCCTGTCTCCTTGATTTCCTAGCACCTCCAAGGAAAACCTTTCAAGTGAAGAGTCTCCTAAAGCTCTCAGCTACACTGCTCAGTCCCCTGTAACTCACCCTTCTCTGGCACTCACCCCATCTGCCAAGGAACACTGGGGTCAGGCATCTACTGGACACAAAATCCCTCAGCAACAGCTTACCATGAGTCTCCTCTGGGCCAGACTCAGGCTTTGGGGGATGCAGCAGAAACAGAAAGCACAGATGCCATCTTGGGAGACCTCTTGGGAGGTGTGTTCCTCAGATGGATTTGGGCAATATCAGCAAGCATGTGCATACACACATCCTGGATTGGTCACACATAGGGGGCTACCTGAGCACATATCTGCTGAAGGATCTCATGGGGAGAGCATTCCAGGAGAAACGTCCCACTGAGCAGAGTAGCATCTAACTTAGCACGCACATGTACATACACACACCACAGAAGCACCCACTTACACACACACTCATGCATCCTGTCACTCACAAGCTGCCCCATCAAGTGCTCATAAGTAGAGGGAAGTGGGGGAATGGGAGGACAGCTAAAGACCAAGAGGCACAGACCCTTAGTCTCTCTTAACTCAGCCTCCTGGTTTTTAACAGAAACAGAAGCAATAGAAGCAATCTATTGCAGAAAGACAACAAGAAAGAGCCTCACTGGTTTTTTGTTTTGCCTCAGGTGGGACAAGATGTACAGGGAGATGAGTGTAAGAGTCAGAGCACACTAGTATCTCCTATAAATGTTTCCTCTTTCCACAGACTGGGGAGAGCCCCTAGAAGTGATCTACAGCAAGGAAAAACAATATGGACTGGCTTCCTGTGGCGGGGTCTCTTCTATCCCAAGCATGACTGCAAGTAATTACCACATGGAGGTTAGTCTGAGCAGAGGGCTCAAGGCCAGGACACTTAGGTGAGCTGAGTTCATGGTTAGTCAAAGGCAAATTCTGTATCGATTATTGTTGAAATCATGTGGACATGCAGCAGCACCCCTTTCCACCTTGGAAAACATGACTTGGAGACAAATGGATTTCTTCTGATGCTGCCAAGTCTTTCAGAAGACTGAACAGCTGGGAACACAACTTAAGGTATTAGGATGTTTGGTAGAACACAACCATAAGTGGAGCCTGGCTCTCTGAAGTTCCTCAGATCCCTATCTATACCCTGTGCCTTACTTTTGGCAGATCCCTTCTGTTTCTAGTGACAGGATTTCACTGTCACCAAGAGCCCAATTTTGGCTCCAGTACAAGGATTGAAAAGGTACTGAGACCAGACTCTGGGGTCAGATCATCAAGACTGGAATCCAGGCTCTGCCACCTACTTTACAACTTTGGACAAATGACTTGGCCTCTCTTTGCTGTTATTTTGTTAGCTAGGTAGACGAGTGGTTCTCAACCTGGGGGTCAAGACCCCTTCAAGGTCAAATGACCCCTTAACAGGGGGTCACACCCCTAACACCATAGGAGAACACACATATTTACATTATTATTCATAACAGTAGCAAATTTACAATTATGAGGTAGCAACAAAAATAATTTTATGGTTGGGATCACCACAACATGATTAAAGGGTCACAGTCTTAGGAAGATTGAGAATCACTGATGTACAGAGAATGAAAATATTAGGCAAAACTGTATGAAATTGCTGATATGTGCCAATTTTTAATTTACAAAAATGCTACTTCATACTCCTCCACTCCTGGCTTCTATATAAAGGGTTGTGGTGAAGAAGTTATTTTGATAGGCTGACTAAGAAGAATGCTGCTATACAACCTTTAGGAGGTGGGATCTAGCTGGCAGAGGTGGTCACTGGGATGAGCCTTTGAGAGTTATAGCTTGTCTGTGATCCTGTATTGCTGATTGCTTCTTGGTCTACCTTGCCATCACTCCCCAGTGCACAGAGATGCTCATATCTCCACCATGACGACAGAATGCCCCAGAAACCCTGAGCCAAACTAAATCCTTCCTCTTATGCTTCTTCTGTTAAGTATTTTATTCCAGTAACCAATACAACGTAACCAATACAGAGTGAACAACACAAAGTGACCAATACAAAGTAACAATATAAAGGTGGGGTGGTGTCCCTCTCTGAACTGGGCAGAAAGTTTGGGAGAGGTTACAATGTTAGGAAGAAGTTGAGTCAAAATGCCTGTGAAGCTATAGTCATCCGACAGGCTGGAGTGCCATGGTCCCCGAGCCCAGCAGGGGACTCAGGCACTATGAAGTTCCCTGCTGGCAGCTTTCTCAGGAATACAAGTGTGGGTTTGGAAATGCAGCTTTCAGCTTTCCTCTGTAGCTTTGACAATCAACTTGACTTGTAGTCATCTGAGAAGGGAGTCTCTGTTGAGGGATTTCCCAGGTCAGACTGGCCTCTTGATTAGTAGTTGATCTAGGAAAGCCCAGTCCACTATGGGCAGCACCATTCCCTGGGAAGGTGGTCTGGGTTATACAAGAAAGTTAGCTAAGTATTATACCATAAGTAGGCATGCAGTGTTTCTCCATGGTATCTTAAGTTCTTGCCTGAGTTCCAGCCCTGACTTGCCTTAATAGTGGACTGTGACCTGGATGTATGCAAGCCAAGTAAACCCTTTCCTGGCTTAGGTTGCTTTTAAAAAAGAGTATTTTATCACAATAGAAAAAAAAAACCTAAAACACAAGCTTACTAAGTGTTTTTTTGTTGATGTTTGTTTGTTTGTTTGTTTGTTTTGTAATTTTCCAATGGTTTCAAACCAGTCTTCCCCTGGAAAATTCTGGTGAACCTCTACACTCTGGAGGGATAGTGCCTAGGGATATCTCCCTGCCCTAGGTGCTTTATGAGCACAGATGACAATTTTATAGCAAGCCATAATGTTCAAGAGAAATTTGCATGCAGGTGCAACATCAGACCCCACTATAGGCAGCTGCCTATATGGCGTAAAGTGCATAGGCCAGGTCCAGGCCCACCAGGTGAAATCCTGTGACTAGCATTAATCCTTTATGCCACATGACCTAGAAAAAAATTACCCAACCAATTATCCTTAGTTCTATACTCTTTAAATTAAAGACAATGGTCTCCTTCCTTAAACAAGGTTGCTGGTAGGAGCCGATGGATGAACCGTGTGAAACTGCTGCTTTGGCTGTTTCAAGATGCTCAGCTAGGAGGAGTTCCTAGCAGTAGGCCCAGCATCCATTAAGTGCTTAAAATAGTACTTTGTATCTCGTAAGTGTTTGACAATAACAGTCAACATTTGTTTTTACCAACATAGTATATAACATTCATTTAATCCTTCCAACCTTCCTGCAGGCAAGAGGACTCTTATGCTCACTTTGCAGAATAAACAGAGAGATTCAGCAGCTTGTACTAGGTCCCAGGCCTGGCTGATAGTATTGCTATGTTCTTGGCACAACTCTTGGTGGGGTGTACTCAACCATATCCAGGACCCACATTCTTATCATGGCCTCCAGCCTTTTTATAGCTTTGAGCCACTGTGTGACTCTGAATCTTGTTCTGGAATCCTGCACTCCTCTCTCCAAGGACTCCAGTTCTGCCTCAGCAAAGGCATGGCCCTTTCTACCCCAGCCCAGCCCATTTCTCGGGTATCCTTGATCAATCACGGTTACCTCTTACCTCCTCCATTTTTCTGGCACAGGTAGGGGAACCTCCAGATGTTGCCAAGGCCCACAGAAAAGCCGATCTGGGCCAGGATGTACTGCAGCTTGCTATTCCAGGCTGGCCGGTCCTCTGCGTCCAGCTCCTCCTCCGCCACCTTCTGCTTGCCACCTGTCTCACCAGCCACATTCAGTACACTCTGCTTATAGTCCACAGGCTCCTCGAGGGCCAGCAAATCAGCCACTGACTCAGTGACATGCTCATTGCTGTGTTCACGCTGGGTCACCTTGCTGTTCTTCGGCATGGGTACCACTGGGGCTGTGTAGCCCTATTCCCCAGCACACAGAGAAGGTGGGGCTCAGTTCCTGTCAACTTTTTCTCATCCAAAAGCCTGTGAAAGCAGATGAACAGCAGATGATTCACTGACAATGCCAGAAATAAGGATCCCAAAGTAAACAGATAGAATCCAAATCAAATCCCTGGTAGACATCTCCTAGTGAGGGTTCTCAGGTGTTGAACTTGCTTTTACCCCCACCAGGATGCTCACCGGGAAGGTGAAAGTAAACACACATGTTGTTTTTCCATAGGTATTACCTGGGCATCACCAGAAGGTGCCGAAAACCTACTGTGGCAGAACCAACAAAACCATATGCCAAACCCAAATAAAGGTCATCTAACCTGACTTCTGTCTTTTGCAATGCAGAAGACCTAGAATGGTGAAGACTTTTAGGCATGTTCACAGCCTTCTCCCTCCGAGGTAGCATGGTTGAGGCTCACATTCTATTCCTATTGTGTTCTAGTTAGCCAAAGCCACCTAGTGGGACCCTGGTGTGGCAGTTAATTTCGACTATCAACTTGTTAGATTAGGGAAGCACTTTGTGGAGTGCCCCTTTGAATGTTTTAAGAGGGAGTCGGAGGTGTCCAGCTTGTATGTGCGCCATCCCACCCATCTCATGGGCTGAGGTAAAAAGGAAACTGAATAAAAAGGAGGAAAGGAAGACAAACATCATCACTCCCTGGCTGTGCTCCCTAGCCTGTGGAGACAGACATCATCATTCCCTGGCTGTGCTCCCTAGCCTGTGGAGACAGACATCATCATTCCCTGGCTGTGCTCCCTAGCCTGTGGAGACAGATGTGAGCAAGCAAACACATGGTCCCTGCTGCCAGAGCCCCTAGCTGCTCTTATCACCAAAAGAAGTTCTTCTCTTAAGTTGCTTCTTGTCAAGTCTTTGGTTACAGCCATGAGAAAGTAACTAATACACATGGGAAGTCAGAGTCTAACTTTTTAAAATTCTTCCTATTCAAAATATAATTCATGGGCCAAAGAGTCACTAGGAGGGGTTATGTAGAAATGAGGGTTCCCAGGCCTTCTGATGATTCAGGAAGCTCTGCAGGAATCACTATGGGGCTCCTGAACACTAGCTTTTAAGTCCCTTTCGTATTTCCCTGGCAGGAAAGCTGCCCAGGCTCAGCTACGGGCTCTGGCACCAGGGCCCTAGAAATGCTTGCTCAGTGCCAACAAATCCCTGGGTCATTGCTCAGCATTGACATTATCTGAAGGCCACTGCAGCCAAGAGCTGGTTCTCCATCCTTCAGCGACAGCTTTATGGCAGATAATGTCTGCACGACATGGGTGGGGGAGGCAGAACCCTTTCCTTCTGCTGCCATCCCTTATTTGTCTTTTACACTTTCACTTAAAGGAAGAGAGCACCGAGAAAATGAGCGCTTTGTAGATTCCCAGCGTTCTGTTATATTTCAAGGCACCTCCTCATTAAGGAGAGGCTGGAGGATTTAAAATTAAACACACACACCCCGGCCTACTGTTGCCCTGCATCTTTCTAGGGATGTAAATTAGCCAGCGCTGTAATTACTTTATTAAGGGAACAAGCTGTCTCTGGAAGCCAGGCTTGCTATTCTTCTCATGCGTCTATGCCCCCTGAAAAGCGCAGACAAGGTCATTGTGCACGGGGCATTCTTTCTTCTGGGGACGATTCAACCATTCTGGCTAACTCCAGCTAGGACCTGACCATCCCAACCCTGCTACACATGTGATAAAGCTGTAAGACCTATCTGATAGAGGCAAACCATCCATGCTAGTCTGTGGGACTGGCTGGTTGTAACCATGGCAGGCCATGGACCACATCAGGAGGTGACCTTAGCCTGCTATTTTTGTTCGAGAACAGCAGTGAATCTTTTGCAACTGTGCCTTCCATCCCAGGAAAAGCACATCAGGGTCTCAGGCTTTGGAGAAACTGGGACAGAGTCACTTTGCCTAAAAGATGTCAGAATTCCCAATAAGAAGCTCTGTTGAGACTCCATAGTGGGCTAGCTGAACATCCCATTGTGTCTTAGAGGGTGCCCTGGAAGATGTGCCTTTGGTCTCAGCAGCCCTCAGGGCTCTCTTCCTAGCTGCTGTATAGCCCATGCTACACAAGTGAAGGCTACTCTAGGAGTTATGCAATACCTCTGTCGAGGCTGAGAATGTCAGGATGAGAGTCTGTATGGACATGCAGAAGGTCCCTGACCCCAGTCACTCAGGAAGCATTAGCAGTCTCCTTGACTGGGAACCTGCTCATCCCCTGCAACTCACCTTGAATGCTTTTACTGCAGATTAGAGCCAAGGATACTGGTCGGGGGTCTGGAGACTGCAATCACTCAGATGCCTTGGTTTAGAATTTTGTCCAGCTACTTTTCCCACATAGGACTTCCCAGAACACTCAGCAATGCATTAGGTCTGATTTACTGATCATCAGGCTTGAAGTGGACAAAACCAGGGGAGATCCCCACCAGCTGCAGAATGCATCTCAGTGCTAACCAACTAGAGCACATGTTTCTCCATAAATACCTAGTGAGTAGCAGCTCTGGTCACTAATGTGGAAAAAAAAAAGTACCACCACTTTAAGCTAGAAATGCTCAAATGCAGAGGGCAGCCACAGCTGCACCATCGGCAGCCACAGGGCCACGCCCAGTGCTGCATGACTTTCTTTCTTCTGATGTCGCTTATTCATAGAGTGTCCTCCACTCTAAGGGATGGGGCCCAGAGACCCTGGTACCACTGGGTCTGCAGGACGCAAGCTTTGATATGAGCCTGAGAGCTGCTGTGCTGGGCTATAGCCACAATCAGGAAGTTCTACACCCAGTAATTATTTTCAAAATCAAATCTTAATTTTTATAATCTATAATTTCCCCGATACAACATTCTCTGTGTGTGTGTGCGTGTGTATGTGTGAATGTGTGTATGTGTGCACATGCATGTGTGCATGTGTGTGCGTGTGTATGTATATATGTATGAAAAAACTAAGCCTCAGAGAAAGGAAATAAATTGCTCAACCTACCCAGGTCCTCCTGACACCCTAACAGGGAATCCCACTGATCAATCAGGATCAACACTGTTGATCTGGGGAAAGAATTGCAGGAAGAAGGCATACCAGAATCTGTTCTGGGGACAGCGATACTGTAGTGAGCAAGACAGACCCTCTTGTGTGGTTCACATTTCTATCACATACTCAGATACTAAAGAAATGAATATCAAATGTAGTGGCCTGGGTGGTGCATGCCACAAAGAGGAGCAGTGTAAGAGGAATGGAGCCACCTGCTTTCATGCTGGGGATGGAGGATGTCAGGAAAGGCATCATGGTGGCTACGGTGACTCTGAAGCAGAACCCTAAATGACACTAGCAGAGATAAGACACACACACACACACACACACACACACACACACACACACACTCACGGAAGTAGTGTGAGTGATTCAAAACAGCAATGTGGTCCAAATGTCCAGAGAGAGGAGAGGGCATGAAATGCATGATGGGCATCCAGGACTTGGATGGGCATCTGGATGAGGTACTGACCCTGGAGGACTTGACCACATATTACTTGTACACTCCTAGTCAAGACCTATTAGTTACCTAAGGGCCCATCTCCTCATGGTGAAAATGGCTCTATTTAATGGCAGGCTCCCTCTCCCAAAAAGCTGCTGGGAGACACTGCAAATGGCTGGAAGGAAGTGCCCAGCACAGATGTAGGCACAAAAGAAAGGTCCAGCTGGCAACAGCTACAGCCTGAAGGCCTAGCACTATTCAACTTTGCACATTACACTATGTAAGTTTTGATTTGTATTTGTTTACATGATTCCCCTCTTTCTCCTAAGAAAGAGCCAGAGTGAACTGAGAGTGTGAGTGCAGGTGGGTGGCTGAGAGAAACATTTCGACCCACCTCAGAAATGTCCACCTTCTCTCTCTCAATCTCTCTCTCTCTCTCTCTCTCTCTCTCTCTCTCTCTCTCTTTCTGTGTGTGTGTGTGTGTGTGTGTGTGTGTGTGTATTTGTGCACATTAGGCAAGTACTCTCCCATGGAGTTACAGCCCCAGCCCAGAAGTACTCATTCTTCATAGCAGGAACTGGGCCCCCCTGAGGCTTCTCACCAACACCCCATTCATCAGACCCTAGAGCCCAAAAGTGCCAAGTACGCACCATGCGCTCCAGGTGTGGATTCAAAAGCTCAGCAACATTACTTAGAAAAGCTAAGCACTGTAATTAGTAATAACATAGCTAATACATAGCCTTTGTGGTCATTTGAAGCTATTTTAAAACAGTTTTGCATGCTGATATAGTATGGGGTATTGATTATGCTGGGTGTGGGTTCAAATCCCAGCATCACTGGGTATTAACTATCTGGGTTTCTGTTCTTTCATCTGTCACAGATATGTTCCAAAGTATTCCTCACAACATTGAGAATTGTGATGCAGGACAGAAGCCACAGACTCTAAGAGGTTTTCACAAACAAGCCTCACCATGGACTCTTATTTGAGTTCCACTCCATAGAACTCAGGGAAGCAAGCCGTTAACTGTGTTTGCATTTTGCTTACAGATGGGAGCTCCCAGGCCAAGGGTAGTGCAGAGCATGGGCCACACCTCACAGGTACCTGTACCTACTCATTCATCTTTAATGTTTTGAATTTTCCTTGTGTTTGTGTGTGTGTGTGTGTGTGTGTGTGTGTGTGTGTGTGCGTGCGCGCGCCATATCACGGCACATGTGGAGGTCAGAGGACAATTTATGGGAGTTGGTTCTCTTCTTCCAGTGGATGGAGATTCAACTGAGGTTATCAGGCTTAGCAGCAGTGGCCTTGACCTCCTAAACCACTTCAGCAGCCCTGTACAGCTTCTTTTAAAAGATGGTACCAGCAGCTTTTTAATCCTAGTCTCCAACACCCAACACACACACTCATAACACACACACACACACACACACTCATAACACACACACACACACACAGTGTCCAAGCCTGGAGTTCATGTGCTGGCTTAGTCTATGGCTAAATGCCAGCTTTCAGATCAGAGTGTGGGAATCCACAGTTACTTAGCCCATGGCCCTAAAACAGCCTAGGACAAACACCAGGAAGCTAGAATCCTAAGAAGGCAATCTCTCTTTGCTCTGCCTACAACCCATAGGGCCAGTCATGAGCCAAATATGCAGCCTACATCTAACTTCCCTGGATCTCAGTTTCCCAGTGTGCAAGTGAGGATTCTGTGCAACCCCCAGCATACATCTAAAGAGTGTCCCTCTTGCATGTTCGTATGAGCAAGGCATGATCCACCTTGCCCAGGCATTAGGTGCAGCAGGCTCTGCAGTTTGTCTGTCCTGCCACTCTCTGTCAGCTGAGATCTGTCTGGAGTGTAGTGAGGAGGTGTTGACAGCCAGTCTAAGCATACTCCAGTTATCCCCCTGTAGTAGTTAGGGTAAGTTGTGAAGTCTTTCAAGAGCAGCACATCAGATGATGAAGTTGCATGCTATTCTGAAAAGAATGCCCAATTACTCAAAGCACAACGCAGAGGGGCTGAGTGCAGAGCAAGCCTTCAGTGCCAGCTTGTCACTTAGCAACCCTTGTGCTCACAGCTCAGAATAGCTCATGCAAGAAAAGCAGGACTGAGCAGTGAACTGTGAATCTTCTTTAAAGGAGAGAGAGGGAAAAAAACATATAGTGAGACTAGGAGGCAGACAGGTAAAAATATCTCCTGCCAGAGCTAATGTCTCCACAACAAATGTTCACACACAACACCTTGGTAGCCAGCCACAGGGAGGGTGTGGCTGTTCTCACCCTGAGAGCAGGGCCACACTGAGGCCCCCACCCAAAAACCACTGAATACAGTGGAAAGTCTCTTCTGAGATGCTACATTGGCTTCTCTGGATCTGGAGTGGCTCTTGTTCAGGAAGGTCATTTAAGGCATGAGCTCCCCAGAGAGGCCAGGTGAACAAGATGCCATCTTTACAAAAGCAGGCAGTCAGCTCAACTATTCACACAACAGTACACATGTTGTCTAGTCTATGGTATGCCCAGTTCTGTTCCCTAAAGTTTATGACCCTGGAAAGCATCCTGCGACCCAACCATTCTGAAGAAAAACCTTTACACTGAGGCAGACACTAGGCAGGAATGGAGAACTCTAGCTGTTAAGTGGCAAGACCAAGGTCTGGTTCAAGAACACCTGGTGGTAAGAAGAAAATGTGGCTAGATCCCTTTCCTCAGAGAATGCTTAGAGGCTTCCTGATTTCCATGTAACAAGTAGCTGTGACCCCAGCAGTTTTCCTAATTTCCTCAGAGCCTCTGGACTTCCATACAGCTCAAAACAGGTCGGGCTGCTCTCAGAGATACAAATTGTCCTCCTGATTATTTTTAATTATTTTCTCCAAGTTTCTGACAGTCACTAAAGGCAAGCTGATAGAGCCTGCATGGTATAGTGGCAGTTTTTCTTGGACTTCCTCTCCCAGGACATGCCTGCAGGGATCGCCAACCCCCCTCTGAATCCTCCCTCTTTCACTCTATCCAAATGTCATGAAGTCTTGCAGGTGTGTGCATCTCTGCCCTGATCTCATTACCCTGCTCTGCCTCAAGTCCTTTGTTTGCTTAGGAACCTTTGGTAGGCTCCCTATTCACTTCTCTTAACCATCTATTCATGGCCTTTAATGTGTGTGTGTGTGTGTGTGTGTGTGTGTGTGTGTAGTGTATGTATGTGTGTTTATGTAGGGTATGTATGTGTGTTTGTGTTAGTGTCTATGCATATGTGTTGTGCACGGGTGCATGTATTTGTGGCCTGAGAACAACTTGTGGGAGTTGGTTCTCTCTGTCCACTATGTGGGTCTCCAGGACCAAATTCAAGTCATCAGTCTTGGCATCGAGTAACTTTACCATCATGCTGGTCCTTCCATGTGGTCTTCAGAAGCAACTGCTAGAAATACCATGTCACCAGACCTGCGCCCTTCAAAGAGAACCCATAGCCCTTCTCAAGTCATTCGATCCCCTCCATGTCTACCAGTGTTGCCCTTCAATTACGCCCTCTACAGAAACCCTTCCACGTCTGCAACCTCCGGAAGCCTTCTAGGTCCACCTCTGCACGTTATCTCAGTCACACCTCCTGCAATTCTTTGAGTGAACACTAACGGCCCTTTCCTCCTCTCTGCGTACTCCATAAGACTACCTTGGCTCCCTGGGATAGTCAGCTAGCTGCTCACATGCCCACATCCTTTTCCAAACAAGACGGTCCTTCAATGCAGGAACCAAGCTGTCAGCTTTTTATCCACCCTTCACTGTTCCTTGTACAGCCATTGCCTGTCACTCACAGGTTACTCCACAAATTTCCATGGGTGAAGCATGCACTTTCTGGAGTCCTTGCTTCCCCACCCTCAGAAAACAACCTCCTTTCCATGCTTAAATCTCAACTGCTGCCTTTAGAACAAAGAGGCAGGGTAAAAAGTGAGCAGAGTTGACCAGGGAGACACTGAGCCCCACCAGAAGCCTGCAGGCCCCCACCAGGGTGCTAATCAAATGCAGCTCTTTGAGCATGTGGGGAGAACCCAGAACTTAGAAGCCAGCTTTCTGTTCCTTGTTTATCTGTAAAATAGAGAACATCATTTACCTACCAACTACATCTGGCTGCCACATGGGTGGAAGGAAAAGGAGAGCAGAAACTCCTTAAGGAGTCAAATACAGGGAATGGGGATTTCTCTGATCATTCCACGTCATAGGCTTGTTGGGTTTGTGTTTTGGTCTCCTATTGGAGAGACCAAATTCTGTTTTTCTATTAATACATTCTCAATAAATATAATATGAAAAAAAGAACCTGTGTTTTTTAATTCCCCTCAGATTTTTTCCAGTCTGATCTAGTTTTATAGATTAAAAGTTTTTCCACTTTCTAATGCAATATTCTGATTTCCGAGAGCATGCCGTGCCCCAAGGATGTCCTCAGGTGGTAGTTTAAAAAGTAAACCACAGCAAGAAGCCTGACCATGATCCGTTGTCTTTGTCCTCTTTCCAAGGAGCCAGCATTTGTGTTCCACCTTCACCACCTCACAGATGGGATTCGTCTTCATCTCAGAAATAAGTGTGGATGGGCACCATGTGGCACAGAGTATGCAGGGGGCTAAGAAAGGGGTGGTTCCCAACAACAAGGAGGCCAAGGAGTCAATTGTACCTTCGACAATGCCTTCCACCTTCCTGTCACAGTTGCTAAATGTGTTCTGTGTGGCTAAAATCTTGTTTTCTTAGTCAAGAAAGAAAAGAAGCAGGAAAAGGGGCAGATGGTCCAGAAGGGGAGAAACTGGCACTGGAGGACATGGGTATGGGTGTGGCTGGTGCAAGCCAGTCCGTTCGGTTCCTTTTTACCATTTCCTATGAGAGGGAAATGCATGTATGTAAGATGGGTGGCAGGGTGGCCCGCCGGCATGAGGTCACCCTGATAGCATTAGGTGTTGAGCTGTCTTCTGGGGGACCTCTGAAGATATAGTAGGTGTGGCAACGACAATGACAGCTGCAGCCCACAGGTCACATGTTGAAGAAAATATTTAATCTCAGTCTGGGATTTCTACCCTGCCTTTGATCGATCGTTCACTTCCCAGATAAGAGACACACAACCTTTGTATTTATGATAAGCCTTAGTCAGCACTAAAGCTGGGCAGATATCTACCCTCTATTCTATTATGTCTACTTCCCTATCAATAACTCTGAGTTATAACTTGTTATATTCCATCTGGGCTACTAGTATATCCAATTGGCCAGCCCTCATGGCCATGATTTAAGGATTCTCACCCCATGGCATCTTCTGCTCTCTCTACCTTCTCTCTCTCCTCCTCATGGTTCTCCCCAGACCCCAATTCTGGGAACCTCAGACCCCACCTATCTCAGTTCTTCCCAGCTATAGGCTATAAGCATCTTTATTCATCAATCAAAGGTAACTTGGGGGGCTAAAGTCACCCAAGTGTTATTTGGAACTACATGCAGATTCTCTCGTCCCTGGTGGCAATCAGGCCTTGGGGGGGGAGGCAATATATATCATTACAATACAAGCAAAAGACCAAACTTCAACAGTCACAGTGCTTAAGTTCTACCTCTGTGGGAACCATGGTGCTAAGCACCACTCAGCCATTGTCTACTTAATCCCTCCATGATCAGAACTGGAAATACCACCGATACCCACATTTTAAAATGAAGAGTGCAGGCTACAAGGGATTGCTATGTTTCACTGAGTTAGAGATACTTGGATCTTGGGCCAATAGAAGTAGGTCATCCCTGCCAAGACCAGCTGCCATTTTGAAATGAACATTGTTTGCACATTACACCCTGCTTCTTAGATGTACTAGTGAGCACAAACATGCATTTTGGAATGATGGAATAAGCCAATTAGTGCATGATCAAAAAGTGGAGGCCACTGGATCTGCACTGTCACAGTCTCACTCCCGGCTCTGACTCCCAACTTGGCTGCAATCATGGGAGAACATGGGATTCAGAAGCAGGAAACCTAGCCATGTGTCCTGCTCTGCCATCTACCAGCAGTGAATCTGGGAACATATGTGGCCTCTTTTGATTCCTGCTTCTGGGCCTGAGAAGATGGGAATGAACACTCCTAACTCATGTGTATGAAAGCATAAGGACTGTGGTCAGCAGAGCCCCCACTCCTCATAAGGCAACACTGGCGGCCTCCTTTGAGAAAATGTAGGAATTTGGCTCAACCAGGAACATAGGTACATCCACCTGTGGTCCTATGATGCCATGAAATAGATGTAGAACCGGCCCAAGGGAACCCACTGATGGGCTAAGCTTGTGGAGACATGCAAGTGATCATGACTCAAATGACTTCCCACTGCCCTCTTGGGCTGGAAGAATGGAACCTCTCCTTTCTCTTTCCTTCATTTTCTTTATTTCTTTCAATATACACTATACACTATGTGCTGGGTCCTATTGGGGCCCAGCAGAGGACAGAGGAAATTGTGTCGCTGCTGCCCTGTGGGATTTATAGTATCATGCTGGGAGGACAATAAATAAATGATATATAAAGCACAATATGAGGGGATGGCATTGGGGGAGGGGTGCTGTGAGAGGCAGTGCTGTTAAGAGCACATTCTGACAAGGCAACGAAGGAGGTAAACAGAGGGAGAATGAGCCGTTTGGATATCCTGGGAAGACAGTCAAGAGAGAGGAACCAGAAAGCAAAGAGGCACTGAGACAGGCCCAGGGTGCTTGGCAAATGTAAGCAACAAAAAGATTTATGGTGAAAGGGATCCTGGGATAGGCTGAGGCTGGGAGGCTGAATGCCCAAAGCAGGTAGGACCTACAGACATGGAAAACAATTTGGGCTTTCTTTGAGGCTAGCAGAAAGGTCTTGGAGATTTGGGAGCTGAGATGGGATTTGGCACTGTTATTTTCAGAAGGATCAATAGCTGTCTGTAATTCAACCACTGGAGAAACTGGGAGGGGAATGAGAGATGGTGGCAACCTGGATCAGGCAGCTGCGGGAGGTAAAAGAAATGAGGAGCCAGGTTGTTGGACACTCCAGGCCCAGACAGAAGACCGCGGTGTATACCAATTTTAAGAAAGAAAAAGGTTAAAATGAGATTTGAAAACAAAAGTGAATGACTGCAGGCCTTACTCTCTGCTTTTTCTACCATGGGGGCTCACGATGGTGGCAGATGGGTCTCCTAGCATCTGCCCAAATCTTGTGACCTAGATTTTCTTAAACTCATTATTTTCTCTTGTTTCAAAGAGACACAGAAGGATCACAGTGTCCAATTACCTGAGTTACCCAGCAAAGTTCTGAAGAGCTCTTAAAGGAATCGTAATCAGAAACCCTTAATTACAGTCCCCACATGGTGTCTCCTTCCTGAGAACAAGAAGGGTTGGATCTCTTTCCTCACCAGCCCTCTGTGCAGCTTGGTGGACAGGTGGGCAAGAAAGTATTTCTTACTGGGAACAAGTTAAAACAACAACCTACTACGCTCACTAACGGAAAGTTCAATCATCATTTAGTAGACGAAGATTCCTAAGCAAAGAAACTCTAGGCATCATGTACAAGGTTAGCCAGCCATTAATGCAAGAGCTGAGTTTTTAAGTTGTGATCTACCAAGCTCTGTGGTGCAGATTCTTTCTCATATGCTGGTATTTCCAACATTTTACAAATCATGGTACACAGAAAAATTAGTACTGTTCTGGAACATCGTGGTAAATGAAAGAGGCTTTGCAACTTTCTGGGCCACCCCCAAGCTATTCCAAGATATTTGTACATCATGGTTTCTGGGCTATATGTACTGTTAGCACCGTTTGGGAAGATCTGTGGTATGTCCTGCTGCCTTGCAAAATGGTGCACCCAAATCTACCCTCACAGGCCCAGGAGAACAACCTCAAGGACCATGGCATCCCTATGATGTCAAGAGCTTCCTTACTTCCTTGGGTTCTTCTCCAAAACTAATAGAATACTGCACTTGGAGGTCTGATCAAACAGATTCTTCCCAGCTTGTAAGGAAGTCCCAAATTACTAGCAGGCACTTAGCTTTTGGGTGTGGCAGGAACGTGGACAGCACCCACCAGCCATTTTGGGAACCAGCCCAGCAGAAAATATGAGCTCTCTTTCCTTTAGATCCCACAAGAAGAAATGGTCTAGGTCCTCACTGATTTCTCACCTGGCAGCACCTGCTGGGACCACCTGCTGGGTGACATTCATATATCTTGTGAACATCCAATCTGCTCTGCTAACAGCTTCTGTGGGTCTTTAAACCACACCACAAGGGTCTAGGGGTCTTTACAGAGAAAATTACAATTGACAGAGTTTCGGGAGTATGGACAATGAATTCTATTCGAAAATAAAAGAATGGATGACAAATTGGTAGTGGCTAAGAAATTCTAGTTAAGCCAGTAAATATAAGTGATGGGGTGGGGTGAGGCAACTTCCTGTCTTTAGATGAACAGCTGGGTAAGCTCTAGAACATAGTGCCAGGGTTAGATCTGGGGCTCTTCTGGCTCTTTGTCCTTCCCTTCCGTCCCACAACTACAGAGGAAATAGGTCTTTACACCTCAACTCCAAGTTGTAGACTGAGGCAGCCTATGACTCACTGGACCCAGAACCATTCTCTAACAAAACATACCTGGTTCTGAGACAAGAATATTTTAGTAACTCAGTGATAAGTCATACTGCTTCTGAGCTTTTGTTCTCACATAGGAGTTTTCTCTGCACAGAGAATATCTAATTGTGTGGGTTTTTAAAAATAACTGAATTAGCACATTGATGAATGTCTTAATTTTTTTAAATTATTTGTGGAAAGAGGGAGAGAAAGAAGAATTATCAGCAGATTGAGCCTCCACAAAATGGCTGCCCCTGAAGCAAAGGTTTCTGGGTAGCTTCTGTAGGCTTGGGCAGGGGACCATTAATGCTTACATTTCAGTTCTCTAGCCTTACTTACAGGAACTTCTCCTTTGAGCTCTCTAGAGGTTTGGGATGGGAGGCAGGCTAGGACAGGATGAACCTGTTCCTCTGGGAATGGCAACTTCTCAGAGAAGAGACAGATAGGCAGGAAGAACCTACTCCTCTCCTGTTTTACCAGAACAGCCAAGGACACAAGTGGTAGAGGCCTAAGAAGAGGAGAATCTCTATGGATAGTGACCAGGAAGCGAGCAGCATCCCTCTCACCAGCCCCTGCCAGCAGCTGCAGTAAATAACCTTGGTGCGCCAGCAGTTTGGCTCCGGGGTCTGGGCCTCATCAGAGAATGCAAATCCCTGGCACATACTGTCCAGCAGGGAAACCTGACACACCAGAGTTCCCATCCACTCCTGCTGTCCTTGTTTCTGCAGATGCAGAGATTCTCAGGGCAGCATCCGATCTGCTCTGCCTCATCCCTTCTGGCTCCAGGCACCAGCCCTGAGTGGACAAACTTTAAGAGAATGAAATCTGGAGTGGTGAAGTCAGGAGGAGAGCAGGACAAAGGAGCACCAAGAGAGAGAGCCTGCCATCTTTTTCTCAATTCTAACTCACCTGGAACCAAATGTGACATTCCTTAAACCTTAGCAGTGTAGATCTGCTCATTTTCTACCAGTTTCCCATTGGTAGATATCTGATTCTCTCTTTTCCAGGGCACCAGTTTGAGGAGCAGAGCCCAGAGATTTTGATAAACACTGGCCACATTTACTTCTAACTTATTATTAAGAACATATCACACAGTGGTTAAGAATATGCAACTTGAAGTCTGACAGAAGCAAGTGCCAAGTCTCAGGTTGCCACTCACTAATCTGAGTAACCTTGAGTAAATTAGTTAACCTCTCTGAACCTCAAAATCCACATCTATAAACTACAGATAGTACTATCTATCTCCTGGGATGGTGAGATGATTGAATAAGGTGGCCTGTAAATAGAGCACTTAGCACAGCACAGAGGCCTCGATAAAAACAGGGTATTATCTATGCGTGCCAGCCACAGCATCAAGTGCTGCAGTCCAGAACTACATTTCCCCTCCTAAAAGCATGTGTGTGCTACTGTACACTTGTAATCCTGGCACTTAGGGAGCAGAGGGGTCAGGAGTTCAAGGTCTTTCTCAACTACTTAGTGAGGAGGAGGCCAACCTGGGCTACCTGAGACACTATTTGAGAAAAAGAGGGCAGGGGTGGAAGAGAGAGAGAGGAGGTTCTGGAATGGGATGGATGGCAGCAGGTGTTTCCCTCAGAGCACTGTTCCGCTTGTGTCCAGGATAGTATACCAGCAATCCAGGACTGTGCTTCCTACTGACCTCCAGCAGCCTACGACGATGCTTTGGGAAGGCTGGCACAGGTCTGTTTACTTGTTTTTTCCCACCCTGGTTCTCAGCTATCAGGATTTCTTGCAGCATAGCCTGGAAGCCAATGATAAGTTAGACTCTGTCTGGGGATTTGGGGGGGAGGCAATCTGCCTTCTTTTTAAAACTCTTCTGCAGCTTATCTTAACAGTTTTAAAGCGATTAATGATGACTTGCCCTACTGCAGCAAAACTGGACAGGAGAGTCTCGGGTGTGGGCACCAAGCAGGAGGCTGCAGCTGTTCTGGAATCCTCTGATCTATGTTTCTATTGGATGTTTCCAGACAAAATATGGAAGGCATTGACTTCCGAGGGAATATACAACGTAATCTCACACACACACACACACACACACACACACACACACACACACACACACACACTTTTAGGAGCCATTTGGAGTCTCATGGGTCAACCTTGACCTTTTCTTGTTACTTTAGGGGATCTAATGTTCTTTGTAGTCCTAGCTGTCCTAGAACTCACTCTGTAGACCAAGTTGGTCTCAAACTCACAAAGATCTGCCTGCCTCTGCCTCCCAAGTGCTGGGATTAAAGATGTGTACCACCATCTCCCAGCCATGTTCTTCATTCTTAAACCAAATGCATCTTAGGTTAGCCCTGGATCAGACTTTATAGAACAGAAGGGCAAGACATCCAGAACTTCTCAAGAAAGTGGTGACCCATTCTTCTCTTTCCTCTCTAGGAAAAGCAAGTATCAGTTCTGATGAGCATTTCTTTTGAGGCTTCTAACTCTGTTCTAGGTAGGACATGTAGGTAGGGAGATGATACGACATCTCCAAACAAAGAGAAAGAACCCCTGAAGTCTACTCAGCAGGTACCCCAGCTTGGGAACAGGCCACCGTCATAAATAATACCAGTGAGTCAAGGTCTCTCTGTTGGAGGCATCCAGGAGCTATTCTAAATGGTCATACTGCTCACCTCACATAAGCCTGGTTCTTGTTCCAGCTTCCCCTGGAGACTTGAAAGTTGGAGCTGGCTTGTTTGATGCTGAGTTGTGGGTTCAGTCATACAGAAACTGGCCATCTTCTTACACATGCACACACACGCGCGCACACACACACCATGCTCAGGAGCACAGCTTAGGTGGGGGAGATCATCTCTGGCTGAGATCCATAAGGGAAGAGGTGGGAACCCAACATCTGGGCAGCACCTGCTATGTCTAGCACTGGTCACAAAGTAAGAAAAATGGTACCAAGAGCATCCTCCTTAACAACTTTGAAAACAGATGTTCCATGATACAGTGACTTGCCCAAGGTCAACATGTTGGTACATGATGGAGCACTAGGCTAAACTGTGACCACAAGCATGGGACCCCCTCTGCTGCTGGGTCTTATTCACCATCCCCATGGGGACAGATTTCAACAAGCCCTCATTAACAGCAGGCAAGCTGAGCTCTACTCTGAAGACTTGCCCACCCCTACACCACTTGGAGCTCTGGCCATTCCAGCTCACGAGTCCTGCTAAAAAACTCCAAGGAACTCACAAACAGCTGACACACGACTCTGTGTGACTCAGGCTAAGCCGACTCCAATCAGAACTGGTGGGCACGATTCCCCTCCTGCACTGAGTCACCGTAGGCTAAGCTGCAGAAATTCTCTTTTCAACTCAACCACCTACTTAGCCACAGCTGCTCCATTAGAGGAAACGGAACACAGGAGCTACAACCTCTGATGCCTTGTCCACAGCCAAGGGCAACCAGGTGTGACCTGAAAGTCCTTCTCTCCCAAGAGATGGACCTAGCTTACTGGGTATGATATAACGTGAGAACCGCGGGAGGCACAACATGTATAAGCTCCACATAGTCTAAAGCCCACCAAGTAGATGCTAAAGTTTTGGTGCAATTTTTATAGAGCCATTTCAAGATTTTCTCAGTCCCTGGCAGTTTTTGTTAAAAGGGCAAAGACAGTCTTTCTTCTTCATTCCCACTCAACCCAACCCAATGCAACCTGCCTCTTGTTCACAACTGAACTGCCTTCCATAGTAGCTCTACTCAGAAATTTCCTAATTCACTTGATCCCTTAAACTATTTTTAGAGGAAGAGGAAAGGAGAGAGGGAGAGAAGGGAGAAGGGAGGGAGGGTGAAGAGAGGGCAGGGAGGGAAATTTTCAAAGAATAAAGCCCACTTGACAGCAATGGGTCCGAGTAGCCTCAGAACTGAACTTGAACCCATGATTGAGCTGTTTGGGCTTTAAAGAGGATGAAGCGTCGGGCTTCCTTCCAAGGCGGCCGCGCCCCTAGGGGAGCAGTCTTGACGTACTGCGAACATCCCTTCAGAGCCCTGTCTGCACAGGTAAAAATGTGGCAGAAGGCCTCTCTCCAGACAGCTCGGGCCCCTCTAGACTGTGGCCCCCAGTGCATGTCTCCTATCTCTGCCTTTCGGTCCCCAGATGCGCTCCCTCAAGGGAGGAAGGGCTCTTCCACTCTAGCCCCAAATTCACTGAGGAGCAGCCCCAGGGCTGGGAATTAAATATTCATCTCGGGAGCGAACATTCTGCTTCTCTAGCCAATGTTACCGTCAAGGTCACGGGCCCGTGGCGAGTGTCTGAATCTGGGGTCTCCAGCAGCGCCAGAGCCTCACTATGGGGCTGCGCCCTGAGCGCGCTCCAGGCAGAGGGACCCACCGAACTGGCCTTGCTGGTCCTCCGTTAGTGCTCGCCCCTGAAGCTGTCCTGTTACCTCCGGAGTTCTGGGGCATCCTGAGCTCCAGAACTCAGGTCCAACCTGTGCAGGAGCTGCCGTGCACCCTTGACGCTCCAGAACGTCGCCACCCCAGGCCTCCGTCGCCAGGCAACGGTGGCTGGAGCGGCGGAAGGATCCCTCGCGCCAGCGCACGGTCGAATGGACCGGGAGGAAGCGCCGCCTTGCACAGGGGTCCTCTGGCCTTCCAGGCTGGGGCGGGGCCGCTGCAAGCAAAGTTGCGGTGGTTGTCCCGGGGATGCCATTCGGGGAGCAGACAGCGACTCACCTGTCCCCCGTGGGCCGTCGCACGGACTCGGCCCCTGGATTCCCGTCAAGTGGCCGTGGTCCCCGACGAGTCGTGGGTGCACCGTCCTTCCCGAGGGCAACTGGAGTCAGGCGGCGACAGGCCCCAGCCGGGGCTGGGGGACCCGGAGCTGCGCGCGCCGGCGCACGCGACTCAGCTGGCTTGTCGCTCCCTCCGTCGCCTCTAGTCCCAACCCTGCTCCTGCCCTCCGCCTGCTCAGGGCTCTGGGGAGCCTCCTCGGGGCTCAGATCCCGCTGCGGAGGGAGCGCGTGGCTGCGAAGGCCCCGGCCGAGTGCCACGGTCCCCGCGCCCGGTTCGGGTCGGCTCTGCGGAGCGGAACGGAGCTGGGCGGAGCGCAGCGCGCGCTGTTCCCTCGCTTTCCTAAAGGCCACCCTGGCGGCGGGGCGCCGTGACGCAGGCTTGACTCACGCGCGGGCCCGCGTCAATGCGAGGCTCCCCGGCTGAGTGCGAGGCTCTGATGGCGGACACAGGCGGAGGAGTGGGCAGAGAGCAGGAGAGGGGTTGCCGAAAGAAGCCTCTTGAGATCGGAAGGTTCTCCTTAGGGCGTCTGCTCTCAGGAAAATGGACCGCCATGGCCAAAGGCCTCTGGAACTGGGGACCTCTCCTGTTTTCACACACTCACCTTCTTTTGACCCTCTCAGGATTCCAATTCCACTCAGTTATTCTTTCCATCCCTACATGGATGTTGCCTCCATTCCCGCCTTTGCCTGCCCTTTCTCCTTGGCATTCTTCCATCCTATCACCCTACAAGGCCAACCCCTACACAACTCAGTTTCTCAAAATCCTGACAGATGAGTCCAGTGAGGGCAGTAAGAGGGAGGGAAAGTGTGACTGGGTACCAAACAGATGTTGAAGGATGCTGGCCCCAAAGGATGTGTAGACAAAAGGAGGAAAGGTAGCCATTGTGGAGGGAACAGTGCAAATGTTTTTATTTGCTCAGGGCAAAAGCAAAAGTGAAGACTATGTACATACAGGTGGTTGCCTGAGCAGAAACAGAGCTGGAGAGTGACAAGAGGTAAGAAGAGAGGACCTGGCTGGCTAGAAGTGCTGTTTGGGGAGTCTGAAATAATCGTCTCTGCTCTAGGGGACCTTTGGTATACCAAAACCTGTTGGAAAGGATGGAGGAAGTGAGACTGTCTTAACTATCCTAGTGAAAGTTAATGAAGACCAGAAGCGAATACTGGGATATTCTGTACTTCAGTCTAGCTAGCTGGCCCGCCACAGTTTTATGGATGGTGACTGAAGACACAGAAGCCCAGGGTCAGAAACAAAGGACTTGTATTACGAGTAAAATGCTTCATACTCAGATCAGTTTCTCTTAATTCTCAAGTCCTATGGGAGGACTTCAAGTTTAGGGAAGCCTAAATGTTTTATAATGGACTACAAGAAAAACCTCAGGTGATTTGCCCCGACAGAATTTTTATCATATTGAATAACAAATAAAACTGCCCTCCACTCTCTCTGTTTTCCAAAGCAGTTCACTATGCAAAGATCCACCAATTTACTGTGCAAAGATCCTCCAGACCTTATTGGAACAAAAAGCCATCAGTCCCTTGGCCCATGAGACATCTGGAAATGCAAGATACCCATTGAGAATGATCTTTTAGTCAGCAAGTATTTAGCAAGCCTCTTGTTTGTTGGGCACCATTGCAGTCCTGTTGACATTACAGGGAAGACCTATCATGATCCCTGCCCTCAGGGAACTTACGTTCTGGTGGACTTAACCAGGAAATCAGCAGGATAGAGGTACATGGAAGAAGCTAGTGATGTAAGAGATTCAGGGAGGTGAACAAACAGTGTGACAACTGAGGTGCAGAGAGGGGGTAAGAGGAAGGAAATCCTCAGATTAACTCAGGTTTGAAGGAAGGGGCTCTCGGGGTTGGTGTAGTGACTGCAAAGGACTTTGAGACTGGTGAACCTAAGTTTCTATCTATATTGTGGTTACTTACATACGCTGAGTAAGATCTATAACTGATGAGCCTCAGTTTCCACATCTGTAAATGGTGCATACAATAAGAAAATGCATAGCCTGTGCAGTTGTTGTTATCATCACATGAGATGCTTATTTTAAATTATCTGATATCTCATGTGTTTGATAAGTGGAAGTTATTGGGTAATTGTATTGTCACTAAACTAAAAAACCAACAAAAACAACAAAAAATCTAAAAAACCAAAAGGAGGAGATTTGGGTCAGAAGATCCTGGTTTTGAGGCATACTGAGAAAGAATATTTATCAGGTAGAAGTCCCTTGTCTCATTATATCCACTTGCTGACAACACTAATCCTGAGTAAACTCAATACCTGGTTGCTTTATGCAAAGTTCTCTGGGGTTAGAGGGAGGAAGTCACCATCTCCCTCTGACTTCATGGTCACCAGCCTTGAATGGGCTTCTTGATTCCCAGTGCCTCCGTGTGGTTTTATGGGTCATCAATTCCTCTCTCCAATTAAGACCTCCCTAACTTTCTATTTTCTTAACCACCCTGTGCCTACCCACTGCCTCCCTAGTCTTTCAGAAACTACTTTGGTCCTCAGATGCTCCCCCACCTGGAGCAGTTGCAGCAGCCCCTCCTGCACCTGCCTGAGCAGCTGCACACTCCTGTCCTCCCTCCCAGCCCTGGGAGAGCAGGGGAGCTTCCCCTGCTGTCAGAATCCAGTCTCTACTTAGCCCCTGCGTCCCACAGCCCACAGCTTCTTGACAGCCTGAGTCAACCTAGGGCATCCTAGGCTCTCCTGGCTCATCAACCTCTCCCTTGCTACTGTATCTTTCTCAGTAGCTCTTAAACATGTTTAAATATTTCCCTAAAGCGACTCAAACTTTCTTCTTCCAAATTCTCTGCCCCTATTCCCTCCTCTTCTCCTCACTCCTTAGCTAACTCTACTCTATCCTGAAGTCAAGATGGATCCCGTCAATGACCTCTGACTGACTAAAGCTGCAGGGCATTTTCCAGTCCTCTTTTTATTGACCTTTCTCTAGTATTTTCTTGTGCCCTTCTTCATTAAGTCCCCAGTCCTTATTTCCCTCTGCCCTCTGGTCACCCCTAGTTCTCCTGCTGACCTTTATATACTGACTTTTTGGAGTCGGGTCCTTTTGTCACTCTGGGTTGTTCCCTAAATCATCTTTTCTAAATCATCTTTTTGCTGGTATCTTCATTCTAGAGTTTCCTGAGCCCTGCACACTCAATTCTTCACTTTGTGCCTACTGCTCCACCTCCAAGTCTCCCTTCCAGAAACCCATCTGTCACCTTGCAGCCCACCTCCTTCTCATCCCTTCATGATATCCACATTAAATCCTGGAGGTCTTAGCTACTAACTGTCTCTAGGGTCTGGCCACTACTTTTTAGTTCTTCTGTCACTATCTTGGTCTAAACTATACCCAACACTCACCTGAACACTCATAATCTCCTTACTCAGGTCCAGATTCACCCCTTTTCTCCATATAAGAGGAGTCTTTTAGAAGCGAAGATGTAATGGTACCCTTCTCAAGCCCACAGTGCCTCGAAGCCCTTTCTTGTCTCCAGTCTCATCTACCACTCCTCCTTCCCTGGCTTTCCTGCAGCCCACTTGCTCCAGCAGCCTTCTTGCTGCTGTTCCTGCTCTTCCCACGCTTTCCTGGCTCAAACTGCAGGCCCATCTGCCAGCCTCTCCTCCTCTTCCCTTGTTTCCTGTCCACTCACCCAACAGAATCCTCTATATCTTTCTGACCATGGAGGGAAGTGATGCTAACCCCTCAGGTGGATATATGCCCCTTTGTAGCCTTTCTCACAAAAATGATTAGGTACTTAAAGATGTGACTGGCTACTTGAGGATGGTCTCCTTGGCTGACGTGGAAGCTCCATAAAGGCAGAGATCATGTCTATCCTTAACACACATTGGGCCCTCTACAAATATTAACTAAGAGAATAGAAAAGAGTAGTTAGACATATGAGTGAGAACACCAGGAGAGCAGGCTGGATTCAAATCCAGAAGTCCTAACCACAGAGGACATGGCTGAGACCATCCAGAGGAGATGGTCTGGAGAGAGTCTCAGTTGGAGAACTGGCTTCTAAGACAAGAAGAAGGAGGGTCAGAAAAGAAGACAGGGAAGCAAGGGTTGGGAGGGCAGTGTGTATTACAGAAGTTTCTAGAAGGAAAGCCAATCCTCAGTGTCAAAACTGCAATGATTCAGAGATGAAGCTTAAAAGGCATCACTGGTAGGTGGGCTCCTAAGGTGACAGAAAGCTACAGTATGTGTGCTGAGGTGGAAATGGGACATAGACTTGAACCATGTAGTCTTCTTGAACACTTCAGATACCAATAGCCATCACTTCTTTGACCATCCTGAATAAAAAGTCTTTCTTTTACATAACACATAGAATAATATGGAAATTATACAGCCTGGTAATATGGAGGTGGTATGACCAGCACCTTCATCTTACTAATGGGGAAGCTAAGACTTAGTGTGGTTAGTCAATCCACCCAAGTCATCCCATGTTTAAAGCCTTTGCTCTCATTCTTGATATTCAGGGACTTGGGGTGTGGGTCCCCTTTCATATATGTAACTTCTGAGTGTGTTGAACACACAGATACTAAGATAATGAAATGTCCCTTGTTCTGAGTGACACCAATTATTGGTATTTCCTTAATGTGGGTGTTCTAAAATATGGCCACTGAATCCTTTGACAACACTTTCTTCAAGTCTTTATCCCCTCCCTTTGAATCTAGGCTCTGTGACTGCTTAAACAAGAGACGTGATCTCATGCCTATTTCTAGATATAGGCTATAAGAATGCAGTTGTGCCATTATCTCTGTCCTGGAATCTTGTTCTAGAACTAACAACCATTCTAAGAAGAAGCAGAGAGGCCTACTCATTGAGAAGCTGAAGCCCCCCAGATGGGCTTGTGACCTAAAACTATCCACAGCCTGCCATCCAAGTGAGCAGGTCATCCTGGAAGCAGATTTTTCCAGACTCTAGCAAAATTCTAGTGTCACTTCTGCATAGAGCATAGACATCTGCCTAGAAAAGCTATTGCAGACACCTGGTCCACATAACTCACGAGTTAAAAAAGTCTGATGCTTTGAGCCATGGGATTTATTTATTTGTTCATTCCTTCATTCATTTGCTTGCTCATTCATTCATTATCTAATTTTATGTGTATGCATGTTTTGTCTATATGTTTGTCTGTGTACCACATGCATGCCTGGTGCCCACAGAGCCAATAGAGAATGTAGGATTCTCCTGGAACTGAAGTTACAGACACTTGTAAGCTGCCATAGGAGTGTTAGGAATCAAGCCCAAGTCCTGTGGAAGAGCAGTCAGTTCTCCTAACCACTGAGGAATCTTTCTAGCCCCTAAGCTGTTACATTTGGGGAAAATTTCTTATGCAACAACTTAAAAAACAGAAGGGCCATATAATTAATCATCAATATGAATAGATGAAAGCAGCTAGATGTTCATGGACCACTCTGCTACCCTCACCCTTGGCTTAGTAAAGTGTGCCTCTTTCAATGGCTACCATGGAAACCCCATCCCACCAGATCGTATTTAGTTGGCAAAGATCAGCAAACCTCACTCACTTAGTGTTTAAGATCTAAAACACAGCTGATAAGGAAGTCTCTTTCCACCATTGTTACTGTGTCATTGAACCTGTAAAATAAACACCATGCTTCTGAGATGAAATGATGATTATCCTGCTGAGGCTTCAGATGATATAGCCAATCTTTGTGGCTATGTGACATTTCACCTGAAGAAAGGGCAAATGTCATGTGATTCCCTGGGGATCTAGGAACTGGGACCTAAAACACTAGTTCCCTGCATTCCTCAGGCTAACTCAGACTTGAAGCACCTTTGTCTCCTTAGTTTCCTGTCTTTACCCATCCATAGCCACTCTCCCTCAAGACCTGCAACAATGCCTAATAGACTTAGATTCGCTCTCTCACAAATGGATCAAATGGAATCCACAGAAGAGATGAAGCAAGTTTTTCAGCCTAGGGGCAAAATGAAGAGTCATTGGGTCCCAGTTCTCGGGGGACAGTGGGGGTGGATCAGCACACAGTTACCTACTAGGAAACTTGTCTCCTTAGCAAGGGGAACAGACAATAGCCTCAGCAACTCAGGAGGCTAGGGTAGGAGGAGAAGATAAACCCAGAAGACTAAGAGCAGCAGGGGAAACAGAACAAGGTTGAGACCCTATTTCAAGAAGAAACAAACCAAACACAACATCATCTTGGCTCCTGGAGTCAGAGGGCAAGTGTTTGTGGTATCACCTCATTTTCAGGACTCAAGTCTCCTTGCTCATGAAATGGTGATAACAGTTAATATGGTCTCTTCATAGCCAGCTGAGATGCCCATGGGATTTCCCCCAAGCAACACACAGCATCGGTGCAGACGGAGGCTTTCATCCACATGAGATGCTACAGCTACTGTGCCGGAGATGAGGTAGAAATGAAGATGGTGATACAGTGAGCACATAGCAGGGTCCAGAAATGACGATGCTCTTCATCTTATAACCCTGTGTAGATGTTATAAAATTCTGGGAGGGGAGGAGCGAGCTTGACCTGTACACCAGAGTGTTCTTCTGAAGGTTGCCTATCCATAGCGGAAAGGAGAAGGGACCTTCCACGTGCAGAGGCAGCATAGGGTAGCTCCTCCTCACATGGCTGCCTGGGACCAACCTTGAGGATGGCAGTTCTTCCCATGGCTCAACGCCCACCTTCCCCTGTTGTCGCACAGTACTCTGGGTTTCGAAAACAAATAAACTGCATATGAGAAAAGTCTCTCTGTCTAGCACTGTGCTCAGTTCCTGGCAGAGAAATGGCTTAAACAGCCAGTCAAGAACAACTTAGAGGTGGTTAGGGTGTACCCAGCTTCCCTTTGTAGAGGTCAGTAAAAGTCCCAAAGCAGCCCAGGTGGTGAGAAGACAATGGTGAACTTCACCTAGATACAGGAGAAGTAGTGCTTCCAAACGCAGGCAGTAGGGTACTTGTGGGCACCAGGTAGTCAGGGCGGGGTGTTCCATTCAGCTCTTGTTCTCAGTACTGTTCTTTAGAAGGACACCAAATCGACTCATTTGCACTTCCCTTCCACTGATACGTCTTGTTTTCATCATTATGGATAAAAAATCACCCTTAGAGGTTTTTCTTTTTCCTACTTTTTAAGGTAGAACCTAGAAATAGAAATTGAGATTTTTCTTTCAGAAATCTTGGTACTTCTTGAGGATGCTTGGATTGCCACCTCAAGCAAGCATAGATAAGCTATCTCCACAATGCCACCACTAAGCTCCAAAACTCTCAATAGCTCCTCATTATCTTCTAAGATTAGAGTATATGGAAGCCTGGTAGTCCTAACTTATGTCCAGAGAAAGAACAAAATGACGGCATGAAATGGCAGCTAAAACAATGGCAAGCTGCCTGTCAGCATAACAAATATCTGAGGTAATTAATTTGTAAAGACAAAACCCTCTGTTTTGGCTCAGTTGTAGAGGTTCTTGCCCCTGGTCCATTGGCCTCGTTGCTTTGTACCTACAGTGTGACATCTAGGCAGGAGTATGTGGCAGAATCACATGCACCTCATGGTGTGTGGAGGAGGGGGAGGCTAAGTAGGGTCACACAAATCTCCCAAAGGGCACACCCAAATGACCTGGAATTCTTCAACTAGACTGCATCTCACAGTTTCTATCACTTCCCAGTAGTGACAAGCTCGGGACCAGGCCTTTAGCCCACGGGCTTTGGGGTCAGGGACATTCCAGAAGCAAATTATAGTGCATAGCTACTCAAGAGTGAGCTTCGTTAACAGAATTACAGTTTTCAGGTGAAGGCTGAGATGTAACAGATCCTCACAGGTACACCTCTGTGAGAGTAAGCACAGATGAGCCCAATAAAAAACTTACTTTGTCCTTGACCTTGGAGGCAGGTCTGTGTCTGTCTGGGTCCATCTACATTTCTGGACTTAAGGAACAAACAAGAGATAAAGCTGGAAGATGAATTCAGTCCTTACATAGAAATATGATGTGTCAAGCCTAGAAGCTTCTGTGTTTAGGGGGTAGGAAGACAGTTCAGTGAGTATGAGGTCTTGCTACACAATCATGAGGACTTGAATTTGAATCCCTAGCACCTGTATAAAATATATGCCTGTAATATACATATATGCCTATAATCCCAGAGCTGTGGGGATGGGGACCAGAGCTTTGATGGTATTGGCCATTAACCTAGCTCCAGGTTCAGTGAGATGCCCTATCTCAAAGAAATATAGAAGAGATTGATATAACACTATACCCTACCATTTCCTATGACCTCTGTATGATAATTCCAACACATATACATGCGCATCTATCCCATACACATTCGATACACATGTGCTCATTCACACACAGAGAAGGGAAAAATCTACTTATTTCAAAAGATAATAGTGAGCTATTAGACGTTTTAGAGCATGGAAAAGGTGTCATGTAAATGACTTAAGTAGGCTTAGTTGGAACCACAGAGGACCTCAAAAATATCCTGCTGTTTTTAGAGATCTCAATTTCTAGTCCTAGAGTCTACTTATGGTAGCTTCTAGAAAGTTCATCATTGTTGGCTTTCTATGGTTCATGACAGACTCGCTTTGGGCCCTGAGAAAGATTCCTAAATCCACTGGACTTCAATGGCAAACAGGCCTGGGGCAAATGGCAGAGGAATGGGGCAGTATTGAGAACAGAGAAAGCCAGTGGACAATGACACACGGAGGATTGATGGAGGCCCCTACTTCCTGCCTGCCACTTCTAGCATCTCTGCCATGACTCAGGGGAGCCTCTGAATGGCTTTGTTCCTTATCTCGAATGGCAACAGGAGGCCATTGTACTGGTGATGGAGAATAAGAATGCACATATCTTTACAGGAGCAAGATATCTCCTGCAGGATGTGTGGCCTTATTTCTTTGTGTCTTGGAACCCAATGGCAGAAAACAAGGCTCCCAGAGAACATGATTCCAGAGAGTTCTTTCTGGGCAGGGTGGGCATCCCAGCTCAATACACCACTGTCAAAGTCCTGAACCAAACCCAGATCAGACCTCTGGAAACAAATATTCTAGGGCCCTTTGCTCCTGGAAAGGATCTGATGCCCTCTCTCTTTCCCTAGACTATAAGGCACAGTTAGATAAAGTGAGGTTCTGATGCTAACACTACCTGGGCAAATGATCTCCAACAGATTGTTTAGTCTCTATGACCTCCAGACTCTTTATCTGAAAGAAAGAAAAAAATGGGAATTAGGTGGAGTGATCACTCGCTTCGTAAGAGCACTTGCTATGAAAGCAAAGGCCTGGGTTTCACAGTGCCCACAGAAACGCTCAGCATGTGTGCACCCGTAACTCCAGAGCCAGGGGTTAGAGGAACAGGAGACTGAAAGATGGCTGGCACTTAAATTTAAAAAAAAAACAGGGTAAAAATTGGTGATCTCGCTGGCAGTGGTGGCACACGCCTTTAATCCCAGCACTTGGGAGGCAGAAGCAGGCGGATTTCTGAGTTCAAGGCCAGCCTGGTCTACAGAGTGAGTTACAGGACAGCCAGGGCTATACAGAGAAACCCTGTTTCGAAAAAAAAAAAATGGTGATCTTTAAGTTCTCAAGGGGAAAAGGTAGAAAGTGACAGGACCCTCAGTGCTCTGCTCTGTCCTCTGCACACTCGGGGGAGGAGGAGACAGGGAGAGATAGAGAGGGAGAGAGAGACAGAGAGTGCACACATAAAATGGGGAAAGAAATGGAAACAATAATGTGTCCTCTGACCTCACCTGGATGCTGGAAGGATCGGGGAAGATACAGGTGCAAGGATTGCTCCTGTTAGTGGGAGACCCTAAGATGCAGCAGGCACTGCTCTGGGCAACTTAACCTGCATGTTATCAACTCATTGAATCTTTAAATAGTCATTTGCTACAGGCATTTAAAAGTAATATGTGCACGATACTTTGAAGGCTAAAAGTTTCATCTGAAAAGTAACTTATAACTGAGAAATTTAACAGGAACAAATCAATAGCATTTGGTTACAAAAATTAGCAAAACCGAAAGTCTATAACCTTTAGATACACAACCACCAGGCACAGAGTTTAAGAAATGATTCTGCTACCATAGCAACAACAATTAAAAAGAAAAATAAATGAAAAGATATGTAGAAAATCAATATGAAAAAGTGTCCAGATAAAACTGGACACTTTTATCCAGTGGAGCCATTAAGAGTACTGGGTCTTCCTCTACATGGTGAGAATGTCTCAAAAAACATAAACAACAACAAAAGACCTGGTCTTTAGAAGGATTATTTCTGGAAGAAAGACATAATATGCATGTTTATTCTCTCTGAAGTAATTGATTTAAAAACAATTACAATAAAAACAATATATTTTTTCTAGAAGAGTTGATTCTGATGCTCAGAGAGAAAAAGAAAGAAGCACAATTAGCAGGGTTAATTATGATAGTGAGATTTGTGAAGAATTAGTCCAAAGATAAAGGCATGTTCTAACTACAAAATGAATGTAGTCCTAATCAGAAGAAATGCACCAGACAGAGATGAAGCTCTGAAAATCTCAGGTAAAAAGGTTTAGCTATAGTAAAGACTGTATTTAAAATGGGTAGATATAGATTTTTAATAAATTATATTGGTTTGGCCATCTGAAGCAAAAATAAATCTGAATCCTTACCTTGCTCTTTATATCAACATAAATTATAGATAGATCAATATTGATGAATGCAAAAACCTAAGCCACAGGAGCACATCATGAGCAGGACCTAGAGGGATATTTATAGCTTCAAATAGATCTATTAGTAAAGAAAAAAGGCTGAAAAATCAATGAACCAAGCAACCATTTCAAACCTTAGGAAAAGAACTACAAGGCAGACCCAAACAGACAGAAGGAAGGAGATGCTGGAGGCAGCAGAGATGATGAAGACACGGACAAGCCATGGGACAACAGATTACCAGACATTTATTCTTTGAAACCAGGAGTGGCATCCCACACCCATGAACCCAGAACTAGGGAGGCTGAGGCAGGATTGTGAGTTCCAGGCCACTGAGAGAAAAAGAACAAGTGAGGCAGAGAGAGAGCCAGACAGCCAGAGATTGATTGGCTGGTTAGTTGTTTGTTTGTTTGGTTGATTGATTGATTGATTGACTGACTGATTGACTTCATAGTCTGTACATATCAGCAGGGAAATAGTAAATGTATTGTTATATAAAGAAGAATGTGCTTGGGGAAATCCTAGAAGTGGAAAAATAACTAGCTATTATACTTTTTACAAATGTGAACAGACGTTCATTCCATGTGTAATAGAAATGCAAACTGGAAACACAGTAGAACACCACTTGCCCTATTATGGTGGCAAATAATGAAACCCAAGAAAGGGGTGGAGAACACACATGTTGTTAACACAAGAGTTAAATGGTACAGTCTCGGTGGAAAAGAGTTAGGCTGTAGCTAAGATCCCAACGTCACATGTCTGTTAACCATTATGCCATAATGGTTAGGGCATATATGACCATGGCCATAAAACCTAGGAAAACATACGCTCATTTGCTGTGTGTTTTGATAAAGACACCATTTGAAGATACTTCTTGAGTAGTGTCTGTGATAGAAGGAAAGAAAAAGAAACTGTCTCACTGTCAGCAAGCAGCTGTTTAAATCATTTATGGCACCTCCATGTGGTGACATTCTTAGTAGCCATTAAAATGAGCAGGGCTGCTCTATATGTTATGACCTAGAAATGTCTCCAAGATGGGCCATTAAATGCAAAAAAGATGGAGAGGGTGTGGCTCTGTGTGTGCATGTGCGTGGGTGCATGGGTGCTCACGCTCGCGTGTGCCAGAGAACCCCTGGAACAATATATGAGAGATTGATAATCCTGGCTCCTCTGTGATAAGATGCTGGGGAGGGGCAGGTGTGGAATAAAGATCTGCCTTCTAGTGTTGTGTGTCCCAACACTCCACCACCGAATTCCAGAGGTCCCTATGGGTTTCTGTATGTATGTAGGATCCGGAGGAACTAACCCCTAAACTAGCTATGGTGACTTCCCACACTGAGGAGGACAGCTGGCTGGAGCTCCCTGAGAAGGGAACTGGATGGACTCTCACTTTGAATTTCCATTTGTTCCTGTGTTACCTGTTCATCAAAATAACAAACCACATTTTCCCATGCCCCTGCACTATCTTCCTTTCTGCCAATCTCTCCTTAGTTCTTATCCTGGGTCAGCCACCTCCACTGGGCACACTCTCTGCCACACTTTGGCAGAGTGAGCAGAGCATGAGCTTGGGACAGCTGGGTTGTGCTTCTGAGCTTCTCATCTTTGCACAGCGGGGCTAACAGAGGCCTCTGTGGCAAAGGAGGCAATGAAGACTGAGTAAGGAAATTCGTGCCACCTTCACTTGGTAAGCAGCAATCACTGCTTACAGCTTTTCTGGAAACAGTTACAATGCCAGGATAGTCAGAGGGAATTGAACCTCACTGATGAGCTCAAATGGCAATACTCCCTCCCTTCCTCAGCTGCCTCCAGACTTCTCAGGAAGAGAAACAGCAAGCAGTATTTTCTAATATTTATTGAGAGCAACAAGGACATCGCTCCTCTCTGTACCTGTGGAGGAACAAGGGAACCTATTCCAACTGCCTGCGTAACCCAACAAACATCCAAGGCCCAGACTTCAGCTCGGTGGATGCACTGTCATTCAATGCAAATGATGCTCAATAGGACCAGAGCATCTGCTAGGAGGGGGCTGGGAAGATGTGCCAGGTAATTCTGGGAAGGGGAGGGAGATGCCTGCCCCACCAGGCACAGGAGAAATTAAAGTACAAACCCCATCTCCCCGCCTCCCCTCAGCTCGATGAAGCCATGGCGGTTTCAGGACCAGCTTCAAATATAGACCCGTTTCCATAAAAGCACCAGCAGCTGCTTCTATAAATACCTCAGCCAGTTTTCCGGGGTTCTCATGTGACTTTGATGCCAACCTCGGCTGCGGGGATCTGTCACCATGGTGACTGGCCCCGTGACCAGCCGCTCTTCATTCATAACAGGTTACAGCGTCCTGGATTGAGGGTGGAGTGATGAAGGGAGGTGGGGGAGGACCAAGGAGAAGGGAAAGAGACAGGGATGAGCAATGAGCAAGGATGAAGGTTCCAGTCCTGGGGGAGACTGCAGTGCTCCAGCCTGACTGCTAGGAAGCTCTGACAGAATTACTGATCTCTCCAGGCTGCTGTCACAGGAGGAATATTTTTATTCAGGTTGCAGTAGATATTTTTGCCTTTGAGTCAGAGAATCAAAGGTTCAGAAACAATCCTCCTTTATGCTGCTGGTACAGATGAAGAAAGAGGCCCAGAGAGGTGGTTGACTTCTACAAGGTCACACAGAAAGTTTTTTATAAAACTGGGGCAATGACCAAGCTACATGTCATTTCTGATTCCTCTCCCCTCTGGGTCTGCTGTGGCTCATAGAAATCTAGGTGTGACCTCTGATGATTGGGGCTTGAGGTTCCTTGGCTCCTGTGTTACTGAACCTGAATGGAACAGTGAGTGGGCACAGAACTCAGTCTGTGTCAGGTCAGCCCTGCCCTAATAAATGTGGGAGGGAATGACTAATAAACCACAAGAGGTCCCCTTGCAATTAGCAAAGTCAATTGTCAGGTTTGGTCAGCTATGGAGATTTCTGTTTGGTCATAATGTCTCATACCTGCCATCCAATGGACTCTTCAAATACCACCTTGGTCTATACCCACCTGTGCTTCATTCTGGGGTGACACAAAGAGACATGGAATAAACGCTTTTCATATGCAAATCATACAGCCTCGGTGCTTAGATGCTAATGGTAAGAAAATTAAAGGGACTTTTTTTTTTTTTTTTTTGAGCCAGGATCTCATTACATACATAGCCCAGGTTCGGTCAATCCACTTCACGTTCTTGATCCTCCTGTCTTAGCCTCCCTAATTTCTTAATTATGGTTATGTGTCACATTACTCAGTTTGAGGAGATTCTTAGTAATTCACAGGCTATGTTCCAGGGAGGTTCTCAGATTTGGAAGGAGGGTGGACCACAGAAACCAGAGAGGACTTCCAGGAAGTGAGGAAGAGGATATGGCCTGAAACATGGGTCAGAAGGAGCAAGAGGGAATGTTCTGGGGCAGAAACTGGCAACTTAAGATGTGGGAAAGACTGTGACCATGGTGGCCAAGATTCAGAAAAGGAATTAGCATGCTGGCCACATGCTAATTCATATGGTTCCCTCACACAGGCTTCAGAAGCAACATTGAGGATCCAGGAAGATATGAATTCAGATAAAACAAAGAAACATTGTGTTAAAATTTTCCTGGAAGGGACTGAGAACAAACGCAGATATCATCACGGGGCCAGAAGACCATCAGCAGCAATTGTGGGCTCTGTCGTCACCTAGGTCTTGGGACAGATGCTTAGCAGGCTCTGCAGAGGTTAACACACAGCCACACACACACACACAGACACACACACACACACACACACGATACACAATACAGTCTAGCAGCCTCTAGAAAGGCCCCAGTACAGGCTCAGCGGCTCTCCCTTTTCATTACTCAGTTATGTTATGTTCATATAGCTCAGGCTAGGAATCAGAGAGTAGCATGTCCCTCTTGTTCTTACCCATCTCTGTCACCAAGCCAATGAAGGGATCCCCAGTGCCTGCTTCCCGACCTGGAGGGAATAGCACATTCATTCCATCAGAGAAAGGCAGATTTCCTCTATGCTCCTCACTGCCATTCGTGTTTGCTCAAGCAGAACAGCAGTTCCTGGAGCCCAAAGACTCTGCATCACCTGTGTCTAAAATGGTCCTCTGGCTTACAACTGGGGACATGGGACATCCATGCACGAAGGCCAGGTGCATGCTGGCATTTTGCTCAGCTTTGGAGGCAGGCCTGAAGCTGAGTCCTGGCTGAGTCACTTACTCAAGTGGCCTTCAGAGCTTATTTAGTCTCTGAGCCTCACTTACTTCCCTTGTGAAAAGGGATGTGTCACCTCACTTGAAGAGATATGGTGGTCACAGTGGCACATGAAAAAAAAACTGGTAAGCTTCTTTTCAGTCACAGGACACAGAGGAAGGAAGACTGTGCATTTATCCACACACTTGAAAACACACACAAACAAACATCCTCACTTCATACAAATGCACCCCAACCACCATCATTCTATCTAACACGATTGCCTCCAGCCCAGGAGGGTGTCCCTCAGCCAACTCTGCCTACACTTATTAGTGACCATAGCACCTCCCTATGCTCACAACACGGCTTCTTTTTAATAGCAATGATGATCGATGAGCATTAGCCTACGAACATCATTCCCTGTTCTGAGCATCTACCATTGATGAGATCACAGGAGTCATTGACATGCCCATAGTCATGCAGCTAAAAGGTAGCAGGGGTGGGATATGAGACCACCTTCACTGTATTAGCCACTTTATATAGTACCTTTGTAGAATAGCTGACAGAAACAACTTAAGGGAAAATATATTTGTTTGGGCTCACAGTTCAGAGCACACAATCCATCATGGCTGCATAGTGACTGAAGTAGATTAGTCTTTGGTGGTGAGAACTTCCAATATCTGCTCACATGGTGATAAGAGAACAAAAGGAGAGCCCAGATGTGAGGTGGGATTGGCATATCGCCCTCAAGGCCTATCCTCAGTGACCTACCTCAGCCAGCTAAAGTTTACATCCACAGGGTTCCACCCTCTCACAAAACAGCACAAGCAGCTAAGGTCCGAAGTCCAAACACCTGAGCCTTGTAGAGGACATTTCCCATTCAAACCCAAGGAATTGACCTATTCCCACAGCTTGCTGCACACTATCCCCCACTGCTGCCTGTGCTGTTTCCATCTATAGTGTATATGGGCATGACAAAAATATAAACCTTGGAATCAGCTGGGAAGGGGTATAAGCTTACTTCCACCTCAAATGGATCAGCCCTATGTCAGCCCTTGCCTCTCCTAGTCTTACTTTCTTCATTTAGAGTTGTTTCAGATGAAGATCATTTAGGTTTCAGAAGAGAAGATAGTCCAGGCATAGGAGCTCATGCCTGCAATCCTGTCACTCAGGAGGCTGAAGCAGGAAGGTTGCTGTGAGTTCATGGTTCAGTGTAGGTTGTATAGTGAGATGCAGACTAGCCTGGGCTACCAAGTAAATCCTTAAACAATGCTTGCTTCAGTTATTTTTCTTGTTACTGCAATGAAATACTCTGACAAAGTAACGTAAGAGAGAAGGCTCACCGTTTGCGGGTACCATCCACCATGGGAAGAAGTCATGACAGCAGGATCTTAAAGTAATTTATTTTATTATATTGTTTGCCCAGTCAGGAGGCAGAGAATGATGAATACTTGTACCCAGCTAGATTTTTTCTATACATGAAATCTAAGTCTAAGACCAAGACCAGGGATTGGTAGCATATACTGTTAGTGCGGGTCTTCCCACCTTAACCAACTTAATCAAAATAATCCCTCACAGACATAGCCAGAGGCTAACATAATCTAGACAATCTCTCCCAGGTGTGTCCATAGACTTCTTTTCTAGGTGATTCTAGAGAGTGTCAAGTTGACATCAATTTATTAACCTATCGAAATGCTGGTGATGTGGCTCAGTTAGTACAGTGCTTGACTTGATGCATGAGGCCCTGGGCTCAATCCCCAGCACTGCACAAACCCAGCCTGGTTGCATGTGCCTGTAATCCCAGCATTCTGGAGACACAGACAGAAGTAGAAGGATGAGAAGTTCATCCTCAATTCCACAGCAAGCTGAAGCTCAACCTGGGATGTACGAGACTATCTCTAAGTAAAGAAGCAATGACATGCCACACAGTGGTGGGCCTGTCTTGTAATAAGCATTCCCCTTCTATCGTTCTTGATCCTGTGCAGCTGTGTGTAACGGGAACTGTATGGTCCACTATCCAGCAGCATTTAAAGGCTCCCATGTATCCCTTCCTCTTATCCCTTCATCCTTCATGGAGTCCGTACTGTTGGTAGCTCCACTCTACAAAGGCAAAGTTCAAGGAAATTAGGAAACTTGCTTTTACCAAACAAATAAGAAACAGGCCTTGGATCTGACCCCAGATCTATCTGATCCCGAGCTCAGTTTCTACACCATGATTCGTGGGGCATGTTACCCGTCCATTTCTTCTATGGAGGAGTCCAAGCAGGATCCCAGATTCTAGCTCATGAAAAAGCCAGAGAGGCTATTCATTACCTTTCTGTAACTACACACCATAATAATCACCTTTGGTTTATGGTCTTAGAGCCTCCAGACCATGATCAGAGGACCCTATGCTCACTCAAAAGAAAGCTCAGAGAAGGTCTGGTAAGATAGCATATTGGGTAAGGCACTGACCAGCAAGTCTGACAGCCTGAGTTTGATTACTGGGACCCACATGGTAGAAGGAGAGAACCCCACAAGTTGACCTCCACATGTACACTATGGCATGCGTGCACGCGCACACACACACAACTTTACTTATGCATGTGCACACACATACACACATGTGAATGAATAAATAAATGTAATACAAAACTATTTTTTAAAACAAAAGCGAAAAAGGGAAAACTCAGGGCCCCACAATTTCCTGCTAAGGCATGCCTCCAATGACTGAAAGCCTTCCACTAAGACCACTTCTTACAGATTCCACCACTCCCAACAGCACCTAACAGGAGGCCAGACTTTAACATCTGTGCCTTTGGGGGAACATTTGTGGTCCAGCCTCTAACAAAGAGAATCAAGAGACTTGACCAAGGCACAGGCCAGCTGGTAGCCATCCATCCTAGAGCTCATGGCTCCTGAATTCAGAGATGCACTTTCTCCTTTGCTTCCTGCTGCGTGTGGCTGAGATCCTTGGGATGGAGATGCTGGGACTGTGGGATCTTAGCCAGAAATCCTCCAACCATGGAGGAATTTGCTTTGAAGACAAAGGATGACTCCTGGCAAGGAGAGTTGTTCCTATTTCTGCTACAGACAAATGGGCGGTTGCCACGGATTCCATGATAAATCTTTCTGCTAAAGATGATGCATCACTTGAGGCTGGCTACAGGCATGGAATCTTTGGACATTATACAAGTCAATTACCGAGACCAAGGCTTCAGCACCGAACAGAGATATTTTCATCGAGTGTGTCTGGAATAGAGCCAGACACTCCCTGGGATTGAGCTAGGATGCAGTGTCTGCTTTGTACTTGATGCAAGGGGTGATGAGAGGTGAGACTAGCCTCCTCTCCCACCATGATGGCTCCACTATGTTTTCCCCTGAGGTCACCAAAAGGCACTGGACCAATCATGAATGCTTTGCACATTCTAGAATCCCCAATCTAGGATGGGGAGATGGGTCAGCACATGAAGACATTGGCACACATGCATGAATACCTCCACCATCCACACACAAGAAGTAAATGAAATAAAAAAATTTTTAAGGAGCCCCAGCTTAATGCATCCTTGCTCTCAGCTACCTAGAATTAAGAAAGTAAGTTTCCATGTCAAACCAAACCCCAAATACAATCTGAAAACAGAGCCTTGCTCCCTCGGCCCCAGGAAAAGCATTTTTGTTGTAACCATGCTCCAAACATCCCAGGTTATCTCTCCTGCCCCTCTAAAACCTCCTGAGCATTATGATCTTCCAGGTGAGGTCATTACCCAGGAATGGCTCTAGGCCAGCCGTCCCCCAACCCTTAACTGAAAAGCGCCTGGCCAGGTCTTCTGTGGGTTTGATCTTACATGTTTATCACTCTTCTGGCCCAAGTACACCTTTACTTTTAGAATCAAAACTTGCCACCTTAGCTGAACTCTGAAGGCTTCTCCTGGTTGCAGTTTGGGGCAGATTCTTAAATCCTCTGTACCCCAGCCTTCTCGTCTGAAAATGTGACAACGGTGTACCTGCCTTCAAAATGCTAAGATTCATACTCTGAGGCTTCAAAGAGACATAGGTGGCCAGAGCATAAGATGAGGGTGCCAGAGCTGATCAGAAACAGGAAGGCAGCATATTAAACCTTGAGGGCTAGGGCTTGAATCACTGAGATCTTGAATGTTGTGCTAAAAGGCTTAGATTTTATTTTAACAGTAGAGGAGAAAGTATGGCGGCGGAACTGCCAGATTTAGCAGTGAAACTGCCAGACGTCCAGTTAAACCAGAATTTGAATTGCACATTTTTTGGGGCAAGCCTGTATAAAAGTGACAGAGAACGACTTCTTGGTTCTGAGAAGAGAATGGTGGAGAGAAAAGAAAAAAGAGGAGCAGAGACACAGTAAGGGCCGTATTACACACCAGGCAATTATTATAGCTAGTATTTGCTGAACACTTTTTTGCCAAGCACTGTTTCTTAGAACCGTATGTGTAGGATCTACTTCATTTTTATAACAAGCCAATGAAACATGTGTCTAATATCATCTCTATATGTGAGGAGTCTGAGTGCAGAGTGGTTAAGGAACTTATCCCTTGGCTACACAGTTTGCTAGTGGCAAAGCAGATACTGCAGGCAAAAGCCCACGTGTTTAATCCCACTCTGTCATGCAAACCCACACCATAGGGAGAAAACTGAGTGATGGGAACTAGGTTGCAGCTCTAACCCAGTGGAAGGTGTGAGGAGGGGATTCGGGAGACCCACAGTGTAGTGGGACGTTCACAGTTTACATCATTTGATACTCTACAAGAGAGGAGGTTAGAACCAGAATGAGAGAAAAGAACCTCCTCTTCAGAACCAGCCAACAACAGGCATTACACCTGCTCTTCTGCTCCATCCCTCCACCATGGCCCTTCATGTTATGGATAACTGGGAGGTCAGTTTAAGTCAGATAAAGAACTGCAGGTGTGAAAAGCATCGGACAGAGGCCAGGAAGGTACCTGCAGCCCTGGCCAAGGGGTACACAAGTGGTCCCCTAAGGTTTAGTAAGTACCATCAGCCACAATGGTGGCTGACCGGGCTGAGTTCTGGAATAGAAGAGCTGAAAGGCCACATTAACCAGACTGGAATGTCATCTGGAAGGTACCTAGACCTCTCATGGGACCAGAGGAAAGCCATATTTAGTTTAGCAAGCTCTAATGGGATCAAAACAATAAATCAATTGAAGCCCAAAGAAAAGAATGATCCTAAAGTCACAGGGGAAAGGGGATCAGGGCAGAAATGGGGACTAGGGTCTTCTGATTGTATCTACAGAGTCTGGCACTGATGGAGTACTGGTCTAGGCTCCAAGAGAGGATGAAAGCAAGTCATGACGGTGCATGCATGTCTGTAATCCCAGTTCTCAGGAGTAAAGGCAGAGGATCACAAGTTTAAGACTAAACTTAAACTTGGACTACATGGGCAGTAAGAGGCTAGCCTACCTTGAGATAGTGAGACTCTATCTCAAACAGTGTCAAACCGAAGGGGATGAGGATGGAAACACTCCAAAGTGAAGACATAGTCAGTGTTTGGGGTCCCTGCTTTGAGCAGTCAGCTTTTGATCCTTCAAGTGTGAAACAGAAGCTAGGGCAGAACTGGGCTGAGACTTGAATGCTGAGAGAAAAGACACACACACACTCTCTCTCTCTCTCTCTCTCTCTATCTCTCTCTCTTCTCTCTCTCCTCCCTCTCTCTCTCTCACCCCTTTCTCCCTCTCCCTCTCCTCTCCTTCTCCCTCTCCATCCCCCCTCTCCTCTCTCCTCCTTCTCCCCCTCTTTCTCTTTCCCCTCTTCCTCTTCCTCTCCCTCCTGCCTCTCTCCTCCTTTCACCCTCCTCTCTCCCTCCTTCCCTTCCTCCCCCCCTCATTTTGCTCTGAGAAAACACAGATGCTAGTGAAAGGTAATGGGGAAGCTGCCCCATGTATGCACCCAGTTAGCTCTTCTATCTCCTCCTCTGTAGTCTATCAGCTTCCTTCTTAGACCTTAAGACAGAGCCTGTTCCCTGCAGCATCTGCAGAGAATCAGGCGGGAGACAAACGTGCCACCTCACAACTCAGCCAGCCTGCCTGCCAGCCTGCCTGGCTGTCTGCCTGCTTGCCTGCCTTCCAATCTGTAGCCTGCCTCACCCCCTCCCACTGTCTGGTTCACAAAATATCCCAGCTCATCAGGGCTCTTCTCCTCTGGTCCACCACCCAGGGAGCTGGTGAGCTAGCAGTGGGGAGGGCATGAAAGACTCAAGGGGATAGGAGGAGGATCCAGCCCTGCCAGCCTGGAAATGTACAAAGCCCATCTCTGGGGACCAATCCTGAGCCTGACGTCAAACAGAGGCTGAAAATACAGTCTGGAAAGTCACGAGGTGCCCATGAAAAATGAGCTGCCCTCCCCAGCCAGAAACATGGGACCAAGGAAGGGATGTAAATCCCAGCCTTTTAGAGTCTCTGAACAAAAGGAAAAGCATCCTAGCTGCTAGAATTTGTGCTGAGAAATTCCTCTCTAGTCTCACTCCAGGCATTGCCCTGGGCAGGACACCTGCAGTCCAGTCCCTCCTCAGCTCCTACATGCAAACACTCCTAATAGCAACCAGTGCCTGAGGACAGAAGGGCAGTGTGTGAATGGGACAGGTGAATAGTGGGTCCAGCCCCCACCCCCAGGGCCTATCTAGAACTTCTCTGGCTGAGCCATAGAGTGGTGGAAACTCAGTTTCCCAAACCTTACCCAGAGGTCTCATAGAACCCAGATATGACACCCTTTGCTGTTCAGGGAACCTCTTTTCAAACCTCATTTTCTCCAGCTACTTCCTTCTGCAAGCTCTTCTTTGCCATTCCTCTATTTCAGAAAACATGTGTGAAATACATGCATGTGCACACATGGACACTTACTCCCTAACTCCTAGGTACTTTGTTTGCTTCTCTCCTCCTTAGAATGTAAGCTCAATAAAGGTGGGAAATTTATGCTTGGTGTTCAATTAAATCACCCTCTTTCTACTTAATATCCTGTAACTTAGCTTCTGAAATATAGCAAATCACAATGGAGCATTGTCCTGGCTGGTTTTAGGTCAACTTGACACCAGCTAGAGTTATATGCAAGGAGGGAACCTCAATGGAGCAAATGCCTGCTTAAGATCCAGATGTAAGGCATTTTCTTAATTAGTGATTGATGGGGAAGAACCCAGCCAGTTGTGGGTGATGCCATCCCTGGACTAGTGGTCCTGGGTTCTATAAGAAAGCAGGTTGAGCAAGCTGTGGGGAGCAAGTCAGTAAAAAGCACCCCTATCATGGCCTCTGACATCTTATGTTAGATGAAAAGAGAATGAGAGGGAAGGATTTTTAAAATGTTGAGTGATGGAAATGATAAAGTACACATAATGAAATACAGGTGTTTCTACAGCTGGCCAGATAGCCACAGTGGATGTTTTAACCACCTTCTTCCAAGGCAGGTATGTGTTCCTGTTGCCCTCAGCAAGCTTCTCAGCTGTTCTAAAGAGTTTGCCTGAGGTGGGGTCGAGTACAGGACGTATGGTGGGTGGCACCTCAAACAATTTTATTGAGCCAGTGTGGAAGAAGTTGGTTTGCACATAACATAGGAAGTAGTGAAAAGACAGAAACCAGTCTGATTTGTATAAAGGGCCAGAATAAATAGGCTTCTTAAAAGTTTTACACCCAAATAATTTTAAGTTACCACCTAGGCTGTAGAATTTTTTTATTTCCCAGGGTTTATGGCACACAGTTGTTGCTTTGGCTGACATGGAGCATTCACCTGCCTTCGTTCCTCCACATCTGTAGAGGGTCCTCCCTGATCCAACTGAAGTGTGAGAGGGCTCAGTCACATGCAGGTGGAAGGTGCTCGACGCAGCCTGAACCCCTCCTCCCTTTCTACCTCCCTCTGAATAGCACTTGCTAGTGCTGCCAACTGTGCCTCTAACAAGGCCCAGGAGACCCTGAGGGACTCACACCAGGGCCCTGTTGGTGCTCTGAGAGGTCCCACTCTTCCTGTAAAAAGGAACACCTTCCTCTGTAGAGCTTTCCCCTCAAGGCTGTGAGTCTATGTTGCTCATAGTAACCAGATTCCCCTGGGAACACTGTGTGCAAACTGCAGCTTACTTGCCCAGCAGCAACTCTGCCCCAGCCTCATAGACCCTGGAGAGGCTTTCCTGAGGAAGAGCTGCAGGAGGGCCGTGATGGGACCTGTCTGCTCCTACTTGATTCCTAGCTCAGGGATTGGCCCAGGGGAGACACTTGACATACAGATTCTGACCCAATATGTGATGGTATCTTGGTTGTCAACTTGACTATATCTGGAATGAACTACAGTCCAGAAATGGAGGGCACACCTGTGACAGATTTTCTGCTTGGTTTAAAGTGGGTGAATCCACTTCTAGTCCAGACCTTGGAGGTAGGAAGACACACACCTTTGATCCAGAGCTTGAGGTGGGGAAGATGATATGCCTTTAATTCAAATCTTGAAGAAGGAAGACATACCTTCTGCTGGAAGTTATGGAAGGACATAGAAGAAGGACGCTTGTGCTCTGTGCCTTCTTGCCCTTGTCTTGCTAGCACATCCATTTCTTTACTGGCCTTGAAGCCTTCTTCAGGTTTTCAACGTATACCGAAGACCAGGTGAGACATCTAGCTTTGTGGGACTGAGCAACTACTTGATTGATTCTTGGACTTTCCCTTCACAGCTAGCCATTGTAGGATTTGCTGAACTGTAGCCTGTAAGTCATTCCATATAGATAGATAGATAGATAGATAGATAGATAGATAGATAGATAGAAGATAGGGAGAGAGAGAGAGAGAGAGAGAGAGAGAGAGAGATTCCATAAATTCTGCATCTCTAGAGAACCCTAACACACAATATAAACACAACTGACAAGGTAGAGAATGAAACAGGGGGTGTGAGGCCCCTGGGGTCAATGGGTCTCAACTCTACCACCTATCACTGAATTAACTAAGAGTTCCTAGACTAGTGTCTTGGCTTACAAAGTCCCAATTCTTCATCTGAAAAGTAGGGCTAAACATGCATCTCAACCACTCTTTAATGACCCTGTGTTTACAACACTAAGATGGAGGGAGCTGAACCAGATGCCACCCGTGTCAGGTAGCATGCATTGTGCCACAGCCTGCAGTTCGTCTATCCCTGCAGGAGCTTCACAGGGCTCCTCCACCAAACACAGCAGATTGCATGGCATCAGTATCTCCAAGCACTGCTCCCAGGAGGAGCAGCAGCTGTCGAGGTCCATGGAGTTAGAGCAGGGGTAACCTGTGTGGGACCTGGCTGGGCAGCAGTAGAGGGAAAGTCATGGGCTGGAACCTTGCAGGTACCTGGCCCTCTTGAGAGAAACTGAAGCCTTTTCTTGAGGAACTTCAACTGATTAGGTCAGGCCCACTCAAGATAACTTACCTAATTTAAAATTAACCAACAAGAAGTCGTGATTCTATGTGTAAAACCCCTTACAGTAGCACTGGTGTTTGAATAGTTGTGGGAAAGGGAGCATTTATCCTGGGTTTTTGTCTAAAGCACTCCAGGCAATAGACTTCAGAGGAATTTTCATCTCAATGTTTACTGAAGCACTTTTCACAATAGCTAAACTAGGGAACCAAGCTAGGTGCCAAACAACAGAGGAATGGACAAAGAAAATGTGGCATATACACAGTAGAGTCCTTTTCATTCTTAAAGAAGAATGAAATCATGTTGGTTGCAGGAAATTATCCAACTGGAGAAAAATTAGAGTAGGTGATCTAAGCCAATCTCAGGGAAACAAATATTTTGTGTTTTCTTTCATCTGTAGTTCCTATATTTTACACAGATACTCAGTGTGTGTGTGTGTGTGTGTGTGTGTGTGTGTGTGACATAAAAGTAAAAATAAAACTGTCTAAGGCCATGGTTTTCAACCTTCCTAATGCTGCAACCCTTTAATACAGTTCCTCATGTTGTGGTGACCCCCAACCATAAAATTATATTGTTGCTACTTCATAACTATAATTTTGCTACTGTTATTGATTGTAATGTAAATATTTGATATGCAGGATATCTCATATTCATCCCCTGTAAAAGGGTCATTTGACAACCTCCCACAAAGGGGTCACAACCCATAAGTTGCAAACCACTGGTCTAGGGGAACACATAGAACTGAAGGAGAGAAGAGGTGTTAAAAGGAAGGGTAAGAAGGGTGGATGAAGGGTGGATAGTCAACACAAACTATACATGCACAAAACCTTTACAAAATAAATTATAAGTGTGTGAGAGAGAGAAATGACTCAGCCTCTGTGTCCCCCAGTCCCATGAGAGTCTATCACCTCTACCCACTACCTGTGAAACCACACAGGAAAGGGAATTCTGGAGAATGTTATTTTGCCTCCCTCAGCATCAACAAAGCCATCACGTATCCACTGGCTTAAGTCTTGTGAAGACACCCGTAATCACACTACAGGTGCTGAGTCAGTTTGTAAGGATCAGTTGAATGCTACTGTTATGCTTGAACAACCCCCAGAATAGCTTATTGCAAGGAATTTAATTAATTCCCTCAAACATGTAATTTTTCAGACTTACCTCTGTCTCTCTGTTTCCATCTGTCCCTGTGTGTGTACATATCATGTGTGAGGGGGACCTAAGAAGGTCAGAAGAGAGCACTGAATCTACTGGTGTAGAGTCACAGGGAGTTGTGAGTTTCAGGCTAGTAGCAGGGAGTTGTGAGTTTCAGGATAGTCACAGGGAGTTGTGAGCTGCCCAATCCTGGTGCTAGGACCTAAACTAGAGTCCTCTGTAAAAGCTGCAAATACTCCTAAACCTTTGACCCATTTATTTAACTCTTTACTTCATTTTTGGCGACTTACCCAAGCTTACAGTATTTTTACCTGACTCCTTCATATCTTCACCAAGAACAGAGTTTGCTAAGAGGAAAGCTTTTACCCCTGGCTGCATATCAGAAAGGGCCAGAAGCAAAGACTCAGGTTTATGAGGCTATCTTGGCCTAACATAGAGTTTCACAGTATAAAAGGTCACACCTCTTTTTCCAATATTGGGATTAAACACATGCTAGGCAAGTGCTCTACTGCTAACCTATGTCCTCAGCCTTTTCTGTAATTGTAGGATAGTGGCTCGTTGAATCACCCAGGCTGGCTTTGAACCTGCAACCCTCCTGTCTCACCTTGAGTAATTGTGCCAGCAGACTTAGCTGTTAACATTTCTTTCCCCAATTTAATGTGGTGTGATGATTCCTTGTCCCTCCTACCCAAGGAGAGAAGAGCACAGTGTCTCCCACATCACTAGCACTCAGGAAGCACATGCTGGTCTCTGGAAGAGAGTGGGAAAGGAGGGAGAGAGAAAGACAGAGAGAAACAGAGAGGTGATTGTTTCCTCATGTTAAAGAGACTAGAAAGTAATCTGGGCATAGTGGTCCAACCTTTAAGCCCAGCACTCAAGAGGCAAAGACAGGCAGATTTCTGATTTCAAGGCCAGACTGGTTCACAGAGCAAGTTCTAGTACAACCAGGGCTACACACACACACACACACACAGTCTCCTGTCTCGAAAAAAAAGAGAAAGGAGAGGAAAGGAGGGGAGGGAAGGGAGGGAGAAAGAAGAGAGAGGAGAGAGAGAGAGAGAGAGAGAGAGAGAGAGAGAGAGAGAGAGAGAGAAGAGTGTTTTTGCAGCTAGGATCCATCCACACGTGACCCTGCTTCACCAAGAAAACCTCCACAGAAGTGTCAGCAAATGGAAGAAGGCAGTACTTGCTGAGGGGATGAGGTTTCTGAGGCCGTCTCTGGAAGTTTATAATGTCTCCAGAGTATGGCCAGCAGAACCGCCTGGTGGGATTTCTCCAGGGTGTTTGTCTCCAAGCCATTTCTCTCCTGGCCCTTCCAAGGGTTTTAGAAACAACACACTTTAATAAATTCCTGTCGGTGTACATCAACCAGAGTGGCATCTGTCACCCCCAACTTAGAAGAGTAATTTAGATCAGAAGAGAATCCAAGCAAAAAACCCCAAGGAAATGAGGATCTGGGACTCATTCTCTGTATTTTGAGGCCATAGGGAAATGGCCAGCATCAGAGGAGGTGAGTGGCAATCTTGATGAAAGTTCCTGAGGCATCTGAGGCCACCACACAGTTGTCACCGGAGGAAGGTGTTTCCACATGGAGAGCAGCTGTTCAAAGTCAATCATTTTTTTTAAAAGGAACTCATGTAGTATTTCAAACAAACACAAAATTGAGTAGTGAGTAACCCTCAGGCGCCAGTTCCCAATAATGACATCACCATTATGGCCCTTAGCTAACCCATCCTTCTCCTGCTTCAGTGGGCTGTTCCAAAGAAATGGAATGCATCACTTCATCCCATGCATTACCACCTCGCTATGCATTGCTAAAGGATAGTACTGTGTGTGTGTGTGTGTGTGTATGAGAGAGAGAGAGAGAGAGAGAGAGAGAGAGAGAAAGAGAGAGAACATGGGGGAAAGGTGGTGTGTATACATGTGGAGACCAGAGGTTGGTAGATATTGTCATCTATCATTCTACACCTTTAAAAATCTGTGTGTGTGTGTGTGTGTGTGTGTGTGTCTGCCTACCTGTATGTATGTATGCATGTGCCATGGTATACTTGTGGAGGTCAGTGGACAACTGAGACTCTGTTCTGTCCTTCAACCATGTGGGTCCTCAACATCAAAGGTCTCAAAACAAGTTGTGAGACTTGACAACAAGCATCTGAACCAACTAAGCCACCTTGTTAGCCTTCCAACCTTAATGTTTGAGACTAGATCTCTCACTGAGCACGGAGCTTACCATTTTGGCCAGATTGGTTAGCTGTTTGGACCTTGAGATTGTCCTGTCTCTCTCTTCCAGAGCTAGAATTATAGGCACATGATGCCATGGCTGGCTTTTTACCTGGGCTCTGTGGATTTGAACGCAGGTCCTCATGTTTGCATGGCATCGCTTTACCCCCTGAGCCATCTCTCCACCCTAAGGATGACTTTTTAAGCATAATTGCAACAGCATCATCTCATATTTTAAAAATCAATATTGATTCTCTGATACCATCAAGTGTTTAGACACTGTTTAAATTGCTCCAACTGTCTTGGTTTTTTATAAAAACTGTTCAAATATGTCTTCAAGACTCCTTGTCAGCTAAGATTTCATTACAAACTGGCTTCTCCAAAGCAAACACACTCAGATGGCTTATAGATCGAAATGAACCAAATGACAGGAGTCTCTACAGTTAGGTGCTTTGGGGTTCCTGGGTGGTGAAGGTTTTGTGGGCTCACTTCTAGAACTAAAGGGGCCATGCAGCAAGCATGGGGGTAGTAATATATCTCAGTATTTCTCTCAGCCACAGTGAACCAATTAAATGCCGAAGCCTGGATCCCTGGCTCCGCCTTTGATCCTCTAATACTCCCTGCAGTATCTTCATTTGTGCTTAGCCTGGCCAGGGTGGATTCTATTAAATGTAATAGAGACCCATGGAGGTGGGAGGGAGAAAACAAGAATTTTCAGTTCTGCCTTGTACTTTAGAAATTACAAAGACATTGACATACCACATCTTGATGGGTTCCATTTACTACCCACAAGAGTAGAGCTGACGTTATCAGAGATGATTCCATGGGAGCATGTGACCAAAGTCTCACAAACAGGGAGTTATCTCCAGACAGAATCATAAGCTTTCAGGTCCTGGATTCCAAGCAAACTCAGAGAACTCTGAAGACGAGACTCTTTCTCTCACCACACCAGCCTTCCTTGCCCCATGGGCTTCCATACTCATGCATAAGCTAAGATGCCTCCAGGAACTCAGGCAGTATAGAGAGAAACTGAATCTGGAGAGACTCCCCACTCAGCTCAAGATGTTCCTGCCACCTCAAAGTCACCTGCCAAATGAAGTCAGCCACAGTCCTGCTAACACCAAGTCCTGGTCCTGATGAGGCAGACTGCAGCTGCCCAACTAGATCCCTAGCCAAGGAGTCCCTGTTCTTGTATGCATGTGTGAATTGGAATGAGCCTAGAGTTGGTAAAAAGAAATGAAGTGGAAGGGACTCACAGGAGCCCAGGAGGAATAAGGCTTTTCCTAAGATATCACAGCTCAATTTAAAGCAGTACTACCAGTGGCCTGAGGTGGTCTGAATGAGGGAGAAGTCCCACAGGGGAACTCTGTGGGCCAGCACCCTGACCTCTTGGAGGGACAAAGGCTTTGATCCCAGGATTTGAGACTCTCATAAATAATGCTCCAGGGCCAGGTACCCTGGGGACTCATTCAAAGGCTGCTGGCTGAAAAGGTAGACCTGCCCAGCCCCACAGCAGACCTGCCTCTGCTGCAGTGGGCTGTGACAGGTTTATGGCCAGACTGCCTACAGTAGTTACCTCGGATTTATCACCCTTCTTCAAGGGCAGTGGGAGCCGCCAAAGGCAGCCTGGGAGCCCATAAATCACTCTGATGGGAAGTGCTGTCAGAAGGAGTGGAGGGCCAGATAGGAGCCATCTTGGGGACTGGGGCTTCCTGCTGACCTCTCAGGTCACAGGCCTCTCTAGACTGGGATTTACAACCCTAAAGTCTGTTGGAGCCCAGCAGCCCCTCTAAGGAGGAGCCTGGAACAGAGTCAAGAGAATAAGGGTACCCAGGAACCCAGTCTGGAAACTGCTATGTTGGTGAGCAGCTTGTTCTGGTTCCCTCTGTGAGGTGTAGGGATGATGTCTGGGACTCTTAGCTCTCTACCTGCTTGCTTATCTTACAACAAGGCTGTTTGTGAAGATCTTGTATGTTCAGGAGTCTGTGCTTTTTGTGTATCATATCTGGGGAGGGGGCTATATTAACAAACAGATGTATATATGAAAAGAAACCATTTCTCACTGCACCATGGTACCAGGCTGGGCATATAATACATATAATACATATAATTGCATATGTAGACAGACTAGAGGGTCAGGGACACATTGGAAGATTGGTGTTTCCGTTTGTTTCATTTTGTATGTTTTGTCGTTGCTATTGTTTTGAGACAAGGTCTTGCCAGAAGCTGGGACTGGTGTAGTAACTTGCTGTGTAGCTTAGTCTAACCTCACATTCATAGCAATCCTTCTGTCTCAACCTCCCAAGTGCTGGGATGGCAGGCATGCCCTACTATGCCTGGCTGCAGACATTTAACAGAAAGATAACCACTGTAGACTCAAAGGGATGGGAGGCAAGAGAAAGTAGGTAGAGGTGAGTGGAAAGAGATGTAAAAGCCAGAAAGCACAGAAAGAAGTACCCAGATGTCTATACAGTACAAATTAGCCCCAAGTGGGATCAGAGGGAACAGGGGGATATGCATGTGGTAGAGAAGAGGTCCAGGAAGGGAAACAGAAAGGACAGAAGAAAGAAAGGTGACCCAAAGAAAGGAAGGGAGCCAAAGGAGGAGGTGACCAGCAGGGAGGACCATCTGCTCCAGAGGGCACCAGGACCTGGATTTGGCAACTGTTACCACCTTAGCCACCTCAGTGAGTGACAGCTGGTTTGGCAGCAGGATCCAGGGCAGCCTGCCCTCTGGCCACTCCCCTGCCATGGACTGGCAGACACCCAACCCCCAGCCCAGAGCACAAGAATAATTAGCCAAGCCAGGCCAGGCATCCAGAAGCAAACTTGTCCCCTCTAAGAGTGTGCACAGAGCAGGGGCTCAATACAGCCATGTGTGAGCTGATGTGTGTGTGTGTAGGCTCCTGGCAAAGTCCAGCTGGAACCACTGTAGAAGAGAAACACCCTTCCTATGCCTCAGGCTCCCCATGAACATTTCTGTCTTGATTGTACTATGCACTAGTTGTAGAGAAAAAAACTTGTCTAGCTACCTCTTTCTATAGCCCTAGCAGCTCCTTCATGTGGCTCTGCAAAGCCTTTGTGTCCTTGACAATGTAACATATGGATCTCCTGACAGGATTGGCCAGGTTTGGGTGGACTGGGTCAACTCAGTTTCAGCAGTATGAACCCAAAAAGGCCACATCTGGCCCTCTGAAAATGAAAGAGGCCTGCAGCTCACTTCTTCAAACCAGACTACACTGTGAACCCCACTCTATGGTCTGAGGTGCTGTAGGAGATGGGAATCTGTGTGCACTTTGGATATGGCTGTCTCTAGGGATCATGGATGTCATGAAGAGTCCAGAAAGATCAAATGTGAGATTTGCTCAGCCAAGTGACATGTGGACCCCAGGTGCCAGGAAAAGCTCTCGATGACTATAATCCTTCAATTCCCATGCTTTACTAGCTCGAATGTCTCCACGAAGCTTCCTTAAGACATAGCTAGGATTGAGCACTCTTCCTCTGTGTTCTCCCAGGATGAACAGAATATTGTAATGGGTTTGTTGGCCGTAACTTTTATGTATGCAGCAATGCACAGGGACATAATCACATCTTCTGTGGGGAGGTGCAGGGACCCCTATGATCTTCACCTCCCGCTGTTCGTGACTTTGGATAATGGCAATGCCTCAGACTCACTTCTGATAGAATTTCGCGAAGGGGATAGGATGCCTCATTACATCAAGTTGAGTAGGTCTACATCCCTCTAGAAATTCTCCTTGCAGGCCTGAAAACGGGAGCAACATGTTAAAAAGTCTGTGATGAGGACAGAAGACAATTTTGAGGAACTGTGGGCGGCCACCATCAACATCCCGTACAACCAAAGCCCCTGGGTTCTACGACAGCAAGACCCCTGCCTACATTCTATGTTAGTTTGGAAGTAGATGCTTCCTCTATCAGACTTCCAGATGAGAATACAGCCCAGTGATGGCCCTTCATGGTAGTCTCTGAAACCTTAAGTAGCATGTAAGTCATGCCACTGAGAAATGGTATCACAGATAATACTCATATGCCTATGTACTTGATACATGTAGCTTTACATTTTAGTGTGTGTGTGTGTGTGTGTGCGTGTGTGTACCATGGTGCATGTGTGGAGATCAGAGGACAACTTGTGGAAGTTGACATTGTCTTTCCACTATGTGGATCTTGGGAATTAAAGTTGGGTTGTCAAGCTTGGTGGCAAGTGCCTTTTTATATACCAAGACATTTTATGAAACCATAACTTTATAAGAGAAAAATCTTTCCTTGGTTGAATTTCCTTCTTCACCATAATGTCCTCCTAGGCATGTGTTCTTAAACATGTTTCATGTGACTTAAAATGCCATTTATTTTATTTAAATGAATTTATAACTTCCCTGCTACCTAGTAACAATCTAGCCTTAGCATCTCTGCATTGTCTGTCTTGGCCTGTTCTCAATGTCTCATAGTAACCCCGTGAGAACACTAGCTTCTGGCAGCCTGGGGAATCAGCAACTCATGCCTGTGACTTTGGGTCAACATAGGACTTGAGCCAAGAAGGCATCTTAGAGTTCAAGCCCAGGCCCTTCTCCTTCTATTTTACAAGTGAAGGAATCTCTGGTCCAGAAATACAAAAAGACTTGCCCAAAGAAAGCTCAAAGCAAATAGTAAAGCAGACATGGGCCTAGTGCCTGTGCCGGCCCAGGGCTTTCCATTTCAGCCAAGAGCTATGAGGTTGTACCTATCTGGGGTTGGTCTGAGCATTGTGCTTCACACTGAGATTCTGTTCATTACAAACATATTACATCCGAGGGATGAGGGTTACATAGCCAGTAGGTAGAGATTATGGGTGCCTCTACACAACCTCTCCCCTACAGTTAGGGTTGATTATCTTGTTATGGATTTGTTTGCTATTACTATGCACTTTTGCCAAATTAGTCCTGAGGTGAAGACCTAAACGGAGCCTTTCTGGGTTGTCCATGTGCAGTTTTTCTCCCATGGACAAGTCTGCCCCCAAAGTGTGAAGACTTCAACAACTTTAGAACTACATCCAGACAGGCTTACATTTATTATGGCTTTTCCCACAATGATAGTTTTTATTTAGGAAAAGCAAAATTGGGCTCAAGCTAAGTCCCAGATGTGGAAAGAGAAGCTGGTCTTCCACCCATAGTCTCACCCCTCCTGGAATCTCTCTCCCCGCACAGATGGGAGATGCCCCAGCCTGCCCATCCCATCTGGTGCACATCTCCATCCAGTGTTGCCATGCCTTCCCTCAGGCATCTCAACTGGATAGGGGTGCTTTTCAGGGGAAGCTCAGCCATACCCTCCACTTCCTCCCACCCATGTCCCTCTTCCCCAGTTTAAAACAGCTGGAAGCTTTAAACAACAACTGAAGTCTCACTTAATCCTGAGCAAATAGGCAGGGGGAGGGGAGCAAATGACAGTGGAAGCAGAAAGCTCTGGGGCTTATGTCTGAAATCAGACATCCAGGCATCTTCTGAGCTCTGGCACAGTGTAAGCTTCTTTCATATCTACAGGACTTTTCACCTGTCTGCCTGGCCATTCAGAACTAGGGGTAAATTTCCAGGCATAGTCTCAGTTTTCAGGAGACTGAGGCAGGAAGATTGAGAGTCCACGGGGAATCTGGTATACATAGTGAGATCCTGTCTCCAAATAAATAAACCAGAAGCAGGAGGAAAGAAATGTGACTTACCTGCCATTTCTAAATCATGGGTCAAAGCAGGATATCAGGGACTTCCCCTAAGCCAGTAGTTTTCAACCTGTGGATCTCAACCCCTCTGGGGGGCCAAAGACTCTTTCACGGGGGTCTTAGATATCCTGCATATTGGATATTTATATTGATTCCTAACAGCAAAATTGCAGTTATAAAGTAACAATGAAACAATGTTATGATTGGGGGGTCACCACAACATGAGGAACTGTATTAAAGGGTCACGGCTTTAGGAAGGTTGAGAACCACTGACTTAAGCCCTTAGCTCACCATGCAGCAAGAGACAGCAGGGGGCACACTGCTCTTGTCCAGGAGTCAGGATTCCTCAAGTGGCCAGCACATGGCATCTTAGAAGGAGGCTGATAGTGAATGGACAACTTTCTCTTCAATGCAATAATATTAAGAGGGGGTCCTTTTAGCAGATGGCCGAATCATAAGGGTTCTGCCCTGAGGCTTGCTGGCCAACCAGCCTAGCTTACTTGGCTTTTGTTTAGGCCAGTAACAAACTGTCCCATAAAACAATGTGGACCTCTGGTCTTGACAAGCATGTACATTCATGTGCATACATATACCCTCACACATATGCTCTCATGTGTGCACAAGAGCACATGCGCGTGTGATCGCAAGCACACACACACACACACACACAACCCACACGCGCGCCCATAGACTCCTCACCAGACAATGACTTGACCAGGAATTTTCAATTTTCCAGAACTGTAGACAACACTTTTCTGTGGTTCATTACTGCTTTTTATTTCAGTGACAAAATACCTACCAAATACAATGCAGGAAGGAAGGGGGTTCTGACATGATTTAAGAAGGGATACAGTCCAGGTAAGTGACACTCAGTGGCAGAAGCATGAGACAGCTCATCACATTAGGCAGGAAGTAGGGACAGACTATAAACACTGAAGGTCTGCCTTTAGTGACCTACACCCTCCATCAAGGCTCTGCTTTCTGAAGGTCCCACAACCTTCCAAAGTGAGGACTAAGTGTTCAAACACATGAGCCTATGGGAGGCATTTATTATTCAAAAGACAACCACCCAAGCTTAAGGTATCTTAATATAGCTGGTACAAGACTATGATAGAAGCCCCAGAATGTTAGCTGATGAAATCAATAAATTGTGTGCCAGCACACAGGCCAAGAGGCCTTTCCTATTTCAATCAGAAATAGTTTTGCCAGGGACTAGAGGGTTTTGGGACTTCAGGTAGGTGATCCACGAGGAAGCTGGTGTGGGCAGTCCAATTTCTCAGTGGACATGCACACAAAGCTGGCTGTCACAAGATGTGGCCCCCTTGAGCAACTCTGTTACCTCTAGAAACATGTGTCCTCTCCTGGTAGAGGAAGGAGAGGTGATATGGGAGTTTTCTGCACAAAGCTGAAGTTCAGAAAGAGCTTATTCCTATCGTCCCCCAAGCGGTGATGCAGAGTAGGGAACAGAAGGCCTTTCCAGTAATCCATAGTATTAGTGGAGGGTTTCCATGGTTTGAATATGTTTGACCCAGGGAATGGCACCATTTGGAAGTTTGGCCTTGTTGAGGTAGGTGTGTCACTGTAGGTGTGGGCTTTAAGACTCTTATCCCAGCTGTCTGGAAGTCAGTCTTCCACTAGCAGCCTTCAGATGAAGATGTAGAACTCTCAGCTCTGCCTGCACCATGCCTGCCTGAATGCTGCCATGCTCCTGCCTTGATGATAATGGACTGAATCTCTGAACCTGTAAGCCAGCCCCAATTTGTCCTTATCAGAGTTACCTTGGTCATGGTGTCTGTTCACAGCAGTAGAACCCTAAGACAAAGGTCCTTGTGGCATGTAGTCCAAAAGATGGGGTGGTCCACATACAGCAGGAATCACATGGAAGAGGCAGCATCTGCTGAGGACCTGGTCCACATTAATGATGCATTCTATGCGTCCTCAATATATCTGCACCCGGTTTTCCCTGAGTACAAATTTTATCTCCTCTTGGGGAATGAAACCCATAGCTCTATAACAAAAAGGTACTGCACCAAGTGATACTATCCCTAGGTTAACAAACTTTTGCCAGGTTTTTCATGCATGTTAGTACATGCTCTCTAGTAACTTTTGAAGTGAAAAGGTGTGGGGCAGTAATCTGGCAGGCAGTCTGGCACACTGGTTGAGCACAGGCGAACTCTAGGAGACCCCGAGAAGTAATTTGCAAGGGACCGGAAACGTTATGCCAAGGCTCCCAGAAGCTTTTGGCTCCAGTCAAGGTCACATATCACACCCCAGGTAGAGGCGTGGCCACACAGCCCCAAGCCATCCCCATGTTAGTGAGACACCTAGAGGCTTAGCCACACCCCTTCCCAGTTACTATATCTGCCCCACCTCTCTGGGAAAGGTGAGAGGTACAGTTTCATCCATGCCACTTTCCACATGATGAAAATAAAGGTCTTAGAATTATAGACTGTCTCTTCACCTGGACCTGCTATGGGAAGCAAGGGATCTGGTCGTTGATTAATGAGCTGCAGCTAATCTCTCACCGTGGGAATCCCAGCGTTCCTAGATGGTACCCATTCACCCAAGCCTAAGCAGTTAGCCGGGGCACCCAAAGCAGCTGAGACCCGGTTCCAGCGGGAACCCCAGCTATGCTCTGGCTAACCTGTCTGCGGTGCCCCAGGCTAGAAAACCCACTGAGATGGCTGCCGCATGTTCCCCAGGAATGGCCCCCTCCCCCACCCACGGGCAGGGCCCACAGAGGCTTCCCACAGCCCCCACCTGCCCATAGGACTGTGTGGGAAGATGCTCGGTCACTTCCCATGTGTCCTGTCCCACCCAGAGCCGCAGTTCCCCCTGGACAGGCACGTGGGGCTTCATTCTACAGCACCAGGCATGTTCCCAACAAAAAAGGGCAAGGAGGGCCCTTGGAAGGGATGGGATCAGTAGTAGGAGACACAGAGCAGATGGAAGGATGGACCAACTTTTGCTCTTCCAGTTTGAGACTGGACGCATCTTCCCCCAAACTGCTGGCCATGGAAGTAGGAAAGTGGCTGCCTGCCTTACCTTGCTCTCTGCCACTAGCACCAGCCAGAGAAAACAAAGGCTTTGCCTGCCCTTCATGCTGGCTTCTTTCAGCAAAGAGAATAAAATGCCCCACTTACTTTTATCGCTCAAAGGTTTCCTGGGAAATGGGCTATTAGTTCCCCTAATGTAAAGATAATAGGCTTGTCCCCATTGGCAAATGGCACAAGCCCAGCACAAATGAATTCACAGAACCATCACAAGACCTCCCAGCAGATGGCAAATAGCCTAGGAATGAGAGTGGGATCAGGATAGGAACTCTGGAGAAGTGTGGACCCCACCCACCCCCACCTGTGAGCATTGAGTTTGGGGAAGAGGCATTCAGACCCATGGAGTCCTGCTTTTCTTCTCCCCTTATCAGTCAGGGTAGAGGTGGATGCCATCAGCAAGGTGAAGCTGTCTCTAGCAAGGAGATGCCAGAACAATGTCACCCAACGAGCTTTCAGAGCAGAGGATTCCCAGGCCCTTCCTGCCATCACTGTGGAGCCCACTGCTGGGAAATACCCCTACCACACCAACTACACCTCTGCATCAATGTCTTCGGGGTAAGTGGATATTATGAAATATGTTGAATACCTCAGCATCCTACAGGGGAAGGATGCCAGCCAAGATAATGGTAGGCCTAGGCTGAAGATCAAGGGCTCTATAGGTCAACGACAGAGTACTTCCCAGAGTAATCAGACCTCTGCTCATTCTTTTCCAAGAACCTGTCTCCCCCACCCCAACCCCACCCCACCATCTCAACAGTCTGCATCTCTAGCCCCCAGGACTGAAATTCTACAGGAACAGTACTTTGGGGACTTCAGCCCCCAAAAGAAGGACCATGGTTCTAAATAAGCAACCCCGAAATTGTCCCATCCATACACAGTACGGGGTTTCTCATTTTTGATCTAAGGCTGTACTCTTAACCCCAGCTAGACAAAAGGCCTGCTCTGGCATATTCTGCAAGCCAGAAGCATTTAGCCACAGCCTGTGCTCTATCACCATAGCACTGTGTATGTCTCTCATCTACAAGGGCAAGAGGCCTTGTTTGTACTGGTTTTTTCCCTCTCCAAAGGAGTACTGGGCAATGCCAGTTAGATATCAGGAGCTTGGTGCTACCTTGATTAGTCAGAACATGCTAGTGGGCATAACTTTATTTAGGCTGGCCCCATGAGTAAACCACTAGCAGACCATTTTTCCTGCCTAGGACTCTGTTTCCTGCCATTCTGGAACTTCATCTGAATTCCCACAAGCCCCAGGACTGGCCCATGCAATCGCTTTCCCTGACTCCTGTCTCTGAAGTTATGGAACCACAAGCAGGGCAGCAGGGCCAGCCTCACCATGAGTTCAAGGGCAGCTGATAGCCCTTCCCTGTCTCTATACTACCGGGGATCTGGGTTCTATGAGGAGGGACAATGGACTCACACTGTCTGTTCTGAAGGAGAAGAGGCTCTGTCTTGAGCCATGGAGACCTTCTCTGAGGCATGCTTTGGCAACGCTGTTCCACTCAGAGCCAGGGTAAACTTTGACTGTCCCTGTAGCATACCTTGGACCATTCAGATCTCTTGTAGCAGAGAGAAGGTGCTAGAAGCAGTCTGCACTTCAGAAGGGGACCTACAGGTGAGAGAGCATAGAAGGATCCAGATATCTTGCAGTTAATTAACGGTTTAGCAAGAAGGACAAATGCATCTCCATCAGGAGAAAGCAAAGAGAAAAATTGCCCGAGAACATAGAAGGGTCAGTCCAGGGGAAGTTTAGTGAGCAAGAGAAGGATGGGCCAATTTACTGATCAGCCTCCTCCTTATCCTCCTCCTCTTCTTCCTTCCCTCCTCCTCCTCCTCCTCCTCCTCCTCCTCCTCCTTCTCCTTCTTCATCATTTTGCTGGAGTTCTGATGCAACAGCAGGGGCTTCCTTTTCCTCTGCCAGCTCTTCAAGCTGCTGCTGTGCTAGGAACTGACCCACCAACTGCTCCAGGGCCTCCAAGCTCAGCCTCTGCAGACGCTCCTCATGCTCTTGCCGCAAAAAACCCAGCACTGTCTTTGCATCCTTTGGTCCAAAATGTTTGTCTAGGACCTGGCCCAGCTGGAGCCACAGGGGCTGGGTTTGATGGGTCTTGTCCAGTGCTACATCCTCTTGAGGCCTCATGATGACATTGATGGAAGCATTGGGCCCAATGCTGTAATCTGAGAGGTATTTGTCATCAGCCAGGAGCTGGCCTCGGAACAGCAGATGCTGCTGCTTCTCGGGCACCTGTAGGTGCTGAGAAACCAGCTTCTTCAGTGTGGCCACACTTTCTTTTCCAGATACCTTCAGGCTGCATCTTCGGCCCAAGAGCAGCTTGACCGTGAGGAACATTGGGGCCAGAGAGGAATCAGGAGGGATCCATGCTCTGAGAGTTGCCCTGAAGGTATAGGGCCCAATAGGTGACCCTGTCACTGCTCCTAGTAGGGCAAGATCCAGCCCACATAGGCAGCTACTAGCTAATGCTCAGTGATGTCATAATGCTACAGGAGGGCTCATTTCCAGAGCAGAACTTTAAGGACAGCAGAGGGACACTGTAGACATGAAGCATCTTTCCTTCATGAGAAAAGAGGGGAGAAGGACAGGGTTGAGGGAGGGGAGATGACCAGGAAAGAAAATGTAGGCCTAGGAGAAAAGAGAGCTGGAGCAGAGAAAGAGAACAGAAAAAGTCACTATCCCAACAGCATGGCGGCGGATTCTTTCAGCACATGCCTTGAGAACTTTCTTGCTCTCTTGGTGTCAGTCAGAGAAACCACTGAGCCCCAGGAATATGACAATGGAAAGCTAGAGCAGAGCCACAAATGGTGTCTGTCTTGTATTCATAGCCTCGACTTAATCCACAATCCTAAAAGGTACTTTGGTGATGCCTACTTTGCAGGAGGGGAATGTGTAAGCTCATTTAATCCTATAGCAAGAGTCACATAGCTGTATCTTTGTGGTGGCCCACCTTGCCTCCTAAAACATCTCCTCAGTATCTTCTCATGTCAGGCAGGCTCGGAGCAGACTCTAGGGTCAGAGGTACGTAAGAAACGGTGTTTGTTGAGCATTTGAGTATTGCATTTGGCAAGTTTCACTACAACACATTGTTGATCTTGGCCCAAACCTTTGGCAGGTGTTGTAAGCCCAAAAGGATGGTACTTTCTTGGTTGAGAAGCGAGTGGCCCTAGAAAAGAGCTTAGATTCCCTAATAGGTAAGCCGACTGCATCAGAGACTCCCCAGGTCTTCCCAGCACCCAAATCCTTCCTTTCCTCCTCGGTCCCTGCCTGACTTCTTTTCCTTTCCCACCACCCTGACCCTACAGAGGATGGCAATGTTGACAATAATCACAGCTTTCCTGAGCCTACCCATCCACAGCACCCCACTCCAACCCTGTCTTGAAGTTGCTCAACCTCCACTCCTGTCTCCTTAGCATCTAACAGCAGCTGGAAGAAATGCCCGTGGGTGCCCGGACTGTCACTATACCTATTCTCCCACTCCTGTATTCTCAATCTTGGCAGATGACCCAGATTCTGGTCCACAGGACTCACAGGTCAGGAGTCCCAGCCACTGAGCCTCCTGTTATTTCTCCTGTTCTGAGATTTCCCCCAGAGTTCAGCTCTCCCCTGGTCCCACTGGCCTGGGATACAGGCTCTTTCCTCCCTACGGCCACTGCGCTGAACTTAATTTCATCTCAGTCCAGCTACCATCTTGGGCCCACTCATTCCATAGCCAAAAGGAAAGCCCTAAAGTTACTATGAGTCCTGGAAGCTTAATCCCTTTGCTGTTGGAATAAAGGCAAGCCTTCCTGGCCTGGCCCTGAGGCCTTCCTGGCCTGGCCCTGAGTTGTTTATCACCCCAGTCTCATTGTACCTCCACCTTTCACCCTTCACTCCAGACGCATGAACCTGCTTTTGTTCCTGCTTGCTTCCCCATTTGAGCTATACCAACTCATCCTGCAAACCCTGCTTGCCTTAAAAATCACCTCCTCTGTGAAGCCTTCTCTGCTTTTCCCAGTCTTGGACAAAAGTAATCCTATATTTCTCTGCAGCCATTTTCCCAGTGGTTAGTATACCCAGCATATACACACCCATCCCTCCCTCTGATGCTCAATAGCATCAATGAGTCTCATCCACTGTGGTATCCATGCCTTCAGTACGCTGAATTTTATATACAGATAGCCCTGAACACACATTTGTTAGAGATCCAATTTAGACACACAAGCCATGCAGGATCATGCAGGACCCAAGTGCATAGGCTATGAAAGACATTCACCTGCCTGCAGCCTCTTCTTTACCCTCCCCTTTCTCCTAGAAAGATGAAAATCCAAAATTATATAGAAAATAAACCAGAAAGTGATATCAGGCTTTACCAAAGGCTCTTCTATAACACTTATTCAAATAGCCAGTTCCCCTGGGGGATGTGAAATAAATCTAAATTTGCAAGTGTACACACAGTGTGGGAGGGGCTGCGGGCTCCATGGTGGATAGGCAGGCATCTGAGGAGATGAAGGGAGGAAGTAAGGTTTCTGAAGGGCCATTTAAGAGTCCTCAGTCCCTTGAGAGGAAGGCCCCATGATGAACAAATCACTGGATAGACAGGATTGGAGTCTCCTACAGTAGATACCCCAGCAGAACTAACTAACCCACAAAAGCTTTCTAGAGGGCAAAATCTGAGTGAACTTTACAGGGGACAGAGGAAGGGGAGATGCAATCTGTCCCAGGCTCAGGGGTTCTAGAGGAAGCAAGGGAGCTGGGAGCACAGAAGCTGGGAGCACGGAGGAGGAAGATAACATCAGCCATCTGCCTGTAGCCCCTCCTCTGAGGGCCCATTTATCCAGGTTTGAAATGCCCCAGATATGAGAAGTCTCTGGAGATAGCCACTTGGGCCAGGCTCCCCAGACTGTAAACGCATGGAAGCCATAACACAGGCTTAGTTCTCCATAGCCTGTGACTATGTGTAGGCAGGTGCACTTATGACAGAGACTTTGGAGCCATGAGGACAGTAACAACTGAACTAGCAATGTCCCCCCATAACTGCTGAGAGAAATGGTCATTACTCAACCCCTGGAGTCTCCAGCCCCCTCCCAAAAGGGACAGAAGAAGCACCTGTCTGGGTACTGGAATCCCATTTGGAGCTAGAAAATATTCCCCTCACCCCTTGTAATTGCTTGTCTTAATTATGCAATTAACATGATAAAATATAATTGTGTAATCAAAGCACGCAATCAGACAACGATCGTCATAATTAGAGGGGAAGATCTTCCGGAATGAGTGGGTTTTATGACCTGGGAAAGAAATGAATGTGTGCAGAGAATATGGACAGCCATGGGTTCAGATCTCTCTCACGAACACTGCAAAAGCTATTAGCATCACTGGGGACCATTGCAATGTCTGAGGGGCAGATGAGCAGGGAGGGAGAGTTCTCCTGGGCAGGTCTGAACATCCAGGTTTCTGAGCTCTTCCAGTGCTCCTGTGTGGGCTAACTGAACCTTGCTAGTCATAAAATTAGACCTGTTGTCCACCAGTTGGCCTGGGACCTGCCTTTAATGGGTTAATCCTCAGATCTCATTTTTCATCTCTAGACAATAGGATCACTAGTATGATAGTATGATCACTTCCCAGCATCCTTCTGAAGCCAAGGTGTGAACCCACAGCACTGACCTACAGAGATATTAAATGTGGCATTCAACTTAAAGACGGAAATGAGCGTTCTTATGGCCACTCCTGTAACAGTGAGAAAGACCCCACGGTACCTGGAAGCATGCCTGCAGTGATTCCCAGATGCTCCTACCTGTATAGGTGGGTGGGTAGGGCAGTCGTCTATAGGCTTGTCCTAGCTCAGAGGAGAAGATGGGGAGAGCAGGTACTTCAGTGACAACTGAGGGGCTCCAGAGTACAGGAAACTTACTGCTGCCTCCTCTCTGGTTCTGTATGAAGGCTTATCAAGGGAATAAGCTACAATCTCTGTCTACCTCACACACACACACACACACACACACACACACACACCCCTAGCAAAATGAAGTGTTGTTATTTTACTTGCAAGATGTCAGCTCGGCCTTGAAGGAAGTGCCAGGGATGAGGGTGCAAGTGGAAGCCAAGGCAAGACCTAGAAACAGCCAGAAGCAAGAAGGAAGAGGAAGGGTATAAAAAAGCCAGCACAGGAAATATTTAGCCGGGGAGACCCAGGGAGTTGGGCCAGGGAGCCCAGGAAAGGGATAAAAAGAGGAAAGGGGGAGAGAGATGCAGGTCAGGCAGAAGTAGTTCATGTGAAGTACAGACACGCAGGTGGGCTGCTCCTCTGAGAACGCCATCCTCTTTTCTCGGCGTGGAAAAAATTCATGGTTGTCAGAGAAAGTGAGGTCCGCCGGGAAGCTATTTATCCCAGGGTATAGCTGAGAGCAGACAGTCTTCGATTCCATGTTCTCCCTGCCTCCTCCTGTTTAGGGAACCTTAGCACTCAGAAGCACATCTCAAGCACCACAGTGCAAGGCCCAGGAGAACCCAATGCTACTAAGTCCCCAACCCTGTGCCGAGGCCCACCCTCAGACCTACCCTATGCTGTCTTCCATCGCTGTTTAGCTGTCACTAGGAGAAGTTCCTTGAGGCTGCTCTGCACTCCACAAGCCTAGTTCTGTATGGGACAGGCAGCTTTTCAGGGGATTCTGTGAGCAAGAGGAACATGGCAGGTCTTATGTCTACAGGAGCCCAGAGGAGCACAGATGGGAGAAAGCAGGAAAAAGACAAGCTTCTGTTGACAATGATCAACCTGGTGTCTGTCTGGACTCCCATTCTCACACCTAACAACCTTAGTCCTGCCCCATGCTGCTGTCCCAGAGACCCAGAGAAGTCAAAGGCCTGTCTGCAACTTGCTGGAGCAACCTGGAAGCCCCTTAGCAGAGCCCAACACAACTCCCACCTTGTGACATCTGGCTGTGGCCACTAGATGTCACTGGTGACCTCCCTGGCCAGCCCTAGTGGCCATGGTCAACCAAGCTGTTGTGAAGCCTGGGCACACAGGACTGGACCTCAGGTACAGAGCTCTCTCCTGACATGAGGCCCCACCTCTCACAGACTGTTCAGCCATTGTCAGTCATGGTTGGGGTATAGACACAAGAGTCCACACTGAACAGGGTTCTGAGCAAGGACGAAGTCAGCCAGGCACATATTTTGAGGGAGCATGTAAGCCTGACACTTCAGTACCTAAATTACCGCCAGGAAAGGGAAGCCATTACTACCACTGGTGTGGGGTGGGCAAATCAGATGGCTTTTGGGGGAGGGGACTTGGGAAGAGCTGAAGGAGTCATAGAGGTAACAAGAACATCCTGGCTGGGGGGTCCAACCTGGACAAAGCTATGTAGAAGAGTGTGGAACCTGAATGGCTTAGATGAATGCTTCCCTATCTCCAAGGTGACTGTTCATTTGAAGACTATGTCATCAGCCAGAGTGGCAGAAATTCTTTATCCGGAAGCTTTAATAAAATGTGATATAGTAAAATCAAGGGCAAAGAAGGTTCCCATAGAACTAGAGGGGTGTCTTCCCAGATCTAGGATCATAGATTCAGCAACTGCAGGCATGAGTTCATCTCTAGAATTTGCAATTGGTTTAGATAAGAGCAACTCAAAAAAGGTCTGGCAGTGAGTAGGTGGCCAGGGAATGGATAGCCTGGCTAAACCGAGGCTGAGTTCCCAAGTTCATTGGCTACCTGGTAGGATGGCAGCTGTCCATCAGATGTCAGGCTCAGTTGGGATGGGAACATCTGCCGTAATAACTTGGGGTTAGCAAGCTGAGTGGGGGAGGCAAACAAGGCAACCTTGAATTCCTTTCCTGCTAATTTGTTCCCAGGTAAGAAGGCTGAGAATCTCTCCAGGCTAGATGCCTCTGGGTCTGGACTGAGCTTGTGTGCTGAACATGGGGTTTCCAGCCCTGAGACCCCACCCACTACTCCCTGCTAGGTCAAGGCTAGGTTCTTGGCTTGACAAGAGCCAGTGACTGAATGATAGAAATCCCAGGGCTTGGCTGCTCCAGGTCACAGAATCTCCTGAGCTGTCCCAAACCACTATGTATCTTCCCACTTGACACCCTCTCCCCATGTCCCTGCAAGGGCATATGGAATGAGCACAAAACTCAGGGCTACATCTAGGGAGTCATTCCTTCCTTCCTTCCTTCCTTCCTTTCTTTTTTTATGCCATCAATAAGGAATGTACATAGTTTTTAAAAATCCAAATGCTGGCATTGTCCAGAAAATTTTACCAGGTTTATTTATAATTGTTATAAAATTGAACTGCTGAAATGTGTTCACGGAAACATTTTGCTTGCATTAATGTTTTACATCTTGCATTTATATTAAAAATTCGCACACAAATGAACATGGAGAAACTGTCAATACCTGATTCTGTCCCTATGTTTCTACTCGCAGTCATACACTTAGGTACCTTTGACCCCACAGAAAAAATATCTCACATTCAGAACTACTGCTAACAGTAACAAGAGAGAAAACAATTGTTTTTTAGAATGAAATGTTTCCCCTCATAGTGGACTCTTAAGCACGTTCTCTGCGTATGCGGCCTGCTAGCTGGATATCTTTTGGCATAATTGTTACATGTTTGGCATGGATAGCACACAGGTTGGTATTTTCAAAAAGGCCAACCAGATAGACCTCACTTGCCTCCTGCAAAGCACCAATAGCTGCACTCTGGAAGCACAGATCTGTTTTGAAGTCCTGAGCAATTTCTCTCACCAGACACTGAAAGGGGAGCTTGAGAATTAGAAGTTCAGGAGATTTCTGATAACCTCTGATTTCACGGAGTGCCACAGTACCAGGCCTGTAATGATGAGGTTTCTTGACCTCTCCAGTAGATGGCGCACTCTTGCTAGCAGCTTTTGTAGCCAGCCGTTTCCTTGGTGCTTTACCACCAGTGGATTTGGGGCAAGTCTGCTTTGTATGAGTCATGATATGGGCACCTCTTTACCTACCTCCCTTCTCCTTCGGCTGCAAGTGAGAGGCGGCAAAGGCTGTGAACACCTAGGGAGACATTTCTGATAATGGCACTAAGAATGCTGAGTTCTGCCAACTCAGCAATAAAGAGAACCAGCCTTACGGACTCTCAGAAAAATGAACACAATACTACCTGAGGACCCAGCTATTCCACTCTTGGGCATATACCCAGAAGATGCTCCAACATGCAATAAGGGCGCATGCTCCACTATGTTCATAGCAGCCATATTTATAATAGCCAGAAGCTGGAAACAACCCAGATGTCCCTCAACAGAGGAATGGATACAGAAAATGTGGTACAATTACACAATGGAATACTACTCAGCTATTAAAAACAACAACTTCATGAAATTCACAGACAAATGGATGGAACTTGAAAATATCATCCTGAGCGACGTAACTCAGTCACAAAAGAATGAACATGGTATGTACTCACTGTTAAGTGGTTATTAACCCAAAAGTTCAGAATACCCAAGAGTCACTTCACAGCAACCATTGGGCTGAGCGTGAGGTCCCAGATGGAGGAGTTGGAGAAGGGACTGAAGGAGCTGAGGGAGTTTGCAGCCCCATGGAGGGAGCAACAGTGTCCACTGGCCTGACCTCCCAATGCTCCCGGAGACTGGACCACCAACCGAAGAATACACATGGAGGAACCCATGGTGCTGACCACATATGAGGCAGAGGAGGGTCTTGTTAGTCATCAGGAGAAGGAGAGGCCCTTGGGCCTGAGGGTATTTGATGCCCCAGTATAAGGGAATGCCACGTAGGGAAGACAAGAGTGGGTGGGTGGGTGGGTGAATACCCCAATAGAGGCAGGGAGAGGGGGAAGGGGATAATGAGTTCCAAAGGGGAGACCTGGAAAGAGGGAAACATTTTAAATGTAAATAAAGTATCAAAAAATTATATATATATATATGTAAGAGAGCCAGCCTTAGTCCATAAAGATGCTGAATTAGCAGGGAGCAGGGAGATAGACAAGATGAGCTCGACAATACAGACCCCTGAGAAGCAGATGACTCAAGAAGCCTTAGGAGGGAATATAAACAGGGATGCCGGATAAACAGTCCCTGGCCTTTTGTACAGAGGGTTCACACAATAGGTAAAGAGTATTTAATGTGTGTTCACTGTGTGCTCTACGAAGAGGTGATGGGGTGGTCCTACTGTAGCCAAGACTGTGACCCTGAATTATACCATCACAGGTTGTTAGAGAAAAGGGAGACTAAAGGGTAAGAGATTAGGGCCCAGGGAGGTGCCCTGCTAACTGCCAGCCTACTGGGGAGGGGTTTCCATAACCAGGACCCCTGGAGAGAATGCCAACAGGAGAGAAGCTGGCCCTAAATCCAAAGAAGTGAGTCAGGATGGCTGTAAGCAGTCGCATGTGGAGAGTGGTCCCTAAGGTCCCAGCCAAGTTTCTGGGCCCCAGATGAAAAGTGAACCACTGGTTCCCTTGGAGGGGAGTAGTCAGTCACCCTGTAAAAGTTTATTTTTATACATGTCTGATCTATTTCACATCCGCTCAGATAGTTTGACACATATACAGGAAATGTAACTCTCCCCCCATATGGCAGTGTTTGGTTGGCCAGACCTGAGGAAACTCAATAGGGTCACAGAGGAGCAGAGGAGAACAGCAGCTTCCGAGAAGAATGCCAAAGGCCTGAGGCCTCGTGACCACCTCAGGCCAGGAGACTAAGGACAGGGATCACAGGGAGGTCAATATGGGGATCCTTCTGCCTGAGAACAGAGCCAAGGACCCCAGGTCCTGAGGGTGGTTATGGTTGCTGCTTCCTTGGAAGGACAGACAGAGGATGAGTGAGTCCCGAAGCAGGCAGCAAGAACCAGCAGAGGAATGAGATGAATGAGATGTGTGATAGACCAGGCACGCCTCAGAGACAAAGTCAGCTAAGTGAGCTGAGTAGTGTCTTTCACACAAGGAGTCAGGAAAATGGACGAAAACAGGTAGGGCAATCACCAGCTTGATGCCTGTCTCCAGAGCACCAATGAATGGCAGCTGCTTCCCTCGTTGCTATACACAGGCACCTATGAACTGGGTCCTGAACTGATGCTTCAACGGGCCCTTAAATGTGTGACCACAGAGTGCTTGGAAGAGCTGGAAGCAACACCTTCCTTCTTCCACGTGGGTCAGGTCTTTTCTCAGTTCCGACAGGCTGAGTCCACTTCTGCCAGAGAGAAAAAGATGACGTGGCTCACTGATAAAAGAGGGGATAGAATAAATAGCTTGTTGATCTTGAGGCTTTTGTTATAGGTTTAAATTCACAAATATCTCATTCCTGTTGGGTGCTATAGGAAGGCAGGCTAACAGTCTCTTACTTGTAAGTTGTGATGGAGCTGACACTCCCAGGAGTGCCTCAGTGCTGGCATGTGATGCTGAGCATGGGCAGGGGCCTTGAAACCGTATCTTCTGTAAAGCGTTGTCTTCACAGTGCAGTCTATGCACTTCCTACTCTATCCTGTGAGCTCTGCCCATGTCTTGGGTCTCCTTCCCTGTGGCTGTGGATGCCACTGTCCTGGATTCATCTTGTTGCTTTGGTCAGCAACACTGCCCCTCCTGGGTGGGGATGGGGGTTACAAGCTGGTTCAGGATCTCAAGGTATGGAGTCCCTGCCTGAAGTGGAATGTGACAGCCAGAAGTTCCTAGGTCCTCCCTTCCTCCCCTTTCTTCTGGAAGTCAGTGTCAGTGGATGAAGGCTGCACTTGGCCTCACCACCCCCTGCCCCCCCCACCTCCCGTAAATCCTGGCGACACAACAGGAAGGCCCTTTAACTAGCACATAAAAGTGCTTTGGGCTTTCAAAGGCCCCTGCTCTGTGTTTACAGGGGGCCCAAGCTTTTTACGGGCCATTTCCAGTCCTCCTTCCCCTGACCCACTGATGCATCTCTGGGGAGGGGATAGTCACAGCCCAAGCCACGTGACCGTGGGGCACAGACAGAGGAAGAGGCCTCTCCAGCTTGGAAGGCAATGAGGACCAAACACAAGCAGGCTGAGCAACCACGCATCCTATAGCCTAGGCAGCCTTCCCAGGAAGGGTCGTGAAAGGATCCCAGAAAACATCTCTGTAGCGGTAGTAAAGGTCCTGATGTGAGAAGAATTTCAGGCCATGTCACAGGTGGCAGTCATGTCATAGTGACAGGCTGTCAAACTGTCACTACTGGGACTTAAATAATGAATCCTGGGCACCATTTTACCCCTCAAAAAACCCATAGACTCACTTGTCTACCGAGCCCAGCTAGTTCAGAGACCTTTTGTAGGATCTTGGCACTAAGTGCAGAGAGGTTCTGGTCCTGGGAACAGAGAAAGAAAAATCAGGAGGTAGAGAGAAGTCCTAAGTCAGAGGTTCTCAACCTGTGGGTCATGACCCCTTTTGGAGTTAAATGATTCTTTCAAAGGGGTCTTCTAAGGCCATTGGAAAAACACAGGTACTTATAATTCATAACAGTAGCAAAATTACAGTTATGAATTAGCTACAAAAATAATTTTTTGTTTGTGGGTCACTACAACATGAGGAACTATATAAAGGGTCTCAGCATTCGGGAGGTTGAGAACCAGTGAGCTGGACTATGCCATGGGCTATGTCATACAGGTGGCACGCTGGGTACAGTAGCAGAGTGCAAATATTTTCCTTAGGGCTTCTACTTCGAGCACATACATGCTCACAATAACCTTATAATGTAGGTACTACCTCTGCCTTTGCTTTACAAATGATGAAGCTGGGGTTACCCAGAGATTAAACAAGTTGTTCACAGTCACACAGCTAGCAAGTGGCCAGTACGATATTGAGACCGAGACACTTAGCCCCCAGAGCACAGGCCCAGTCACGACTCCCTCCCTCTGTAGCCAGTCCCTCTTTCAGGAAGTACAGACCAGCAAAACAGGCCTGTAGTTTGCAGAGGTCTGGGAGACTCGCCTGTGGGGTTAGAAGGTGCCCACAGAATGAGCCTGGGTCTGTGTGCCCCTGAGAAGCACCAAGGCCAAGTGCTGATGAGGGGTGTCATGGGAAGGGCTCTGTTGAGACAAGAGATTCTGTCTTGTTTCTGAGCTAGAGAGAATAAAGGCCTCTATTGGGAGTTCGCACCCCCTTCCCCCTTGCTCTGGCTGTTTCCTGAAGAGTCTGTCATCTCCCCTTCTGGGAAGGCGCCTAGAACTTCTGACCCTCTGGTCCTCTCACCCTTCCTGGGACCTGCATTAGAGTCCTATCCGGGAAAGGGCCCACCCCTCTACCCCTGCCCCACTCCTCCCAGCTTCCAGACCCTCATACTCCTTATCCCTCCCTCTCCCCCCCTTCCCCCACTCCATGCTTCTGCTGTCATCACTCCACTTACACCATGGTCCCCACAGCCACTGGGGACTGGGGCCTGTGCCTGGTCCTGCCTCTACCCTCTGGCATAGCAGGAAAAATGTGCTTCTGTCGATTGAGTCTAGGGGTCTTGAAATGATACAGTCTAGGGGTCTGGATCAGGTTCATTTTCTCTGCCAGTTAAAGAATTAAAAGTCTGGAACGATCTGAAGGGCAACAGGTAGCAGCAGACACCACAGACAGAATGAATAGTTTTTAAAAGGCCTTTATTGGGGGTGAGAAAACATACACATGCAGCAAATAAACAGAGAAACACCCCCCCCCCCCGCAAAGCACAGAGAAAACACCCCTCTGCAAATCTGAAAGTCCAGTCTCTTCTTGAGGACTAGAGGTTTTTAAACCCCTGAAGCGTTTTCCTCCCCTACTTGAGGGTTAGTCAGTTGAAGACAGGATACTTGATTGATTCACAACTGTGTCCAGATCCAGCCTTGACCTTGTTGAGCCAGCATCAGCAGAGTGCCTGCTGGTGGGGGAGAGGGAAAAAAATCAAAAAACTACCAGGCTTTTGTCTCCAGTGAGGAGGCTGAGGAAGCTGACCATCTTGAGAATTCACCACCTTTATTACCTAGCCATGGCCCTTCTTCCTATCTCTACCTACCAAGGAGTCTGTCTAACTCCTGGATTCTTCCCGTCAGCCTATCCTCCCTCCTAGACCCTACCACAGCACAGAATTGGATTAAGAACAAAAATAGGAGCTGTGTTTGTTTTAATCAGCTTCAAGACACGGGGGCTTCTAAAGGAAAGTGAGCAGGCTGGAGCTGGCCCCCGGGGCAGGCAGGCTGGGCCATGATGCCATCCTGGGGTCAGGAGCATGCAGAGCAGAGAGAGCATCTGCAGGTCAGATCCCTGGCAGATAAGGGAAGAGGGAGAGGACCTGGGGCCCAGGAGGATGAAAAGGATGGGAAGGAGGGAGGAAGGAGATGCTTTTCCTGAGACATGAGAACTGGGGAGAGGCTGGGCGCCTACAACCCCATACTAGGGTGAGGGGGCAGGGAAATAGGCAGGAGGGGAGGCCGAGAACCTGGGGGAAGGGAGGGGATGGTGTGAATCCCGGAGTCTAGAGGAAACAACAGAAAATGGTTTCAGAGGAGGGCCTTCCTCCCAGCTTCCAAAGTGAGGGATAATGGGAAAGAGAGGAAAGGTCAGCCAGTATTTCTTCGATCACTACCTGTGACAGAAGGACCCATGCCAGTGCTACCACAGAACCCAATCAAATAGTGGTGAGACATTTTTTGCCCAGACATGCCACCACGGCTATAGTAGATGCATTGTGCAGAAGGCACTAGACAGAGGCAGGATCATGGTGAGCTTGAGGGAACACAGGCCTGGCCAAGTAAGAAACTGGCAGGAAAATGCCAGTGCTGGGGACAGACCAGATTGGATAAAGACCTGGAGGTTGAGGGACATGGAAGAAGAGCTCCAAAGGAGAGCCAAGAGCCTGGACAGTGCTGCCACACTCTGTCAAGTTTATTGTATGAGCTCAGAAGCCATGTGTGTGTGTGTGTGTGTGTGTGTGCACACGCGCTCGTGTAGGCTACCTGCCTTTGTATCTCAAGTGCTAAGATTAAACATGTGCACTACCACACCCAACTAGGTGTCAATTCTTTAGGCTCCTTCTACTTCTTGGTTAGTTTGTTGGTTTTTTGTTTGTTTGGTTTTGTTTTGTTTTTGAAACAGGGTCTCTTGCTAGCCTGGAACTCACCAATTAGGTTAGCTGGTTAGCCAGTGAGTCCCAAAGATCTACCTATATCTTGTCTCTACCTCTCCAGCAATGAGATCACCACCATGTCTGTCTTAGAGAGAGAGAGAGAGAAAGAGAGAGAGAGAGAGACAGAGACAGAGACAGAGACAGAGACAGAGACAGAGACGGACGTGATAATGCCTTTATACCCAGCACCAGGAAGGCAGAGGCAAGAAGATCTATCTCTGTGAGTTTGGGGCCAGCCTGGTCTACTGAGTGAGTTACAGGACAAGCAGAACTACATAGTGAGATACTGTCTCAAGAAAAAGAATAGGTTCTGGGAATCAAAGCCAGGTTCTTAAGCTTGCAAAGTGAGTTTTTGCTGTCTTCCCAGCCACATTTACTACCGACATCTTAAGAAGAAGTCCAGGGAATAGGTCCAAGGTCACAGAGACAGAGAAGAAGCTGCCACAAGTGCCCAAGGCTCCAGGTATTTGGTTAATGTCCCAACTTCTTGGTGCCAAGTAGCCTCTGGCTAATACACAAGTAAGAGGATCCAGGTAGAAACAGCCATTTGGGCAGAGCTCCTAACGTCCAGCACAAACCTGCTGAGGTGGGCGGTGTTACCATCCTGGGCCAGGAGTATGTGGAGCAGAGAGAGCATCTGTGGGTCTGATCCCTGGCAGATAAGGAGAGAGAAAGTGGACCTTGGGGTGGGGTGGCTGAAAAGATGGGAAAGGAGAGAAGAGGTAGGCTTTGAGAGTCAAGAGCCAGGACTGCCCACAGTCCCCATCCTAGAGTGAGGAGGGTGGCTGGATTTGCCCCTTCTCCAATCTGACTCTAACACTCTGGGCCACAGGTTCTTGGGGCATATCCAAGGGAGGGTTTTGATCTCTAATGATGCTTTGGCAGTAGGAAGTGAAGGAGAAAGAAGCAAGTGGCAAATTCACATGGCTACACTTTTATTCTAAAGTTTTTAAGTTCTAGCAACCTTTAATCATTTAAAATGCTTCCCATTGCATAGCATAGTGAAGGCAAGGATTCTAGGAAGTCCTGGATAAGTAAAAATTATTGCCCTATATCCATCCTTCAATTAAAATTGTTAATTGGTCCATAAACCCCATAAGTTTGGGGACAGTTATATTATCTTAGCCAACCTGAGGCACAGCACAGGGTTCCACATGCTACAAGTGCTGGATACTGCCTATCATGAGACTTACCACTGTCATTTGGATTGCAAGGCTGGAGATCTAGAACCTCAGAGAGCTGGACAGGGCTGGAGCAAACTGCTGCCTGTTTGGCTTCAGTTTTCTTTTCTACAGAATGGGAGCCGGCTTCTAGGAGATGCTCTCCTGAGACTCTGATCAGCAGTGGTAATCCACATGTCTGCAGGGCAACTAAGCTTAGGGGGATCAAGTCAGAAGTTCTATAGGTAACAGAACAGAGAGTCTTGCTGACCACAAGAAAAGAGCTAACATGGACGTTAGCCAGAACACAGACCCAGAACAAACCCACAGCTACTTGTCTACCATTCCAACCTCTAGCTGGGTCTCTGAGCTCCATTTCTCTGTCCCCTCCTATTGTGAATTATCTCACTTTTGTGGTCAGTCAATCCAATCTATTGCAGCAAGCTTACTTAGCCCCTGCCCAAGCCAAGGGTGGGGATACACACATGATCCAGGACATGTGGTGAATACATTGGTACTGTACAATTTCAAATGGCAAATGCGTATTCCCATGTACCTCTTGCCTCTTGTCCCATGAGGATGCAGTTAGGACTGAAGAAACTGATCTGTCCTATGCATGCTATCCTGCATGCTGTTGACAACTCGTCTTAAGCCTTGGGCACATTTTTGTAGGAGAATGCTTGGCTCCCAAGCCTGTGTTTTCTCTACCCCAGTCTTTAACTCCCTTTATCATATAAATTTTCCAATCTGATTCTCCAAGTGTCATGGTCCTCTGGGATTGTCCGGTATTTGGCACAGCTTCAGGCATGGATGGCACATTCAGATGCCACAAAAAAGAAGGCATGGGGACTATGAGTACAAGTAGTTTCAACCCTCAAGGACCAGTCTCGGGGAAACAATTCTGCTGGTCTGAGGGTACAGAAAAGAGAAGGGCACCTCACCCACCCCCTGGATCCTCCTGGCACCCAAGAAGGTAACTTGTCCACACACTCAGCAGCAAGACAAAGTAGAGGCAGAAGGGTTGACTGTGGCCATCCATGGGGTCTGCAGTGAAGATGCCAGAAGAGGGATGGGACTGGAGCCATCCTGATCATCCCTGTGCAGCATCTTTACACAACCTCCTAGGGTAAGATACTGTCTATCCCAGGCGCTGCTCTAGACATGGATAGCTTTCTCCATCCTTGGTCCTGTTATGAAGGGGGGCTTGACGCCAGGGTACTTGAGTACAGAAAGAATTCAGGATGGCAGGGTAGCTGTGGGGGGAGGAGTGGTGGCAGTCTTCCAACCCCTTGAAGGCTCTGTATAGTATCAGCCCCATTCCCCAGACACTGAAAGACACCCGTTGCTGACACCATGGCGTTGAGTTTCCCCTGGGCCAGTTCAGGGTCTTGTCACCAGGCCCGTCAGGAAATTGTTGTTGACACCAAGGGAAGGGCCCCAAGACCAGGAACAGGGAAGTCTGAAGACTGTGGAGTTGAGTTTGTGAAGTTCTGAATGGGCACTAGCTGGGGTGAGAACAAACTAGATAGCTGTAGACCTGAGGAGGTACTGACCGTCAGGTCTCCATCTTGTCCTGCCTCTTCTGGTCTCTCCTTCAAGTGCCTGGAGAACCATGGAGCTTATGGCCTGTATGACCATCACTGTCCAAGGGCCACAAGATCCCTTCTACATCCCCAAAGTTGTACAGTTACCCCCAGTAATCTCAGAGAGGAAAGCTGGAGCTCCCCTTGTGCATCTTCCAGGAGCCCCAGAAGCTATAGCCTGGAGAGAGGTCATGTCTTCTCTGGCTGACCCTATCAACCAGGTCTGAGGCAGCTTGCTCTGTGTCCTCACCCTGTGTTTGTGTGCCATCCTAGCTCTTTGTTGTCTGTCTTACTGTTGCATTTCTCAAAATTAGACTATGCCTTGGCTCCCAGGTGCTTCTGAGTGTTCCAAAGACTTTGAGGGAAAACTGGGAGAAATCTAGGGGCAAGTACAGAAAGTAGGGAGGGGTCTTTTGGCTATCTTCAGATAGTCCCACTGTTACTGGCCCCCCACTTCTCCATGGGGAAGGAGATTTGTATTATGGAGGCTGGGGTTGGAGTGGCCAAGGCTACAGAGCATTCTAGGCCTTCAGGAGCAAAGAAATGTGCATGGACTCTTCTCTCTTCTGCACGGCCTTTCCCCCAGATAATGGTTCTCATCCTCAGGTTGTAACATCCCGAGGACTTTGGTCCTGGATTGGCCCAACCCAGCCCCAGGCAGGAGCAAGAGGAAGTCCAGAGGTTGGGGCAGGCCCTGTTTGTATGGGGAAAGGCCATTCTTCTTACAAGAAAGCCATAGAAGGCAGTCAGACCTGGACTACAGGGTGGAGATGGTCACATGTATCAATGGTGATGTGGACAGGGTCAGGGCTTCAGGATGGTGGCAAGTGGCTTACATGCATATAGATAGGAATACAGGGAGTCCAGCCAGGGGCCCCCAGATGGGCAGTTTCAGGTACCAGGTAGGCAGCCCTGGACTTCTGACCTCAGCAGCCCACAGCAGCACCTCTACACTATACAAAGGAGAGTCACTCTGTCCCAGGCAGGGTCCAGGTAGAGATTCCTACTTGCTGTTCCCAAACGTGACATTAACAAATCACAGAAGTGTTTTAGTTTTCCCATTTTTCAATTTACTCAAGAATGGGCATTAAATAACACCTAATGGCATTTAAGCACTAAAAAGGGGGGAGGGGAACAGGAGGACGAGGGGTATTGTGTTGATAGAAGTTGAGCTAGGGCCACTCTGAAGACAAAGGACTGAAAGAATCCAGGGGATGCCTGAGGTGCATGGGTCAGGCTCCAGCTCTAGGGCTGGGAGGATCCATCAGGAGAACAGACTCAGCTGTGTGCTTAGGGTCCGTACACCTCGCTGGCTCCTCAGTGAGGAGGTGAGCAGAAGCAGAAATGAGAGGGAGTGCATTTCAGATTCCAGCTCTGCCTCTTCATTTTGTGACCCCAGACAAGTGCCTGACTCTCCCTGCCTCCATTTCCTCAAGAGCGCTGGCGAGAAGAGAGTGAAGCATGCTAAGTGGCATATGGCTACAGCTATGACAGCTGCCCAGCCAACATTTAGCCACTGCTGTGGCTGTGACTCTGACCCAGTCCAGGTGACATTTCATATAAAAAGGAAGACAATAAGGCTGGAGATGGCTCAGGGCTTGAAAGCGCTGGCTGCTCTTCCAGAGGTCCTGAGTTCAATTCCCAGCAACCACAGGGTGGCTCACAACCGTCTGTAATGAGATCTGATGCCCTCTTCTGGTGTGTCTGATGACAGCTACAGTGCACTGACATATAAAACGTAAATATTTTTTTTAAGCAACTGACTTCAAACATGAAAAACTGAAACCTGACTTTATAGTATTAATTACAGTGCATAACATCTCTTCTTTCCTTTTATTTTTTTTCCTTTCCCCACACCCTCACCCCCACCACTTCTGTATGTTGTTCTAGTCGTCCTAGAACTTACTAGGTAGAGCAGGCTACCCTCAACTCAGAGATCTGCCTGCCTCTGCTTCCTGAGAACTTGGATTAAGGCACCAGCGTGCCCAGCTTATTTTCTTCTTAATTATGCACATGTCTGTCTGTGCGATGGCAAGTTCTGGTGAGTAAGGGTGCCTCTCAGATCTCCTGGAGCTGGAGTTACAAGCTGTTGTGAACTGCCTGGTGTGGGTGCTGAGAACCAAACTCGGGTCAGAGAATATGACCCGAGCTTCCTTAACAGCTGAGCCACCTCCCCAGCCCCAGCATAGCTTGCTTTTCTTTTTCTTTTTAAAGGATCATTTGTTATGTATACAGTGTTCTACCTGCATGTATACCTGCATGCCAGAAAAGGGCACCAGATCTCATTATAGATGCTTATGAGCCATCAAGTAGTTGCCAGGAATTGAACTCAGGACCTCTGGAAGGGGAGCCAGTGCTCTTAACCTCTGAGCCATCCCACCAGCCCCCAGCAAAGAATTCTTATACAACAAACTTACCATCCATAAGCTCTATATTTAAGAATTCGTGAATTATGTAGCAAATAGTTATTACATGCTGCTTGCTTCTAAGAATGTTCCTGCCAGTGGAAAGCAAAGTCACCATCCTTACAAATTTAGACAAAGATAGTAAATAAGAAAGCAAGTAGATAAAACAATTACAACAATAGCAAAAAACAAACAACAAGCATCCGGTATTGCGCAGTATTGAGTATGTGGGAAACCAAGACAATGGACAAATCATGAAAGATGCTAAAGAGTGCAAACACTGCTCACAGAGGGACAAAGATAAGGATTCCATCAGATGCCAGAGGAAAGTGGGTGTTTGAGGCATTGACACGAGATAGCTAGAATTCTATAAACGGTGAAATTATCCTTCAAAGTGAAAGTGAAATACTGACTCTCAGACAAACAATGTCAATAGCAATAAGATCATTGGTGAGGCAAAATAAAACAGGGGAATGGGGTCAGCACACAGTGGGAGGACTGTCTTTGAGTGGCTCAGGGACTCCCCCTAAGAAACTCCCCAAACTAAGTGAAAGAGCAGGAATGAGCCATGTGAGGGTGAGGGCAGAGGGTGCTCTGGGCAGAGAGGACAGCAGGACAAAAGGCCCTGGATCTAGATAGGGTATAAGAGAGACAGAGAGGACCACGCAGTGAATGCACACTGGGCCTTGGACAGAGGATGTGAAGAGAGACTGGTAAAGCTAAGGCTCAAGGTATTGAAGGAACTTTGATTTGCTCTGAGTTCCGTGAGAAGCTATGGCCAAGGATAACACCCATTTCAACCTTTCTCCAAAATCATTTTTATGTGCACTGATGTTCTGCCTGCATATATGTCTGTCTGTGTGAGGGTGTCAGATCTTGGAGTTACAGACAATTGTGAGCTGCCATGTGGATGCTGGGAATTGAACCCAGATTCTCCGGAAGATCAGTCAGTGTTCTTAACTGCTTAGCCATCTCTCCAGCCCCCCCCCCCACCCCCAATTTTAAACCTTTGTAAGGTAACCCTGGCTTTGGTTTGTGGAAGAGAAGAAGAGACCACCTAGAGGGCATTGCAGCAGCCCAGGTCCTGGAGAAGCTGTAGAAGTCACTTGGCTCTGGATATATCCAGAAGGTGCCATCAACTGTATTGGTCCTGGAGTATGAAGAAACAGAAAGGCTGTGTGGGCTCTGGGACAGCTGTTGTGAGTCTCTGGGACAGCAACAGGCTGGGGCTGGAGAGAGTCAAGGCTTTGCTTGTTTAAGTATGTGATGTTTGAGGTCTGTTAGGCCTAGGAAATGAGAGAATATCATTTGGGAGTTGTCAGGCAGAGACAGCAGCTCTAACACTGGACGGTGCTAAAGCTCGGGGCTGTCTTGGAATCCTCAGGGAAAACTCCACAGAACTCCACTCAAGCCAGCGGAGAAGATCTTTGCACTGTTGTCCCAACAAGGTTGGAATATTCTGTCAACAGCAGAGACCTGCCTTGTTTCCAGGCGCCCTCAATCTCCCCCATATGCTGAAGACTCCAGCAGCAGTGAAGCACTGAGGAGTTAACTGAGAGGGGGACAACTGGGCACAGCCAGGGGCCACCCAGTTCCCAGGAAGGACTTGAGATAGTCTTAGGTGGCACCTTGAATACACATCCCTCCAGTTCTCAGTTATTTGGAAGGACAATACAGCTGAGTCAGGTCCCCAGAAATGTGGCAAATGAGTCTGGGACCCCTAACACTCACCAACATTCCACTTAAGAAAAGAAAGCAAACCTGAGGCTCAAAGTCCTGTACAGACTGTCTTAGCCACAGCACAGCGACACTGCTGCGCTGTCATCCTGTTTATTATTATAGCTGCTCTGTCTATGGCAAGTGCTGCTCGTATTCCACTCATAGTAAGGCTGTGAAATTTCTTCCCAAAGATATTGTGTATTTGCGTGTGTGTGTGCGTGTGTGTGTGTGTGTGTGTGTGTGTGTGTGTGTGTACAGTAGATTAAAGGAAGATGTTAGTAACACAAGCACACTCCGATGTAAAACCACAGAGGTTCTACTCAAGTGATTGATGTCTGAAAAACATGACCCTAAAAGATACAGAAACAAAGTATTGCCCTGGAATCATCCTTGTGCACACAGCTTATAATCACCCAAACCGCTCCAGGGCCAAGGGAAATCATCACCTGTCCTTGCCTCTTCTTTATTTCCTGCAGACCACAGGTGAATAATGCCCATTTTAGATATCAATTAGCCCCCTAGTGAGAGTTCACCAAAGGGGAAAGGTCCCCATTCAATTCTTATCACTTCAAGGCTAAAAATTCAAAAGCTTACAGATGTCTTCCTACTGATTAAATTTGAGAGAGATCCCCTCTACATCAGCAGAAGTCGCCCTGGTCCCTAGGAGTAAAAGTGGTACCTGACCATTCTAGAGGACAGTGTCTTCAAACACCACATGCCTTGACAACTGGAACGGGTTTTGGTGTGACATTGGCTCAGGCAGCACTTGGTCAAAGCAAGACCCCAAGCAAACTCTGAGATTTACGAGGTTTACCCAGCACTGCCAATCAGTCAGATGAGCACACAGTGTGGGAACCTCAGACCCCAATGAACAGAAATCCAGAGGACCATTGCAGAAAGTAATCAGCTATGAGTCATGCTGACCCTCTTGGGACCTCATAGAAGCCCTCACATCCCTTCTTTGGAGACCTTTGGCCCAATGATGTTATCCCAAAACTAGGAAGTGTGGGTTCTGGGCTCTCAGTACCTCCAGCTGCAGCCAGGCTAAGGAAGGCACAGCTGTATTGCCTGAGGCTGTGTCTCTTATGAAGGAGAAACATCCGGCCAATTCCATCAAGAATGTCAGTCAAAGACCTGGGGAGGGATCAGCCCGCTTGCCATTCTGTCTAGCCGGCTCTGTGTCTTAGGAACAAGCACTGGGATCTTCTTAAGCCAAGATAAGGAGCTGCCTGTCTCCTGAGGGCTGTGTTCTCTGCTCCCCCCAAAACACACCCCCAAAGTTTCTGGCCCACAATCTGGAGGAGGCACAGGGCCTCTCAGGATGTGACCCAGGATGTGGGGACCTGCAGGCTCCTCAGAGAGATATGCAGAGGTGAAAGGGCAAACCTGTTTCTAGTCTTCTTATCAGGAATGGCTGAGTGAAAGGGAAGTAGGCAGCCCTGGAGGTCACACTGTGGGATCATGGCTGGGGGGGTCACGGCTGGGGCAGGGCTCGGCCCAGAGGACCTTGGAGGAGACCCTGCTTGGCAGAAAATAGGGATAACATGAGGGTCAGGGAGGGAAGGTCCCGGAGGGACAGCCTGTTCCCAAGGAGAAAGGCAGAGTGACAAACCTTCTAGATTTACTTAGACTCAGAGAAACTTCCCAGGTTCAAAAATAGGATACTGGGTCACCTGAGGAACAGCCTGGTTAAGGGACTACAGGACTACCCAGCTCTACCCTGCTTCCCCCTCTTTTGAATACCTTCTTACTTCTGTTCTGTTCCCCCACTGTGTGCTTTCCACAGGATTAACACAAAGCTTACTATATGCCTGGCTCACTGCCAGACACTCGAGTCTCCAGGGAAAGGACAAACACACCCTTAGCTGTCCCTGAACTTGGAGATGGCACACTCTTCGATGCCCAGGTGGGATCCTTGCTCCTCACCCTACCCTCAAGGGGCCTCTGTGGTATGCATCTGGAAGGCCTTCCTCTCTGTGAGGGCTGTGTCTAACACACTGTGCCAGCTCATTGTGGGTACCTAGCACAAGGACCTGCACCAGGAAGTGCTTGATACTTGTCTTGGACATAGGGCGTAGGCAGACAGGAGGAGGGAATGCCTCATTAAACTGTCAGTGCTCCCTGCCTCTCACCCTCCTCCCCATACTCACAAGCACACAGGCACAGTTAATCTTCAAGTGGCAACCCCCTCACCTTAGAGGAGTGGAGCTTGTACATCCTCAAACAGACACCCACTCTCCAGCAGGGTGGGACAGAGGCAGCCCCTTGAGCAGGCACCAGCTTTGGTCAGGGGAAAGGTAGCATTTGGGATAGATGGGTTGTGGGAAGACAGGAGATGGTTTGGCTTCTATCTGAGAGATCTGGACCTTGGGGTCCAGCATCCTGTTCTCTGAAGGGTCCCACCTGCACAGAGCCCACGGCATACATGCCAGGTATACATGAGAGCATTTTGGAAAGACAGAGGCCAGCCTAGGATCCTGCACCTGAGGAAGCCCATGGGACTGCAAGAGGTTAGGTAGCTATGGAATAGCAAAAACTATTGGTGAGATGAGGCTGGGGAATGGTAGAAGTACTGTTTACAACACACCTCTCCCACCTAAGGACATTTGCATCACCAAAGCCACCAGTGGGCCATAAGCTTCATGCAAGCAGGAGCTTCAGTATCCCCTCATGGTACAGTTCATGGAAACTGCTGAGAAAAGGCTCTAGGCCAGTGATTCTCAACCTTCCTAATGCTAAATTATTATATATTTATTATATATATAAAATTATTGTTGTCACTATTTCATAACTGTAATCTTGTTACTGTTATGAATCGTAATGTAAATATCTGTTTTCAGATGGTCTTTGGGGGTTGCCACCCATAGGTCAAGAATCACTGCTTTAGGCAAATTCTGCAAACACAGTGACCAAGTAAAGGGGAACCCTGCACTTATGTTCTGCCCCCTGGTGGCAGGTTTTTTTTACTGCATCCCATGGAATTTAAGGAGAGCAGGCATGTGAGAGTTCTAAGTTCAGTCACCTCATTTTTGGGGCCTGGTCTTCAAGTATCATTAGGACAGGAGCCCCTGAATATTCTAGAAACAGCTGAAACTCAGCCATTCCCAACCAGCTGGGGACTGGAAGAAAGCAGGCTGTGAGAAACTGCGTCATAGAACTTGGCAGAATGATCTAGTCACAGGCCAAAGAGTCAGGAAGCAGAGCAGGGCAGGAGGGGGTCTTTGTTTTGTTTTGTCTCAGATGTGTTTCTTTTATGTGTATGGTTGTTTTGCCTGCTCCTATGTCTGTGCAACACATATGTGCCTGGTGTCCACAGAGGCCACTAAAGGCTGTTGGATCCCCCTGGAAGAGGAGTTACAGGTAGTTGCAAGATACCATGATTTCTGGGAATCAAACCCAGGTCCTCTGCAAGAGCCACAAGCACTCTTAACCACTGAGTCATTTCTCTATCCTCAGCACTGGATTTTGTTTTTGTTTTTGTTTTTGAAGTTCAGGTGCCCAGAACAGGGTTAGACCTTAATCATAATCTTTGGTCTCTGTTACATTTCACACTTGCATTTAGCTAATTAGTCTCTCAACTATTTTTCACAGCACTCAAACTCCTATGAACTAGGGAATTCTGTCATTTGAAAGCCAAGCCTCCATGCTTTCTGCCAGCCTTCTCCCAAAGGAAGCTTCATACGAAGTATCCAAGTAGGGTGGGTGTGGCTGAAGGCTGCCTGCTTGTCCTCTCTCTGCCCAATCAGCCCCAGATAGCTTCTGGAATTTGTGTTCTATGCCACACAGTGTTCAAACAGCAGGGATCTGTCTTCCCTGTTCCCATGCCCCAGTGGACAGCACATGTCTGGTCTAGGCTGTATTGATCACAAATGTTGGGTGAAACTTAAAAATGAGAGGGAACATGTTCCAATGCTACCAGATCTCTGTGGGAACTAAGAAGCACAATGTCTCTCTGCCTCAAAATATACCCTGTGTTGACATGTTAATGCGGGTGCCTAGAGTTCCCCTACTATCACAGAGTCTGGCCCTGGATGTCCCCCTAGTCGCAGAACAAATGTTACATTCACGAAGCTTTCCCAGATGCTAAGTTTGAACACCCATCCCTTTTATGACACCTCTCTCTGACATTCTTCACATTCACTCAACCTTGCTTGCATACCTGCCTCATTTCCCCCAAGAACGTAAGTGATGCCAGCATCAAGAGCTGGATGGAGGTTGGCTGACTTTGCCATGCATCTCAGTGCTTCACGGTGACCTTCAATAAATGTTGAAGGGGAAAAAAAAAGGTCTCTGGATGCTCCCCGAAGATGCTAGATCTACAGAAAGGCCTGTTCCTGTGCTCCAGGAGTGACACCTGGAACCAATTTGACCTCCAATGACATTAAGTTGATCGGATCCAGGACTGTCACCAAGCAGAGAACATGGAGGGGATTCAGGATAGGTTACGTTGTAGGAATAGTGGTATCTTGGGCCAACTGGTGCCAGAGCCACAATCAGAGGGTGTGTCCTTAGACCTGCCAGTAAGCTTTAGTTGAGGAAGAAGGGCCAGAGAATTACTAAAAGAGGGTCTGTCTGTGTGGCACTGAGTCTGCTTCCCTACGCCTGTTCACCCTGTTTCAAGTGTCTGGCAGCCTGGGACAGAGGGGACTGCTTCCCTTTTTCTCTCCCCCCCACCCCCCCAGAACATCTGGGACTACATCAGACATTCAGATCTGGTAGAGAAAATTGTTATGGAAATGTGTAACCGTGAGCCATTATCAAAGGAAAGTCTTTAAAGTCCCTTTCAAGCCCCAGCCAGGCGGAGGGGACTGGAAATTGGAAAACTGGGAGCCGATTACGGGACCATCAAAGTGGCCGAAATTCAATCCAATCTGCAGGTTCTGAGGATGGCTAGCAGACCCTGTCCCAGCCCAGAGGACTGCAAATCTACTGTTTAAAAACCAAATGAACCGGCATCATCAGATCCGGGTATAAAGCAGACTGTGCCCACAAAGTCTTCCCTGGACTTCCCTTACATTGGGAAACCTGAGAAGCAAGGGCCCTTGGGGGAGGCGTCTGGCCCTGGGGAGGCGCCCAGCTTTCGGTCTTCTCCTAGCCCCACCATAGCCCAGTTTGAGCAAGGGGCTTTTGTCTCTTCAAACCTCCTGATGTATTTCTCCTGCATTTGTGCCTTCTCTTTTTCTTCCCTTTTTCTCCATCTCCATTCTTTTTTCTCTTCAGAATCGCTGTGTGTGACTCGCCATTCCTTTGGTGTCTTTCTCTCTCTCTCTCTCTCTCTCTCTCTCTCTCTCGCTCTCGCTCTCGCTCTCGCTCTCGCTCTCTAGCTCTCTCACTCTCTCTCTCCACCCCTTTCATAATCTTCTCTCCTAAGCCTTGCTTTTCATTATTTTTTTGTCCCCTTTTCTGCTCACTTTGGCTGGAGGTGAAGGGCTTTGTGTTGGTTCATTTACTGCTATGAGTCCACAAATGACCCTCCCTGGGCACGTTAGCGACCCTTCTCTTAATGCATGAAGAGCTGTCCATTGCCACAAGTTTGTGCCAGCACACACAAAACACATGTGGTTTCACCTATAAGCGAGCAAGCTCTGCAGGCACGGAATTTTATGTCGGGAGGGGTGGAATGCTACAGTGCATAAAACCGATACAGGCAAAGAAGTCCACGATTTATAATTCTTTTTTATATGAGGCGAGAGTAAGAGACTATAATTTTACTACTAATAAAATTCTCCATGTTTATTCTTAAAATATGTTTCTCTCCACTCGCGGTTCTCCTCACCTTAACCTTGAAGGCTCCCTTAGATCTTAGGGTCACAGTTTTTGTTTTTGTTTTTGAAAGGAGCCTAGTTTCCGCATGACCGCCCGCACCTCCATTTTGTCACCCACCTTAGAAAATTTTCAGAAGTTTCCGAAAGACAAAAGGGAAAGGGGGCACACACACACACACACACACACACACACACACACACACGAATGCTTATCGAAGAGTGCAATTAAGACGGAAGAGGAAAAAAACGAAAGCGCACGTACAGCCTGGGCCCCAAAAGTCCCCGGAAAGCACTGGAGCCCACTTCGCCAGCACGAATCACCGGCGGGAATGAGAGCTTCGCTGCCGACTCTTTGGAGCCTCGCTGCCGCCTGTGACCAGAATGAGTGGCAGCGGGGACCCGGTGCGGGAATCACGCACCCGCCCCTCGAGGGTCCTTCCGTTCGAGCGTAGGTTCGTGGAGGACTCATGTTTGCCGCGCTCCCGGCTCGCGCGATGCAACCTCCCAGCCGCCTCGGCTTCAGGCTGGCCGGGAGGTCCGATGACATCCTGCGGCGCCAGTTCAGAGGCACCGCTCCCAGTGGCACTCGCGTGCATCCTAGCCGGACTCCAGCCCCACGCTGCCGCGGCCCTCGGATTCGAGTCCTCGGGCCCCCGCTGGAGAGAAGAGCGCGCCCCGCGGCCAGCCTCGGCTGGACTTAGCGAGCGCCCCGAGGCCCCTGGCGATTCCGGAGGAAGCCAAGCGCCTGTTCCCTTTGATCTGATTTTATAGAGACTTGAAGTTGACATTAAACTTCGAATGCTTTTTATCTATCTCAATCTCTCTCTTATTCCCATTTTAGAGGTGAACTGTGCCCGGCGCGGACCAACCCCTGCTGGCCCGCTAGGATGCTAGGGAGGGGACAGTGCAATCGGCCTTCCCGCATTGCGGCGCGGGAGCGGCTCTGGGAGCAGCCCCTTCATCACATCCACACTTAGCTCCCACTTTCCCTACATACCCTTCCTTCCCCCACACGCGCCTCGCTGACTCCCCTCAAAATAATAACTGGCTCTGGCAGGCACAAGGTTGAGGCGCAACGGAGAGACTTGGGCACCGGGAGGTTCCCCAAATGCTATGAGCCGCCTTTGCAACCTTCATTCTGCAGCCCCACACACACACACCCGCACCCACGCCAAGACTCAATTACTTTCAGGTGTGGACCACTTAATAAAATAAATCTTCCGGGGCAGGAGGCAAGGTTTTAGGGGCCAGAATCAAAACAGCCGACTTTGAAATCATAAACAGGGGCTTTCCTCAAGTCCAGTATACTTGGGATGGAAGAAAAGAAGGTTTGGGTAGAGTGTCTCTTCTTAGAGAGATAATACCTGTCCTTGTCTGAGTGAGGAGGCCCAGAGAGACTCTTTGTGTGCTGTCTGGTACAGACTTTTGTCTCTTTCCAATCTCAGTTCTTATGAGGAGAAACCAACGCTTGCTTGATCACCAACCAGAGACCCCCGGGGAGACCCAGTGGAAACTAAAGATCTCTGCGCTGAGTGTCCTTTGTCATTCACTAGCCAGAGTTCTCTTCAGCTGACGTTTCCAAACCTGCTTTTGCAATGCTCCAGGGAGACCCGGCTGATCGCTGGTGCTTTGTGAATCCCTCAAAAATGAAACTTGAATCGATACTAATTACTTAGCTACAAAATACAGACCCTTGGGTGTTAGTAGGCTCAGCAAAGCTCTCTCAGCATCCCAGCTTTACTGAGGCAAGGGTGCCTTCTTCAGGAATCCCTGGAGGTTTTTTAGGGGGTTGGGGGGAGGAAAAACAAAACAAAAGAAATTCCCGGGAGGGCAGAGGCTTGGTTTATTAAGCTATGGGACCAAAGAAAGAATCCTGACCAGAAGGACAGGAACTCCGTCCCATACTGGGTTTCCGCCTTCAAGCCGACACCATCCATCTCTTTTCAAACCTTCGGAGGAGGAAAGACCCAATTTTTTTCTTAAGCGCATTTAAAATCCTCCAACAAGGTACAGTTTACTGGACAAAGCAAACTTGTTCCTTCTCCTGTTTGCTAAAAGATTCAAGCTGAAGAGAATTTTTATATAGCTTCCCTAAGAATCTGGGTGGATATCAAAACACTGTCTATGGTGGGTCTACTTCTTTAAAGGAGTTCCTCACCCAAAGTCTCAGAGGGGCCCTTACTCCTTACAGCACCGTCTGTAGGAAACTGCCCTTCTGAGCTCAGCGAGGGAAGCCAGATGTGGAGGGCAGTCCACTCATGCTCACTGTACTCATTCTCACGGCCTCTGACAAGAACCCACATGTTTCCACACAGAGAACAAGTCTGCCCCATTACAGAGTTACTCTGTTGAAGAAAACACTGGTGTGATATTAGAAACATGCTGGGTTCTTGTGAGAGCCCACTTGTGAGAGCCGGAAAGAGAAGTTGTTCTCCTCAGGACGGCAGCAGAGGCCAGCGGGTGAAACTAAGTCCACCCCCACTTGGCCAGAAGACACTGAGGGAGGGATTATTGAGCAAAACATCTGCAGTGTGAGACCAAGGGGCTTGTGGACTAGTTACAGAGAGTATCTGCCTAGCAAGAGAATAGTCCTAGTGCCTTAGGGACTAGCTAGGGAAACAGGGATGTGCTTGGGCTTGGGGCCAAAGTAGAAAGGGACCTTGTAGCCTTCCTAGAGCCTGCACTTTATAGCAAATAACTTCAGCATTTAGCCTGATGTGTATGTAGAGTGCTTGCCTTACCCATACAAGGCCCTGAACTGCATTCCCAGCACCATAAAGTGAGGGGCACACACAATTTGGGCACCATTGATCCAACTGACCGAAATAGCTTATTAACAAGTGGAAAATATATAAGCACACAACAATTACCTCTAAGGAAAAAAAGATATTAAAATCCCTCCTCATGTAATTTGCAAAATAAAAAGCTGAGACCATCTGGGTGTGGGGGAAAGTGGCAGTGACCTAATTAGCTATGCACTGTTGGCCAGAGTCCCCTCTAGGCCTCAAACCCCTAAGTCAAGAGGACAGACTAGACCAGTGGCTTTCAGAATTTCAGAATGCAGCAGGATCACCTGTGGCGACTGGGGGTGGTGAGGGAAAAAAGTGCTATGAGGAATGTTTACTTAGTGTAAGGTAAGGCTTTGTTTCCAACATGTTCCCTGATGCTGTTGGTGCTGCCCTGCAGATGATATTTTGAGAACCTTTGCATCAGATGACATTTAAACACATAAACCAGGTCTCCAATTCTCTTCTAGTCTGTGCTCCTATATCTCTCTGAGAGCCCTGGAGAACTTGAAGCCAAACATGAGCAGATCATGTTTTAGGCCAAGACTGAGGCTCCTGCTATCCATGCAAAAAGAAGTTCTTAGCAAAACAACAGGGTCTGACTACCCTGCCCACTAAAGGATTCCTGATCACAGAGTGCAGGCTCCCCAGTTTGAATAGCTCCTCAGCTGGCTGATGATAGGACAGAGTATTCCAACAGTGGCCAATACTGGTTTTCCTTTGTGCCATGGCAAAGGAATGCAAGGGGTCTAACCCTAGCTAAGTTCCAGGCAGGCCTGGTATATAGACAGCAGTCTTCAGAAGGGCTGGCAACAGCTTTAGGGTACATCTCCAGGCCCCTCAGTGTGGCCTAGTATCTGCCGAACAGTTGCCCAGCACACACACACACACACACACATACACACATACACACACACACAGAGGCCTGTGTGCACACATGCTCACATACACACACACTTCACCACACACGGAGCCCCAGTCAAGAGAACTAGATTTGCTTTGATGTACCTCTCACTGCACATTTGTTTCAGCTCCTCTCCTGGAGTCCCGGTCTTATTTATCTTCTTGGCACGGGTTCTTAGGATACGTCCATTCAGACAGCAGCAAAATCACTCAGCTCCACTGTTTTATGAAGTTTATCAAACAGCAAAATATCCGGTCTCTTTGTCCTATGGATCTGGTGTGAATGTGCCTACAGATCTGCTTTCCTCCAGACGTCCTGGGGTCTATGGGTAGATATGGATCCCCTTCCCTGTGAGTACCCTACAAAATCCAGGACTTGCACATTTCTTGCTGCAAGAGGCTCCAAAACAGCAGGGCTTCAGGACTTCTCCTGAAGAGGGTCATACAGACACATATGCATACACTATGTTCTCACCCACTAGAGAGCTCCATGCGGCAGACTGGCCTCTCTCTCTATACTCCTCCCCCCCCCCTCCCATCCTGGCACTGTGCCCATCCCAACAGCAGGAGCTGCTCCTAAAATCATCACTACTATCTCAGCCTAAAATTTTGGGATCTCTGTGGGGTGAACCCCATTCCATGTAGGCAAGACTTGGACTTTCTGCACCCCTTAAGGGGAACGTGTGTTTCATAGTCACAGGGAAACTCAAAACAGCCACAGGCCTGGTCTCTCTCAGACTTTTGCCTCCTCCCTCAACATCCTGCTTGTACTGCAGAAATCATGTCAACCCCAGGGCTTAAAGCCATCAGTAGCTGGGTGGTACTGATCCTAGGCATGGTAAGGCTGATCTAAGCTGCCCCTTTCCCCTTTAAGGGGACTCCTAAATTCCAGAGAGTCACCCTGGGCCTAACAAATGCCTTGTCTTTACTGTTTTCAATGCACACTGGGGAGAGGAGTCCTCCCTGCATAAATCTGGCTTAAAGGTTCAAAATGTCCTCCTGAAGACCCATTTCTGTGCTCTATCCTAGGAAAACCAGCTATCCCTCCTTTTAATGCCATATGGGTTCTGTGGCACCCTCCTATTATCTGGCCTTTGAATCAAATATACACCTCCCTAATACTCCCCCCCCCACACACACATGCACACACATGCAACCACACAAAACTTACTCCAATGTGAAAATGAGTCTTGTCATTTCTTCCAATGAATACCTCTTTTCCCTAGTCATCTCCTCCCATTTCCTCAACCACATTCCAGTGCAGGCCTTCTCATCACCTTCCTGCACCGATCTTTTGTCAGCTGAGTATGTTCACTTTGCTTTATGCCCACCAGCTACCTTGGGAAAGTTACTTTCTCAGTAAAACGAGGACTACTTTATAAGGAGGTGGGAATTAAATAAAAACAAAACATGGAAGGCATCTCGCGCATAATCAAGTGTTCATGGTCAACAAATATTAGGTCTCATCTTCATAATTATTCTGGTCAAGCTTCCAAAATTATCTTCCCAAAGCACATCCTTCATCTACCTACTAAAGAACAAGAATAGTAATAGTATGCCTACCTACTGGGTGGGCCAGGCCCTGCTTCAATTGCATCTCAACGCTCTTTAGTGGTTCCCTATTGTCTAAAACAAAACAGCCATTCTTCACATCCTGCCCATCCCACAGACCCTTCATCTCTGCTCCTCCAGGCAAACCCTCTGATAGAGGCCTTAAGCAGTTCCCTGCCCGCCCCCTCCCCAAATGTCCTTTCACACAAGAAATTAGAAAAAAAAAACTTTATGTTTTCTCAGGCTGAACACAAAAATCTTTGAGGATTCTCTTGGGAAGTGTGTGGAGGAGGGGTAGTGCTCTTTTGCTTTAGTTTCTGTAGTCCAGGGACATCTCATGGCCACCTAGAGGTTTCCTTCACTACCTGAAAGTCACCTGGGGGTATACCAGCCCCCTCCTGACTCTGTCTAGTTTTCATCAAGGGCAAGTGTTCACATTTAGCCAGCATCCTATGTTTCTATGGAGTCTTTCATAATTCTAAATCTTCTCTACCCAAGAGGGAGAAATAAAGAGCCCCTGGTAAGGATCCAGCCAGGTGTAATTTTACATGAGGGTGTAATTTTAGTCCCATCATTCTGTTGGTACAGACTCTGCTCCACTGACTGCTCTGATCCTTTGAATCAAGGCTACAAAAAGAGAGCTGCTATGCATGTTGAGATGTTATGATTCTGACAGCATTGCCTGCTGGGGACCGTGCAAGCTTTACCATACGACTGTTGTGGCCTCCCTTCCACAGCTTACAGCAGGGAATGTGTAAGTCCAAGCGCTCATCTCATTCTCCTCCTCTGTAAAGCACAGAGATGAGCTTGTTCCTCTCCTCTGCATTCGAGGACAAAGACACCCATGGGGAGATGGACAGTGTTGCATATCTACAGACCCGGTAATCAGGAGTGCTAATCTCTAGCTAGTTTGAGGCTTGCTAGCCAACTGAACACAAGAGCAGAGCAAAAACCAGCACACTTTTTCCCATTATTGAAACCTCTTAGGCTTTCTCAGAGACAGACGGTTACCATCCAGTGGGCTTTGACTCTTGCCTGCCAAGCACCCTTATGCCATTTTCAGTCATCTTAACCCACCATCAATACTGTCATTCCTGGACTCAACATGTGGGACCAGCACCTGCTAAGAGTATCCCAGTAGCAGAGGGCAGAGGTAGGATACAAGCACTATTCTGCATCAGTCTATTGTAGCCAGTCTCTGAAGCGACTTCCAAGGAGCTCTACTTCACACAATACTTGTTTACACTAAATTGGGACTGACCTCAGTAGCCAGTAGATGGTGGCAGAAGCCATGGTGTCTTGAGCTGCATATGGTGGTGCATCATATAATCCCAGAAACTGGGAGGTAGATGGAGGAGGAGAATCAAGAATTGAAAGTCAGCCTTGGTTACAGAAGACCTTGTCTCAAAACACACATGAACACACACACACACACACACACACTGGGGGGTACAAATGAAAAACAAAACAACAAAAAAGCAGTAATTGTGTAATAATTCCAAGGCCACAAATTGCACTGCCACAATGGTCTCTCAGACCACTTGCTGTGTGGGAAGGCCACCTGGTTGTGCTTGGTGACATTCAACCAACCACAGGGTCAGCCAGCACCAACTTGTCAACCCTGTGAGCAAGCCACTTGGAAACATCTCCTATCCCCAGTCAAACTTAATCTGAGTTGGGATCCTGAGCAATACCCAGCTAGAACCACAACATTCAAACAATTCCTGAATCCCATGGTACCCACAGTTCCCCTGGGGAGCTGACTATTAAGTCTCTAAGTGTTGAAGTATGCAGCAGCAGATAACTGATGGGATATAGCTCTAAATCATTTTCTCCATTTGTGAGATGGGCATGTTAACACTAAGTTTATAGCATTGTAAAGATTAAGCTGGACTGACACATGGCAGGCATTCTGTAAACAATGAATGTGGATAGTATCCCCATTCACTTCCTCTCCTTGCCAAGGAGTCCAGAAGCACGGAGGAAGCTGGGCCCAGTGTTTTCTATTTGCTACTTACCCTGTGCACCTCTCAATTCCTTTTAAAGTTCAGGCCCAGTCTCGGCTCTCTCCCCCTTCATTCCTGGCAGACCCTGGTCAGGAGTGGTTGCACCTAAACCAGGGTGATGAGTTCCCTCGAGAATTCTTGGGTAGGTCCACTCACACTTCACAGAGTGTTCAGGGGTGTATGTTTGGGTTTCTTTCTGAGGGCCCCAAATGTGATAATTACATACTTATTAGCCCTGTAAAATAACAAATCTGGAATCTGCACTCTGGAACCAATGGATTTCCTGCTGAAATGAGTTCAAGGGGTGCCCTAGCCAGCACTCTCTGTAAGAGCCAAAACCCTGCTACAGAAGGCTGCACAGAAGGCCCAGCCCACGCCACACACTCAGCCCTTCCACTCCTCTCTCCACCTCAAGGCTTCCATTGTGACTATATTTGCTGGCTCTCGTCCTGACTCTTCTTATCATTGTTACTTCTCTACGGACTGGACTTAGTGTGTGCCTGTTGGGGGTTGGTCTTGGGTGTCCCTCCTCTTGGAGTAGAGGGAATGCCTAGGGACTGGGACTTTCTCTTCTTCCCCTCCTGTAGGTGAAGTCCATTCTGGAAGCTGTGTTTAGGAGATGCTAGAGACTAGACTGATGCCCCTGGAACCAATCTCCTGCTCTCTAGAATGTCTTTAGGTTCTGTGGACTCTCCTCCTCCTCCTACCCCAACCTCGGCCCAACAATATTCATTAAATCTAAGTGTCACCCCCCACGGCTTCCTCTCTGACCTAGGATCTACTTTTCTAGGATACTCTTTCTTCCTGCCCCTCCATTCACATTGCTTGGGTAACCCCCACTCTACTTTTTAGATTCAACCTCATGACCACCTGTCTCCTGCTGTCACCATTACTGGGCTAGGTACCTTGCCTGTTCCTCATAGCATCCTGAGTACAATCACACACTTTGAGATAAAAGCCTATTGCTTTGCATCCTTCTCCCAGTCATTTGGAAAGGCCCTGAATGCAAGTGGACTGTCTGTGGCCCAATCCTCTGTGCTGTCCCTCTCTCTGCCATGTGGCAGGCATTCAACAAATATTTGATGACTATACATCATTGCATAAGATTAATCAAGGTGTTAGGACTTCCCCCAAAGTCTAATAATACCCACCTCTGTGTTATACCAAGCATAAAGTCATAAAACTCCACAACATGGTAACATGGTCCACACAGAGCACTTGCTAGAGAATTCATATTTTCACACAAAAGAGCAAGTGTTCTGTACTATCTCAGGTCCTCTGAACACAGTCACACTTCAGGAATATATACAGATAGTGCGTGTGTTTAAAGGTATATATATTCCTATATATGTACATAATATATATGTATATGTAATACATATATAATGTGTGTGTGTGTGTGTTTAAAGGTGGATCTAGACTTAAGAAACATCTGTGTAAACACTAGCTCACTCTGTTCAGTAAAGAAGACCACAGAATCATTCCTCTCTCTTTTCCAGTGTAAAAACTTAGGTATGGAGAGGTTACTTGGCTTTTCATTCAAACACATCAAATTGATAGAGAAAGAAAAGACAGTCCTTAAACTTCCCAGAAATTTCACTCTGAATCATAAGATTCAGCCTGTATTGTTAGAACCTAGTCAAGGACCCTGGTCTCCACAATACAAACCTTTCTTAAAAATATCACTCATGGGCGAGGAACACCGGATCTTAAGGTTTATTTACCATTCCTTAGCTTGACCTTCCAGGAAGAATGTAGCTAATGAGAAACAATCCACTTGGGCTTCCCAACCCAGAATTTTCATAAGGATCAACTTAGGATTTCAGTGTCTAAATAGAGCAAAGGCAATACTGACTGTCATCCCTTCCACAGCAAAAGCAGGCAACTGGAAGGCAGTTTTGTATATTTTAAGAAAATCTCAAACACAAGGTTACATATGTACCATTGTTCTGGCTCCCCTTGGATACCACAGAAGGGTATTCACCTTCATGTGGTGGAGGCAGAGGGATGTAGAAAATAAAGGGGGAAATGTAGCTGGACCTGATATTTCCCTAATCAGAGAACTGACCTAACACTTAGGCTAGGAGCCAGGACTGAGCCACACTAATTCACATCCATACAAGAGATAGGCTGCTTCACTTCAGCAAAGCATAAGCACCATGCAGGCGGGGATACCCTTTGTATCCTGGTTTTAGCTGTCATCAGCAGATCCTCCTGGGAGATGAATGGATTAAACAAGCATCAATTAACATATAATTTCTATTTTAAAACTTGTTTTACTTAACTAATGGAAAGATTTTTTTTTAAACATAAAGTGATTTGTGTTTGTTGTTTAATTACAGGACCTAGAATTCTCTGGATCACTTATGGGCTCATCTCTTACTCTGTTGAGAATGAACCAGTGACAAATGCTGTTAATTTAGTGGTTACTAAATGGCACGGAAAATGAATTTATGTATTCTCTTAAAACCCTGTCTCACATCTAAATTAGTCATAAAATCACTCAGGTATTAGACATTGTTTTGTTTGGTCTCAGATTAGCAGAAGTCATCCCTCCCTGTTTTGGTCCACCATAGCTGGGTGTCACTTAGTGTTCCTAAAGCCACCACTGCAGCTCATCTCAAACTAACCCTGTCCCCAACCCCATCTGGCCTAAACTTTCCTTTTGGGAACAAGTCCCGCCTTCCCATTGGGAAAATGGAATGTATAAAAGTGATCTCTACCTTGCTTTGTTAGCTGAAGAACAGAGAGTCTTATATGGTGGGAAGAACAGATCGGAGAGCAATGTCTGGTTCTGATACTAACTTGTTAATGTCCTCATTGAACAAATGGCTTATTCTATAAAAGTGGTCTGGTAATTGTGCCTACTTTGTAGGTTGTTGGGAAGAATAAATTCATGCATGTTGGATACATAAAAGTCCAGCACACTGTGTACAAGCAAACAGCAATGAAATGAGGGTTCCTGAGTCCCCCAGGGGTCCCCCAACTCTCAACCCATCTAGGAAGAAAAATAAGACCTTGTGTTTTCTATGCTCCACCCACTCCACCAGACTGCCCTCAACCAAGGACAGATTATGGCCTGAATTTGGATCAGTGGTTTAAAGGGAGCAGGAGAGGCTCCTCTGGGCTCCTCGTTCTCCACAGTTCTGGGACAAGAGCGTTCTAGAAGACGCAAGTTCATTAAACTCAGATGTCGTCTTGGTCCTCCTGCCTCCTTAGTCCAATCAGTAACAGCATTATGGCATGGAAGTTGCCTCTGTTCAGAACAAGAGAATGTCAGGGGGAATTTCTAGAGCTGGGAAGGGCATGGGTGGGTCTGTGGGGCAACAGAATCTTTTGTTCAGCTCCAGTGTCAGGGTCATTCAATCTGGAGTCAGAAGACTTCCATAGATTCTTGAAATCTGGGTTCCCATTTTCTTGAGAAATCATCATTGTCATTAAATTAACATGGTATGGCAAAATACAAGTGCTTCTCAAATACCCAGTCTATATGTTTGTGACCCATTTTTATGACAAGAAAACTCAGGCACCTAGAGCAAAAGTCTCGGTGTTTATTCCAAGATGCCTTGTTTAATTTGTTGATGACATTATTCTGTGTCATACTTTCATCCTCCAAATTAAGCTCCTTGAAAACTTTGTTGATTAGATGTCCTGAAATGATACAACCTTCTAGACAGTCAACACCACCTACCTAATTGACAATTATGGAAAACTTTTATTAATAATCAGTTCAACAGTGTCTGCAGCTGAGATCCAATGGACTCCCTTCTGGTACAGGCAGAGGGAAAAACCTCATTTTAAGCCAAGTTTCTCTAGCTGGAAATATCAGCCCCAGGTGCTCCCATCTCTGCCCAGCCTGCAGTCTGTGATTAGGGGCCCTAATGGCCATAATGCCTCCAATGTGGTGTTTAAGCCAATAAGGCTTCAGAAAAGTTATGGTATGTTTAATAATGGCTTAATGACTCCTTGTGAGATGCAAGGCTTCTGGTTCCTGTTTGGCCTTGATTTACAGCCCAACTCTGGCTGAGGACAGCCAAGAAACCTCCTCTAAGCCTCTAACGGAAGAGGGAGGTGTTCACACCAGGCCTTTTAGGTTCCTTTTAAAAATGAGAATTCAAATAGAATACAAATGATGTTTGACTCCCTAGCCCTCTCGCTAATCTTCAGGGGTACTAAAAATATAAATGTTTTCACCCAGACCTAAGGGGTCTTTAAGCTCCGGTCCTCTGGTATTTCTTCCCAGATCTTAGGCGCACGGTAAAGATTGTTCAATTTCAGAAAGGCTAAGCTGTACCCTAATCCTAGGCTTCCTTTAGGCTGGGGAGACTCATCTCTTGGGAGATGCAATCCTACCCTCACTATGTCCAAAACAGCAGGCCTGAGCAGTTCATTTGCAGTGGATCTCTAGACAATCCGAAAGACATTCGCTTCATGCTGCTCAGAAGGAAAATGACCCTTTTGCTCTTCCATACCTGACCCAAAAAGCTACCTGGGCAGACCACTGTGAAACCGAGAAACCTCTCAGCCCGAGGACATGTAGAAGGACCACAGTCAGATGAAAACACTAATAGGTTCAAGACATAGATAATTAATGATAGTATTCAGGCCCAAGCTCCCCAAGCCCCCATGGTTTCCACAATGTGCAATCACTAGGATGCCAAGGCAAAATGAGTGTCTCAGGGAGATGCCCTTGTTTTTTTCCAGCTACCAGCAAAAACAAAATGAGCCAGGTGAAGGGGAAACTACCACTGTAGAGGCCTCTCTTCTCAGACTGATGTCAGATCAAGCCTCAAAGAGTATGTTGGAGGAGGGGCGCAAGGATGTGTGTGAGAAGGATGTCTGCCCTCACCATCTCACCTCCCCAGGGTCAAGAGCCACTAAGATGGATATCAGAACTTGAGGGTGCAGCTCAGAGCCAAGGACTCACCCAGCTAGACAAAAGGGATCCTGCCCTCGAAAGGAAGCAGCTTTCCTCTCTTCTCTTCCAACTGCTTGTGATACCAGGCTCGGGGTGAATGGGGGTGGGGGGTGTTCCTGGACTCCGAGGGGTTAACCCGCACGGGGCCGCACGTGACGTGGATGGTTCCAGCATTAAGTCAGAGGCGCAGCCCCCTCTCCTGCCCCCCACCCCCCGCGGCGCGCGCCGCTCCCGGGGGCTCCGAGCCCCCGAGCCCAGGTCCCTCCCCCTTGGCAGGCGCTCACAGGCCGCGCGGGTTAGCGGGAGCCCCGGAGCTCCGGCGGCCTGGGAGCCGGAGCCGGCATGGACCCCGAGCGCTGCGCGCCTTTCGCCGTGGGGCCGGCAGCCGGTCCTTACGCGGCCGCGGGGGACGAGGCTCCGGGTTCCCAGGGGACTCCCGATGCTGCGCCTCACCTGCACCCCGCGCCACCCCGCGGTCCGCGCCTGAGCCGCTTCCCGGCCTGCGGGCCCCTGGAACCCTACCTCCCAGAGCCCGCCAAGCCGCCCGCCAAGTACCTGCAGGACCTCGGGCCGGGCCCGGTGCTCAACGGCGGCCACTTCTACGAGGGCTCTGCAGAAGGTAACGCTTCTGGGGGACCCCATGTCGTTTCCTCCTCCGGCCCTTCCTGGTCTCCCCGACTCTCTTTCCCGCTTTCCTGCTTCTCAACTCTCATTTCTCTCGATTCCCTCGCTAGATCGCTGCTGCCCTGGGCGGGCAAGGCCAGGGCATTGGGGACAGCAGGATCGCCCGTGTCCCCGGCCGGCAGAGGCAATGGGAGGCGGGAGGTCAAAGGAGGGTGGAGTAGCGACGATCTTGGGCCCATTCCCGACCCCAAGGCGATTGAACCTGAGAGCAGAGATCATGCTCATCCGGAGCCGAGCCTCTTCTGCCACCGACCCAGAAGAGGGGACTGGGTCGAGGGCCGGAGAGCCTAACTGGGCCCCAAAGCTAGAAGAGAAGAGCTCGGCTTTTGTGCATGGCGCCCGCTGAGGTCGTAGAGGCTGGGCCTCAACTTAGTGGCCAAGCTGGACTCAAAGAAGGGCTGCGACCTGGACTTACCCAGCTATCCTCGTCAGGCCCAGCCTCTGTAGGAAAAGGTTTTCTGGTGATATTGGACGCTCCGCAGAGTGGCGGTGGCTGCTCCCCCGCAGTACCGGGACTGTCTTCAAGATCAAATAATTATATTCTTGTTTCTCAGATTAACTTGACTTTCCCGTCGCCACGGGGATGGCTGCCCTTCTTGCAGCCGGCATCTCCGCACCGAATCATCACCGCTGCGCCGTCGGAAACGACTCTTCGAAGTCCTAAATCCCAGGGCGCATCCCGCTTCGGGTACAGTGCTCTATGTGCTAGGGCGGGTCGGACCGTGCTATTATCTGAGAATGTGTCTGAATGGCAGGGCCTGCCAAGACTAGTTTGCCGCGCACTGTACTCGCTGACCCACGAGTGGCTCAGCACCCACGCCCAACCCTTGAATAGTTGCTACATTTCGTAGCCTAAACCCAAAACTAGATCCTCGGAGATCCGCCAATGCGGCAATAGCCTGCTCCTCGCGGGCCTCCTCAGAGTAGCTGGGCCGCACCGACTTCGTCCGGTCTGGGTGGTAGGAGTGTGCAGGGGAGGCCTGGGAGGTGTGTTGGGGTCATCGGAGAAAATGAGCAAGTCCGCGGAGCTTCGCGTCTAATGCCGTTTGAAAAAGGCTCTCCTGATAAAAACCACAGTTGGGACTTAATGAGAAGCAGTTGGCCTGGCTCCTCTGATCCCTGCCAGACGGCGGCAGCCACGCAGCGCCCAGAGCACCGCCAGGGACAGGTACCCGTCTGGGTCGGTATCGCACCCCGCAGCACCCTACTACAGTCCAGTGTCCCCGCTGCCTACGCAGCCTCTTGCACCTACTGTTCGAGTTCTTGGACAGCCGTGGGTCTGGTCGCACTACGAAAAGCAGTGGGGTTTAATGGGCGGGCAGTGAGTCTGTTGTCGCAACGAAGCAAGCTAAAGAAAGTCAAACGATGCAAACAGCCCAAAGGGAGAGGGGGAAATCGAACAAAACAACGGATGGCAGTCTGAAGAAAAACGGTAATAGGCGAAGTCCGTCGGTGAGATGGGGAAAGAAACGAAATGGAGGAAATGGACGAACGAACGAAAAGAGCGGACAACAGATCGAATGAAGCGGGTAAACAAGGAAGAAAAGAGAGGGGAGAGAGACAGAGACAGAGAGACAGAGACAGAACGAAGGAAGAGAGCATTTCCTAAAAATATAGAATACACCAAAATAAGAACAAGTAAGATACGAAAATTAACGATTCAGGCAGTGTGGGGACAGGCCAAACGCAAAGAAGGCGCGGCCGAACGAGCTGAGCTGGGATCCTGGGAGCTTCTCTGTCCCGGTCTTGGTTGCACGAGGGATTCTTAGTAAAGGTAACCCCCATATACACACCCACATCCTGGTGTCCCTGCCCTTAAAATATCGGTCTCGGAACATTTGCTGAGACCCGGTTTTTGCGCGGGGCCTGGCGCACTCGCTTCTCTCTCGCTCGGGAGCCCGCATCCGGCTGCCTCTGGCCGCACTTTGCGCCCAGTCTTCTCCTTAAGAGGGTCTTGTTTCGTCCTTACTAGTCATCTATGCACCCTCCGCAGTAGCTGTGTGTGCAGGTATGGTTCCTCCTGGCTCCTCCAGGGCTGCCAGTTTTGTCTCTACGCTGACTGTCTGACATGGGAACGAAAGACTCCTGCTGGACTTCTGCCCACCTGCTTCAGTGGAGATCCATAGCCCTAAGACCTGGCCAACCCAGGAATTTAAGTCCTAGGCTAAGAACCTCTAAGGAGAACACCACCGGCTTGCTGGCGTCCCTGCGCTTGGCTCTTATTAAGGACTTAATTAAGGTTTTCCACTAAAGCCTCGGTCAGAGCTGAAGAAGCCCGGGCTTCAGAGACTACTATGCCTCATTTAGCGACCCCAGCACGAAGTCAGAAAACAGCACACCTTAGAGCAAGGCTGTCGTGAAAGCTGAAATCCAGGTGGCTGATTCTGCGATAACAGTGGATGCCACGGATCTGAGCTTTGTAGCAGCCAGAAGCGGAGCTGCTCACTGACCAAGCTTACGGTGGCTTGAGACAGCATGTGATAAGGCTGTGGTGAGATTTCCGGTCCGGATTCACAGATCTGAAGGAAAGGTCGAAGATAAAGAATCTGCCCCCTGTTGGCACGTTAAAGGTCTCAGCCCTTGCACCTGGATTTCACTCCTACATAGCACTATTGCATTCCTGTCGTTGTAAAGCCTCCCAGTGACCAACAACCAACTTCAGTACTCTCTGGACCACGCCCAGAGTGGAGTAGTAACGACAACAGTTCAAACCTCTAATGGGCCTTCCTTAACAGAACAACCTTCCCCCTGGCAAGCTTAAACTTGTCCTGCTGGCCTCATTTCTCCCATTTGTCTCTGCTCTCCCTGGGCTTTACTACTCAGGAGGCTGCTTGGGAGCCTCTGTAAACTGGCCCTCTCCTCAAAGTCCTCCAGCTAAACCAGGGAGGTTTTGGGGAAACTAACAAAGAGGAAACTCTGTCCCTTGGAGAGGACTGTAGAGGGAGCAGACATGAGAGAGGAGCAGAGGCCAGCAGGCTTAGCTGCTTTTGGAGGGGGATCACTGCTGTATTGTGTTTTGATCTCTTGACTTGATAGCTTATGGCCTCAAAGTTAGGGAAAGTAAGTGCCTGGGACCTAGAACTGAATATTCCTTCTGAGATGGATCTTATGGGAACAGACATTAAGGGTAAGAAAGCAGAAAACAAGGGTCTGGACCATGGAGAGCTCTGTGGAGTGGGGTTAGTATTCTTAAGCCCCCCACCCTGAGTTCCTCTCACCCATTTCTGCCTGAAGTCCATCTTCCTCACCCTGAGAATCCCAGACACCAAGGCTCTTCCCTGCCAGGCCATTTTGAGGGCCTGATATCTTTAGGGTGAATCGTTCCAGGCTCTCTGCTCTGTCTGACAATTTTCTCTTGTTTGTTTGACATCTCTCTGTCCTAGCAAACAGAGCTGCCTCTCCAACCAAACTGTGATGATGAAGCACAGAATGTTAGAGATGCAGTGAGATTCCTCCCTGTATTGCCTGTGGGTCATGAAGGAGATTGTTGTGACAGGCTGGGGTAGCCAGAAGCCAGGCCTTGCCTGACTCTCCCAGATCTTCAGGACACACTGGGAAGCTTATTTCACAGTCTAGGTGACCCAGAGAGGTTACTGACCACTTTCCAGCTGAAAAAGACTTGCCCTCCAGACCAACTTACCCTGCAGACAGGGACTCATCTGTCTACACACACAGAGAGAGAGAGAGAGAGAGAGAGAGAGAGAGAGAGAGAGAGAGAGAGAAAGAGAGAGAGAGAGAGAGAGAGAGAGTGCTATGATTGTGACAGTAAGTCCCAGGAGGAAACTGCTTCTTTGGTGCCAGTTAGCTAGGCCTCCTGGGGTCCAGGCCCCCACTGGAGATGGGCTTGGGGCCAAAGAAGGGGCCCTCTGAGTCAGCAGGGCTTCTTTGTGGCTCAGTGGCTTTCATCCCTGTTAAGGAGGAACTTTATTGGGACACTGCTGGGAGTCCTTTCCAGAAGGAAAAGTGGGGGATGATCATGGTGACATAATTTTCACCATGCCAGGTCAGTCTTATTGGCTTCCTGAGTGACAGCATATCAGAGTGAGGCTGCTGGGGACTGTTCCCAGCCTGCTCTGGACCCCTCCCTGACTGCTAATGGAGGTGATGAGGAAGCAATCAGAAACTACTGAGGTGGGAGGGGCAGACAATGCTGAGGATGATGGGGAAAGGGAGTTGTGGTACTGGTCCCTCATTAACTCCTCCAAAGCCCAGCCTATCTGGCATTCCACCTTTTCTGCTGGAGCTTGATTTTTGCCCAGAGCCACAGGTTTAGGGTAGACAAGGACAGGTGGCTCCTTATGGAATCATCATTGTCCTGGTTTGCTCTTCTACCTCAGAGTTGGGAAGGTTAACATTGATGTGAGACTTGAGCTTCAAAGAGTGAGGCACAGGGAACACAGCCAGAGGTTGTCTATGTGTCTCTGTCCATGCCTGCCTGGCTCTGGTAGGAGAGGCATGAGCCTGGGGTCCTGGGAACCTAGTCCAGTATAGCCAGAACAAGAGAGCACTCTAGAAGGGGTGGAAGATGTCAACCACGCCATTCTTAACCCCTGCCCCCACTCTTGGCCCTGCCAGGGTGGCAGTTCCTGCTGTGGCGCCAATCCTGGCACCTCCATACCCTGTGGGACACACCACCACAGAGCACTTCCCCGAAATGAACCTCTCCTCTGGCCCCATCAGATCTTCCCAGACCACAGAGCACATGGTTCCCTAGGGCCCCCTCCCCAGCTGTCAGGCCTCTGAATGCCAGGCTCCAAGGGAGGGTGGCTGCCAGGAGGAAGGGATGGGAAGGAGGAGGAGGCGGAGACTGAAGCTTCAATGTTCTTTCCCTCCCTCTATTCCACCCACAAAAACCTCTGTTAGGTTTCCATCCTCCTTTCTGTGTTTCCATTGCAGCAGAGGAGAAGGCCTCCAAAGCTGCCAGCTTCCCCCAGCTGCCAGTGGATTGCCGAGGGGGTCCTAGAGACGGACCCTCTAATGTGCAAGGTTCCCCGGGCCCCTGCCTGGCCAGCCTGAGTGTCCCTCTTTCCCCGGGACTCCCTGACTCCATGGAGTTGGCCAAGAGCAAGAGCAAGAAGCGTCGGAACCGTACGACCTTCAGCACGTTCCAGCTGGAAGAACTGGAGAAAGTCTTTCAGAAAACGCACTACCCTGATGTGTATGCTCGGGAGCAGCTGGCTTTACGGACAGACCTGACTGAGGCCAGGGTACAGGTGAGGGCATGGTGGGCACCAGGCTCTGGCTGCTACATCCACTCAGGCCATTGACCAGATCATGGAAGAGCTAGGAGAGGTGGGCACTAGTGTCCCAAAAAGCTGCCTTGCCCCGGCCCTGCTGGCACCTGGCCTTTTGGAGCTCAGCCATCAGGCTCAGCTCTGCTGTGGCCACAGACTTTTCTATATTCCTAACAAAATATATCATTGGGTCAAGGCTTGCAGGTTAATAGACTCTTGGAGTCCAAATATCTGTATGAGAGCCCTCTACTATTTACTAGCTAGCTAGGTGATTTAGTACCTGTCACTCAATGGATTTCTGTTGCCTACATTTGGAAAAGGGGTACCAGTAGCAAGCCAGAGAATCCTTGAGGGTCACCAGTTGAGCAGTATTTTGGAAGAAGTGAGTGCTTAACTGCTACCTCTAAGGTGGCTGGCCAGAATGGGAAGATCGCTGAAGAGCACATGAGGCTCTTCATGAACTAACAAGTAGCTCCTAGTTAGGAGAACTTGACCAGGAACCCTTCCCTACTCCAACAGGTCCTTCTTCTGTACGGAGAGCAACCCTTAGGGTCTTTGACTATGGTCACCACTTCATGTGATGGGGAACTCAGCCATTGGGGAAGGGGGAGAGAGGGGTGAATGGATGCTCAGAAAGAGAAGGAAAGCTATGGCCAACCATGTTAGAAGCAATGAAGAACATACGGGTGGCAAGTAGGACTGTGATGGAGAGGCAAGGGAAAGACTGAACATTTGTGGTCTTGCTTTGATCATGAGTTAGTCAGAACAGGCTCCCCAGTGGCAGAAAAGGAGGCACTGGAAGGGGTGTTTGGGGTTCTAGAGAAAGGTGAGGTGGCTGCCTTGGCAGAGGAACTTGCTGCTCCTACCCTGAGGGAAGAGGATGGGTGAAGCTCCTGTTAGCCACTCCCTAATGGGCCCTTTCCGGAGACTCTTGAGAAGATGCTAGGGTGGAGGCCAGCTCTAGCAGGCTATGGGGCCCCACAGACCACTCTACAGAAGCCAGAACCATCGATCAAAGCAGGCCTGACAGCCAGATCCAAAATAGGACCAGACTAGCTTTGGCCATTTCCTCTCCTCTGCCGTGTCCTCCAGCTTTCCAGTTCTATCTAGGTAGCAGCTAAAACTGTCATTTATGACTCGCTGTCATTGTTCTCTGAGCTACAGGAACAACCCCAGATTTTATAAGCCCAAGGGATTCAGAACAGGGAGTCTCAGGAATGTTATGTTGGGGTGGTATCTGAATTCTTCTTCCCTGTAGAAATGTAAGATGAGTGTGTGTTTGGGGTGGGGGGGGGGGTGTGCACACTTTTCTCACTCCTATCCTAGGCCCTCCCTGTCTTTCCCTTTTCTTTTTATTTTAATTTAGGGGGGGATTTGGAAATGGGGTCTCATTCTTTCTAGAACCTAGGCTGTTCCAAGATTCGTTTGACACCCAGGCTGATCTCAAACTAAAGATCCTCCTACCTCAGCCCCCTGAGGGCTGGCATGAACCACCAGGCCCAGCTCCAAGGCCTTTTCGACCCTGGAAGAACACAAGAGTAGTCATGAGACTCCCAAACCCAGTCCAGAAGCCTCCCCAACCACCAAGGCCCTAGAGAGTAGGGAGGTTTTTCTCTGACAGGAGCATGACGCTCACCAAAAACTCCACCCCATGAAGAGGACTAATTAAGACCACACATGGGACAATGGAGTAGGCAAGTCCCAAGCCCAGGAAGAGAGCCACAGTGGAGAGGCTCCAGGGAGAATGGGTGGTGACTGAAAAGTAACTCCCAATAAAGGCCTGTCTGCCTGAGGAACAGGGAAAGGGGAGGCAAAAAATGCAGGCCACGCAGAGCGGGGCATTCATGGTGGACTTTCTTGACCTTGGCCAGGCCTGCCCTGGTATCACAACAACCTGGAAGCTAAGAGAATAGAGGGATGCACAGCTTCTTCTTAGCTCTCAAGTTACTGACCTAGTGAGTGGAGGTGACCACAGAGCAAGGAATAGATGAGGGCTGAGGTGTTCTCACTCCAGACAGGGTAGGGGGGTCTAACACACATATAAACACATGCACAGCTTTTTCTATTTTTATTTCTAGCTGGATCCCTAGGAAATAGCAGTTGGTTTGTGTGTGGTTGGTGTGGTTGATTTGGGCTTTGGTTCTGGATTTTGGCAGGGTTACATGTACCTTAGATTCGCTTCAAACTCAATATGTGGCTGAAGCTGGCCTTGAACACCTAATCTTCTAGCCTCTACTTGGATAGGGAAAATCCTGCTACACTCCATTTGCCAAGTTCTGGGATTACAAACACGCATCCTTACACTCACCTTGGCTTGATAGTCTCAACATCTGACACAGTTTTTTTTTAAATGCAAGAAATAAAACTATATATACCAATAAAAACAAATGGAATTGAATTGGCATATGCCAAATTCCTCACCTGTACACTCAGATGTGTGTAAAACACATCTTTCTCTCAATCTCTCAATCTCTCTCTCTCTCTTGAGAGAGAGAGAGATTGAGAGATTGAGAGATGGGCTCTCAAGAGATCATGGACACAGAATGGGATGAGTATACTGAGAAATGGACATTACAGAGGTCCAGTGGAAGACCCCAACCTAGAAGTTGAAGAGATGGGTAGCCCAGGAAATGGAAGCTTACTCACAGGCAACACAGCAGGTATCTTCAAAGAGACATGGGTGGGAGTTTGGGAATCACCTAGGAAGAACCAAGTGCTGTTGCCTGGCTGGACATGAGACTGTGATGAGGGTGGGGGCCAGACCTAAGCAGCCTTGCTAGGAACTGGGCTCTAGGCCAGGTGTTCCAGGGAGCCACTGACGGTTCAACAGGACCTCAACCTGAATAGGATGCTACAAGGCGGATCAACCAGAGAAGCCAAGAAGACACTCACCCATACACTGGCATACCTAAGAGGTATCCTGGGCCCCGGAGGCCCACAGGCCCCCTTCCCCTACAACACTGTGAAAAGATCTAGAAAGGCTGGAAATGAAGAAAGTGACTCAGCCTAGGGAATGGTTGCTGGGGCTCTGGAAGCCAGTAATACTGCTCTGGGATTGGGCCTCTCCCAGGCTCCCTTGGCCCTGGGAACAGTGTACCACTGGGATTCTGCAGCTTGGATCTAGATCCCAGGAAAGGGCTCAGTGATTACCCTTACCCATTAGGCCTCGGGCCTCAGGGATGCTCCTGCACCCCTTAACCCTTCTCAATGGTCCCTAGGTCTGGTTCCAAAACCGAAGAGCCAAGTGGCGGAAGCGTGAGCGTTATGGGAAGATGCAGGAGGGGCGGAATCCCTTCACTACTGCCTATGACATCTCTGTGCTTCCCAGAACTGACAGCCATCCTCAGGTGAGACTTTTAGTCCCACCCTTCACGCCTGTCCCTGACCCGTGGGGTTGCCAGTGAGAACGTGTATTTTGGAGGGCGAGAGAAGGCTGTAGAATCTGCATCCTGTGTTATATGGGCAAATCACTTCTTCCTCCACAGAGCAGGGCTGTTGCCCACTCTGATACATACAGAGCATCGAAAAAAATCAAAGAAGTATAGTTCTGAGAAGCCTCAGCTGGGACACCCTGGATGCCAGAGTGGGTCTTAGGGTGGATGGGTCTGGACCAAGTGGAGATTTCTAGAAAGCTTTGGAGGCTTCAAGAATGAGAGAGCCAGAGGCCCTTCGGCCTGAGGGTGTTAGATGCCCCAGTATAAGGGAATGCCAGGGAGGGAAGACAGGAGTGGGTGGGTGGGTGGGTGGGTGGGTGAGTGGAGGAATACCCTCATAGAGGCAAGGAAGGGGGGAGGGGATGGGCAGTTCCAAAGGGGAAATCTGGAAAGGGAGAAACATTTGAAATGTAAATAAAGTATCAAAAATCAATCAATAAATAAATATAAAAATGAAAAAATCAGTAACAAACCTTTAGACATAATAAGCACATGTTTCTCTAATACATTACTCCATATATGCCAAGAATCTATGATTCTACAGTTATATGTAACCTAAATGCTATTATAACAATTAAGAATGAAAATAAAATAGTTCTTTCTTTAAAAAAAAAGAAAGAATGAGAGAGCCACCAGGGTAAGGCAAACGGCTTCTGGGCAAGCAGCTCACACAGCCTTCTTTCTCCTTCTCTTTTCAGCCGCAGAACTCCCTGTGGCCCAGTCCAGGATCTGGGAGCCCAGGGGGGCCCTGCCTCATGTCTCCAGAGGTTATCCCCTCTCCATGCATGTCCCCATACTCCCACTCCCATGGGAATGTGGCTGGCTTCATGGGGGTGCCAGCCTCCCCTGCAGCCCACCCTGGCCTCTATTCCATCCATGGTTTTTCTCCTGCCCTGGGAGGGCACAGCTTTGAGCCTTCTCCGGATGGCGACTACAAGTCCCCAAGCCTCGTCTCGCTCAGGATGAAGCCCAAAGAGCCCCCCAGCCTGCTGAACTGGACCACGTGATGGTCCAGAACATGGACACAGACTGAGCTGTCCACTTCTCTTCCTGCTCTGGCCTGCTCCTAGCCCATCTCTACCTGGACACCAAACAGCAAACCCTTTTACCTCCATCCATAACCTGGGTGGTTCCAGAAGCTTGGGAGAGGAGCTGGGACCCTCAGCCTCCTGCAGGGAACAAGCTACAGGGTCTTATGTCTTAAAATAGGAAGGGCTGCCTAGGAGAAAGGGACTTCAAAGCAGGCAGGACTCTTCCTTATAAAATGGGTCCCCTCGTTTAAATTGGGCTGGAGAAAAGGTGACAGATGCCCCCTGTTTTCCAAAGACTGTTTCTAAATCCAGGGAGCCCATGAAGATGCGAGGAGGATGAAGACTGAACAGGGAGGAGCTATCTGTGGTTCTTAGGGCTGGCCTCACTTTTGCCTTCTTACCACCAGGGGGCAGTATGCTCAGCTCCTGGGACTGACCGGATCCCAGAAGGTGAAGGTCAGCTTAATAATAGGTGGGAGGTCTCTTCTGTTCCAAGCATTCCTCACTTCTGCCCTGTGCCCAGTCTACCAAGATACTATAAAGTCATTTTCTCCAAGTAGGGAGAAGAAATTCTACCAAACATTAAATATTTGGATTTGCTTTCATGGGATCAGGAGTATGTCATGAAAACCATATTGGATGTCGATCAAAATTAAAAAAAAAAAAAAAAATCCAGTCTCTGAGCCCCAGACCCCAATTTTTGTAAAGATACTTTTGTTTTGTTGTAGTGTACTGCCCAGTGTAGTAATAAACACAATGGTGTTTTTTATTCTAGGCTGTCTGTCCCCGGGGTGTGGTCCTCAGTTTCTTAGGGCTGAGTTGTATATAGGATCCAGGTTGAGCCAAGCTCTCCTGTGGGGACAGCAAGAATCTGGGAGCCTATAGTAAAAGGTGAAGAGTCGGAGCAGAACCCTCCAGGTCAAAGTATACTGTGCCTGGCTCTGTCACCTGCATAAGCTCCCTGGCTTTGGCAGGTCCTGGGTGCCTCTAGTGTGGGGCTTACTTGGCAGGGAAATTTGGGGGTTTGGGAGTGTGGGAATGAGAGTAAGCTTGTGGTTGAGCTGACCAGGGAGAGAATGGAGGGACAGGGATCTTATGGCAGTTTTGAGTATCTGTGGGCTGGGACCCCAAATGCTGGGGGTGGGGCGGCTGTCTTCTCCCAGATGCCTCAGAGAGCATGTCTGAGCTGTAGGGCAGAGACGAAAGCCAGAACTCTTTCTTGTGGTTTTAGAGTATTACCCATTCTCTCCCTCATCCCCACTTTCTGCCTTATCTCTGGAGCCTGGAAGGCAGGAAAAAAGCAGGCCTGGCCCTCCCACCCTCCCAGTAAACATAACCACATTGCTCGGAAGAATTCCACTCAGCTCAGCCCAGCCATCCCCCACCCCATGCCTCATCTTTCAGGCACAGAGAAACCTAAGTATGCAGAGACACAAAGTTCCCAAGCAGGGACTAAGTCCTCCGTCTGATTTCCTGGCCAAGGCAGTTACTGTGAGGTGGCCATGCATCCCCATAGAAGCTAGTATCTTCCTTCTTTCTTCTTTTCCCAAACTGGTGAAGAGAAAGCCTCTGACAACTTCTTTCTTCTCAATCCTGACACTGGTAGAAAGAGAGCACCATCTAGAACTACCACTGATAAGCCACCTAGACATTTACCCACTGGTCTGTAAGGAGATCAGAGCTCAAGTCCCTATCTCTAATTCCAGGGTACACACCAGTTCACTAGAAATGCCTTCACCCATGGGATGGGCAGTGACATTTTAGCCCTTGTGTCCTACAAAAGCCAGAGAGCTACTTGTATTATTTGGTTCTCTTGCTGTGACAGAATATACAACAGAAGCAACCTAAGGAAGGAAGAATGTATTCTGGCTCGTGATAACAGTTTTTAAAGGCACAGGTCACCATACTGGAGGAAGCATAGCAGCCAGAACATGAGGCAGCTGGTCACATTGGGTTCACAGTCAGGCAGACAGACATGCATTCTGCCGCTCAGCTTGCTTTCCTTATTTTCAGTCTGAGGCTCCAGTCTGTGGGATGGTACTAGCCACAGATGCAGATTCTAGAAATGTATTAAAGTCTTACTCTGAGCTGGGTGGGCATTGTGCTATGCCAGAGACAGAAACAATTTCTTATCTCCTAGTTTAGAAAGATAGAAAGATGGATGTAGAGGTTCTGTGAAGCCCAAGCAAAGGAATCTGAAATAAGGATGGGACCAGACAGAAGACAATAACATTGAGTCCAAGATGAAGTCAGCAAGAGTGGCAGATTCCACAACGGCCATGGGCATCAGTCGAAAAGGAACGATGGTGAGGACCTAAGGAGGCCGGATACTGGCTACTGGCTCCCATCCAGGTGCATCTGCCCACAGCTCATATTTTTCTGCCCAGTGACAACTAAATGAAGAGAAAGCTAACTTTACAACCACCCACTTCACACATAATGAATACAAATGGGCACCCCGGGAGCCTGTCTCATGGGATTATCTGTGAGCTGACAGATCCTCCCACTGACTGGGTCATCCCAGCCAGCCTGTCCCCTCGCTGGGGCACAGACAGCCCCTCACCTGCTTCCCATTAGCCATACCCCCCCCCCCTTCTTCAAGCCTTTAAGACACAGCCCCCGGGTCTCCAGATACCCTGCCTCCAAGTTCGTGCTAGAGGTTAGCCTGGACCCCCAGCTAAGTTTACCAAGATCAGACTGAGGGTCTACTTACTCCTGGGTAAGGAAACAGAAGTGACTCCACCTGGAATCCCAACCTCAGGAGAATGGTTGCACACAGTGTATCTTTGCTGAGGCCCTTCTAGGTCCCATGAGAGTCACCCACAGATTCAAGCCTTATGCTGGTTTGTGGTGATGTACATACACCAGCAGGGTATGTTGATGAGACAGAGGTAGGAAGGTCTTAGATTCTATATTTAAATATCAGTTGTGGCATGCACATTGACGCCACAGAAGAATTGCAGGGCCTCGGCCAGAGAGACCCATTGGTCCAGGCTTCTACCTCAGTCAGCGGTAGAGACTGTTTCCAATCAGAGGCATTTAGTCCTTCTTCCTCACTTTCCTCAGCCAGTAACACATCAACCTGAATTACAACCCAATGTACAGAGACTCTCTGCAGCCCCAGGCAGAAGCAGAGCCCAGAGGAGGCAAGGCTTGAGTAGACATCCTCCCGACCCCCAGCTGAGGAAGCATATACCTCACCCTCACCCCAGCTTCCTTGGTTCCCTTCCCACTCCATGACTGGAGGCTCCCCAGCCCAATCTCTTGTCCAGGAGGAAGGCATGGATGGGACTCTGGGGCCCATGGTAGGCTCTGTGGATGGAAGCAGTAGACTAATACCTTCTTCACCTGGACCTTCAATCCACCTAGCACAGCACCTGGCCCAGAGCAGAGGATAGCAGGAGGGTCTGCTCTTAGATGATTTTTGTTCTAGGAGACACAGGAAGTGTATGCAAATTCACAGGTCAGAATTAGACGGGCATAGGCAATGCTAATGATTACCCATTTATAGTTGTCCCTTGTCAGCCAGGTATGAGACTCTAATACTGGTTATCTTATTCAGCCTTTGCAACAGGGCTATCATTAAGACAGATATTACAGATAAGCCAGCTGAGGTTTGGAGCGACATCAACTCCAAGATATTCAGTGAGTAAAGGTAAAGGCTTAGGTTCATGTCAGGGCTAGCTGGGTGTGGTACCACACAGTTTTCATCCAGCACTTGAGAGGTACAGTCGAGCTATGATGTTAGCTCCAGGGCACCAGGACTACACAGTGAGACCATCTACATGGTGAGACCATCTCAGAAGGCAGAAAAAGGAGTCAAGGTTGTCTGACTCCCAAGGGAGTGAACCCCTTTTTAGAGCAGCAGCCTAAGGCTGACTGTGCCAAGTGTCAATTGCTGATAGAAGCTACTGTGAGGCTAATCAGTTTATTACACAACAGGCAGGGAAACAGCTTCCCAAGAGATAAGTTCACCATGTACATCAGAGGTAGCTAACACAGGAGTCCTCTGAGACCAGGAAAGGTATAATGAGGCTCAAAGCTGGACCAAATGGCACAGACCTGTAATCCCAGTTATTTGGAAGGCTGAGGCAGGAGGATTACAAGGTCAAGGTCTTGCTGGGTTACAAGTCAGTTCAAGGCCAGTCTGGGTAGACTTACTGAGACCTTGCCTCAAAAGAAAAAGTAGAGAGTGCTGGGGATGTATCCCAGCAGCAGAGCACTCGCCTAGTGTGGAAAGAGTCCTGGATTCAACCACTAATGTGGCAAATAAAACCAAGACACAAAAAACACAGCGGTAATCCAAGTTCCTTTGAGGGTACACTCAGGGTTAGCCAATAGCTAAGACAAGGCTAAGCCTGGGTGGCCCAGTTAGGGCCTAAAGCAAGGGACATTTGCCATGAATCTTCTACACTAGGGACTATGCCAGAGCCAATACCAAGCAAGGATGGCTTAAATGAACAACTGAGCAGTGGCCCTGAGTGCCCAGGAATGGCAATGATTAAGAGGGTAGGAGTGGGGAGCAAGGGGTGGAAAGCACATGGATACCTCGGAGACTGTGTTTGAATCCTGGCTCTATCCCTTATTTCTGTATGCCCTGGGGCAAGTTCTTTACCCTTTCTGTGCCAATTTGCACATCTACAAAACGGGGACTGCAGTGGCATTTAGCTTCGTGGTATAGTCACTCCTTCTCTTGTTGCTGTGGCAACATACCTGGTAAAAGCAACTTAAAGAAGGATTTGTTTGGCTCCTAGTTATAGGGGATACAGCCATGGTGGAGGAGGCATAGTCAATGGAGTGTGGGGTGGCTGGTCACATTCTGTCTGTTCACCGAAAACAGATGAACGTCATTGCCCAGTCCTTTATTCAGGCCTATGCAGTGGGGCCACCCACATTTAGGGTAAGCCTTCCTTCCTTGGTTAAACCTCTTTGGAAATGTCCCTAAAGACATGTACACTGAAGTGTCCTTTTTAGGTGATTTCTAAATCCAGTCAGGTTAATAATGAAGAGGAACTATCACGCAGGGCTATTTTAACAGATGTTCTATTAATTGCTAACCAGTATGTAGAGAATTCAACTAAGAGACACCTAATAGTGTGTTAGATCCCTGTGAATCTTTTGAGATGATACAAGCCTTGGGGTAATGTGGGTCAGTGTGGAAGCTACGCTGGGGAGGAGAAAAGCAGGGAGCACTAGACTGCATTTACCCTGCACTGCCTGTCAGGTGCTGGGCTTTAGGGAAGTGCTGAGATACAGCTCTCAGGGTGGGAAAACACAGCCTAGGATGCAGGAGGCTGAAGCAGGGGTTCCCTGACTCCCAGGCATCCAATCACTGCTGGGGTGCCACACAGAGGAGTTGGTAATGGAGTTGGGTGCCTCGGGCTGAGGACTATGATGATCCCTGGCCAGGGGAATAGTGAACTCTGGCCAGGGAAATAGGGAGCTCCAGCTTAGCTCAACAGTCCTTAGCTTAGTGATTGCTGGAGTGCAGAGGCCTTCTTCAGGAGACTTAGGCATCAGCTTGGTAGTCAAAGGCTTTCTCCATGCTCTCCCACTGTGGTTCTTGATGGAAGAGACAGTCCATGTTTATCCATACCGTTTATTGACTGTTCCTGGAAAATGGACGTATACCAACTCCTCAAGGTGAACCAGAGATTAAATACCTTTTGCAGGGAGGAATGTCTGGGAAGGGAAGCTTATTGGCTAAACCCTTAGGGCCTCTAGGTACCTCATTAGCATGGAGAACTCTGTTTTGGGCACCTATGGTGCCATAACCCACAATGTGTGATGACATTTCCTATGTGGGAAGTGTAGCACCTGTTCTGGGCCAGGAATCTAGTAGGGAGCCGGGAGATGCCTGTCTCAGGTGGGTACCTGGGTGCTGGGGTCTTGGACCCACTCAACCTTGCTAGGTTTCCTGCATGGTCCACTGTCCCACAGAGTAATTCATCCCTGGGTACACTAAGGAGCACTGGACCCTTCTGTGTAACTTAACCATTTTCAGAGTGTCTTCATGTTTATCTCATTACCCAGATGAAATAGCCAGAAACTGGGTGCCTCCAAGATGTTGACACACAAAGACCTGGGTTCTAAAGGCAACATGACAGAAACATGCCACAGTCAGAGAAGCTGCTTTGCTCTCTTCCTTGGGGCCAGTACCTGAACCTAAAGATGGAGGGATTCATCTGCCCTGGTTCACTGGCCTCGTGGTTTTGTTTATTGTTTTCTTCTGCAAAGAGGAGCAAGGGAGGTCAAAGCACCAGGCTAAGCAACTTCATGGAGCTTGATGCATGTTGGATTAAGAATGAAACCCACCTTCCTCAGAAATCTCAGCATCTATACTTCCTGTTAGTTCTAGCATGCAGCCACAGTTCCTCCATGCAAACAAGAATGGTAAGACTCCATTGTCCTATGCAAGTTACTTTGGGAGAAAAGAGCCAGTCACAGGGACTTTCCAGACCATAAGGCTGTGACTTTCATGTTCTGACCCTTCCATTTGGCTAGTATTAACTATGCCACCACATTAAACCACATCCTGAGGCTCAGCAGGTCGCAGACCCAGCAGGCACTGTATCTAAATAACCAACAAAACAGACTTGCCCTGGAATTTTCTTTCTCAGTCAAGGCTCTCCCCCTAGAGATTTAAGACCTCATACATGTTGCCTACAGGGAGCTTCGAGGAATTATGAAGAACAGTCCTGTCACTAAAACCGCAAGGTTAAGCCTGAAGAGGCCGAGGCTGATATCTGAGCCAAGTGTGGTTCTAGGACTTAAATGGACCTGTTTCCCTTGTCTCTCCCTTAGCCATAGGAGACACCTGCACTCTCCATCACTCTACCACCATGAAACTGATTCCTGATAGTTCTGAACACACAACTATTCCCTAGTCCCAAACACCTCTGTCCCAGTGAAGACCCAACTGACTTCACTTAAACCCAGCTCTAACTGGCTTGACTGAGAAGAGCTAAGGAATGTCATCCTTAGAAACTTGGGAGTTTCTACTGAAACTACAGCAAGCTCAGTAGTCAGGAACACTGATCCTCAGCAAACCCAGAGCCCTAAAGCAATCCCAGACTGACATGGGCAGATGACCAAAGCACCAACTCCTCCTTCCCTCTACAATAGGTAGGGAAGGCAGGCAGGCAGGCAGGCAAGAGCTTAACTGGATGGCATATCATGCTGGAGGGAAGAGATACTTTAGAGAACTGATAATTCTCAGACCATATTTTTAAGAGAAAAATCTCACATAGCCTAGGCTGAACTTGAACTATGTAGTCAACCAAAGCTGACCTAGATCTTCTGATTCACCTGCTTCTACCTCTCAAGTGCTGAGATTACAAGTGTGTGTACAGACTGCTATGTGTGGTTTATGTGGTGCTGCAGAAGGAACCCAGGGCTTCTTACCTGCCGAGTAAGTACTGTAGCACCTGTGCTACATCCCCAGTCCCCAGAACCTGCATCTATAGACAAGGCAACAAAGAGTTTTGCTTTCTTTTAATGTAAACAGAATACACAAACACATTAAAAACCCCACCATGACACAAGAGATCACACAGAGTTTTGTATATTTACAGGCCATGGCAATCAAAAGGAAACCAGCACCTCTGGCTTTGGGAAGCCTCACTTCACCTTTGGCCACATCCAAAACCAGAGTGCAGAGGCTGTGCTATCTATCACTTCTGGACAACTCAGCAGGATGCTGGAATGGCACAAGATACCTTAGAGCACAACCAAAGTGCTGACTCTCTGTTCATGGCCCTCACACCAACTCTCCTTCTTGACCAACTGACATGCCAAAGCTGCTCACCAGTCAGCATGACCTCAAGATACAGCTGCTGATGAGAAGGGATACAAGGCCTATCTCAGCTTTTCCCAACCTAGGGCTAATTGTGAAATGAGTTTCAATCAATAATATCCAAGCGAGGAGGGTAGAAACTGGGGTTAATGGAGGAAGAGTAGATCCCAGCTTGGAGATGACTGCTCCTGAGTAGGATGCTGGGAATGAACCAGAGGCTAACCTAGGTTCACTCACAGGCCCAGGGCTGGCTGTGGACTCAATGGAGCTGTGCTGCCACCTGGAGGGAAACAGGAGCACTGCAGCAATGGTGAGGACAGTCCCTCAAGTATGAATGAGATAGATGATGGTCCTTTTCAGCCCTGCTCACTGCAACAGCTCTTCCCAGGAAATAGGCTTAGAGAAGACCTCCCTTTCTAGCCATAGGTCATAGTTCATCTGGAAGTCCTCTGGAAGATCTACCCGCTGGCCCAAGACACTCTGCAGGCAATTGTCCACTGGCAAGAAGTCAGGGTTGCTGTGGGTCCGGTCATAGCGCCGGGCATTGAAGCGTTCAATGTTGGCACGGAGAGCACACTCTTCTGCTTGGAAGTCCCAAGGCCGGGCATCAAGATCTGGGACAAAGCAGAAATACTCAGTTAGAAGTCAGCCCTATAGCAGCTCCCCACGAGTAAGAGTATGATTTTAACCAGGAGATCACCTCCAAACCCCATCCTCAAAAAGATGAACAGAAATTCTCTCCTAGAAGTAGAGGACAGTCAAATATACGGAGAAAATCTATAACTCTGAGAAAGAGACTTGTTCCCCCAAAACATGTAGACACAGAGGGGAGAGCCCTGGAAAAGCCCTTGGTTCCAGAGGACAGAGCTGTATCCCTGAGAGTCCCCCATCTGCTCATCCTCTCACCTCCATGAGTGATGTAACTGCAACAGTGTAACACAGCAACACCCAGACAGACAACAGTCAGACTGTAGAGAGCCAACAGTACACAGAGGCCCAGAAGCAGGAGGCACAGGGCTAATGCTCAGGGACCAAGTGTAGATTCCCTCTATATCTGTGTAGTCTATTCTCAGGCACAGAGGTCACACTGGAGAGCATGGGCATCTGTGGCTGTTGGAATCTGCAGAGCTTCTGGGAACAATCCTCAGCAGGTACTGAGGTTTCATACTCTGGAGTCTTAGGTATGACAGAGACTGGGTACCAGCACACAATGGGCTTGAAAAGAAAACTGCAGACTACGGGACCAGGGAAGTGAATGAGTGCCCCCCTTGTCTTAATGTTTGATTTCATTCCTAAGGGAACTAGAAAGCCAATCAGAAATTTTACTCAAGAGCAACAGCATAGGGTGAGTATGTTGAAAAGAATACAGGAGCCAAATCTGAGGCCAACAGAGAGGAGAAACTAGAGACAGAGCTGGTGAGGATCTATTAGATTTAGGCAGCAGAAGGCAGCTGCAGTAGGGATAAAAACCTTTATCTGAGGGGACAGAACCTTTGGCAATGTCTAGAAAAGACAGGATTTAGAGTGGAGGGACAGAGAACAGGTGAGCACAGATACTGAGCAGCTTCCCAAAGTCTTACCTAGAGCCACAAAAACTAGATCCAGGCCCTGTTCAGTGCCTAAGGCCAGAGAAAACTAAGGCACCACAGCCAAGGCGTCCAAGGCGTCCCCTGCCCTACCCTCTCCCTCTCCTGCTTCATATGTGGCCTCACCATTGCCGTACGCCCAGTCATCGTTCAGCCGGTGCCGCACCTTCTGGTAGATGGCAGACATAGTCTTCATGTTGCTCTTGCGCCACTGTCGCCCCAAATACTTGGTCTGCACCTTGAGCAGCTTCAGCACGTAGAGCTGCATCATGGCCTGTTTTACCTTCAGGGCCCGCTTCAGGATGGGCGCCGACTTGAACACCACCAGCATCTGGGTGGTCATGGAGGCAGCCGTGGAGAGAAAGCAGTAAGTATGAGTGCCACTACATGGTCACTTAGCACTTCTGGGGTAGCACACAGGACGACAAGCCATGCAGTTTCTCTTGAACTCACTGGTTCGCTGGTACATGGAGCTTTAGGCGCTAAAACTAGCAGAGCTATAGGCAAAGCACATAGGTTGGTCACCCAAATTATGGGTCACTCTGTAATCTAATTTCTGAGAACTCATGGACATTCCTTGCTCCAAAGGCATCCCAGGGTTAAGATGGCTCCTGACTCCCGGCTATCTTTTCCCACCCAGGATCAGGAGAACAGAGAAAATGCCTGCGGTTGGGGGTCTGTTTCGACTGAAAGTCTCCTCCTGCTTCTGGTTTTTCTCATCAATGAACCAGAAGCCTGAAGACCTGAATGAAGACAAGGCTGCCCGGGAAGCCCCACCCTGAGGACCATGTCCCAGCCGGGGGCACAGCATGCCTCAGGCTGGCTGCAGCACCAACTCACCATGGTCCTTGAGTGTTTCCATTTCGTTAGCTTGTTCAAGATCCGAAGAAGATTGATGCAAGAAAAGAGATTCCTCCAGCAAAATTGGTTGTTGTCACCAGCTTCCTGCAGGGAAAGCCAGAGACAAACACAACTATCACAACTGCAGGCTGCTCAATGGCGGTGTCCAAAGGCCTCAACTGATTCTATCACAGAATACCCATCTAACAGTCAAAGGGGAACTCCACCCACAAGTTGACAGAGCATCCAGGACTCAGACTTTTCCTGAAGGAAACATGAACCATAAAACTAGGCAGCAGGGCCCCTGACTCAGTGGGAAGATGGAGGCAGCTTTGAGCAGGCAAGTTCTAGGTCAGCAGCCCCTGCAGAACATGCCCTGACTAACCATAAACCCCAATCGATCTGCTCCACAGCATCCCTCTCTCTGACTCTATGGCCATTTCTGGTATTTTAAAAGCCAAAGGTGACCTCTTCTGGAAGATACCTCTTTGTGTTGGGGGAGATAACACTCATACCAAAGGGATAGCCAGAGATCTGAGCCACTCACCAAACTCTCAGCAGTTAGCTCTGGAAGCTCGTTCACCACGCAGTGAGGGTAGTCCAAGACAGAAATGCTACAGAATGCAAAAAGACCAGGTGCTCATGAGAGCAAAGGCTGGGTCTGCCAGAGTAGTCATGATTGAGTTGAAGCAGAAGCAGCAACCTACCTCGCTTGCTCTAGGCTGGTTTCCCTGACTATAAGATGAAAAATACTTGCTACAGTATAGTCCCTCTGTGACTGAATAAGTTTGTAATGTAATTAGTAACTAACTGTAAGAGGCAGAGATACTATTGTAGTTTTTCCCTTAGCATGAATCTGGGAGGTAGGGCTCAAAATTTATGTCAAGCCCTCTTAGAGGCCACAGCTAGCCGGACCGTTTCTTTGTGACGTCTCATACTGATAAGCAGGTGCTTGCTTGTACAGTGGGCACAAGGTAGGTGTTAAGAGTATACAAGAATCATCAGACAAGGCTTTACAGTGCACAAGGACAAGCTCTGTACAGAGAACTGGAAGGGGAAAGGAAGGAAGGATAGAAGTGGCAATTCTAGAGCCTAGGATGAGAGCCTCCTGGTCAAACACAAGCACTAGAGTAGCTAATCCCATAACTAACACACTGTCATTCATTTTGTTTCCTGAGGCCCCGCAAAATGTTAACCCATAGATGCTTAAAGAAAAAGTCCACTGAACAGTCTCAGTGGAGAGACAGCTGGAAGTCCTGCCACCTGTCTACACCACCCTTTCTTGGACCCTGGTCCTTATCACCTGTTCTTGGCAGTGATGTAGGACATGATGTTTTGATTGAAGAACTTCAGGATCAAAGGGATGCAGTTGGCAAATACCAGGTGCTGAGCCATGTATTCAAACTGAAACCAACAGAAGAAAAATAAGCATAGCTCTTGTACTCTTTTGTCTAGAGATAAAAAGCCTTGTCTGGAGGTCCTCATGTTAGAATGCTCATGCAAAGCTCAAGTGGGCTCAGAAGTGAAGCCTACTCTTTGGGGCTAGGGGAGCTGCACTGCCTGAGGCCCTGCCCAGCCCACAGGAAGGCAGACAGGCCCTGCAGGTACCTGGTAGATGTGGTTCAGCTTGAAGTGCTTGAGCAGCAGCAGCAGCACAGCAGAAATGGCCTTAACGATGACCTCTTTGTGGCGGTTCACATCCACCCCCAGCTTCATGCTCTGCAACACTGTGGTGCTAGAAACACAAGTGCTTGGTGAGTCAGCAGCACACAGCACCTCCTTCCTAGGTGTCCAGAGAGGAGATGGACTCCAGAACCTTCTGTCAAACCTTCCACAAACATCTCAGAGGTCAGCCTCAAGGTTCCATCTCCCAAGCAATCCAGCTGGGAACAGCTTCTACCTTCCCTCCCTCAGTCCCTTTCTCTGCTTCTCCATCAAAAATGAACTTCTTTGACTAATGACTCTCCCTAAGCTTCGGACACTCTGCTAACCTGAGTTCCCCAAAGTGTTCTGTGGAACACCAGTATGTGGGGAAATTTCACTCTACAGTGGCAAGGCAGGGGATGCTGATGTTAGATACATGTAGGAAGCACTGGATTCTATCTGTTTCTTAATTCAGAACTCACTGCAAATCTTCAGGAGAAATGCAGTATCTGATCATATTTCCTAGGATTATCAAGATGGCCTACTGTTCTGTGAACCTCCCTCTGGTATGAGCCAATCCCTGCCTCTTCCTCACCTGGCCACCACCACCACCAGACCTGGGGATCAGCTCAGAACAAGGCAGCCCTGGCAAGCAAGCAGATCAGGTATGAGCTTGGGTCTTTTCTCAATGCAGACTATGACCTCAAGCTGTTCTCTTGCATGAAAAGACCTGTCAGCCAGAGAGGAAGAACAACTGAGTTTCACTCTCTCCTCTGAGACATTTGCCGGGGTTCCACCTGCCAGCTGACTGACCAATAGGAGAAACTCCACACAGGCACAGGCTCAGGGGTGGCTGGCAAACTAACCAGGAGCTACCCATCCCATGCAGGGTGTGCCAACCATGTGGCTCCAGAAGAAGAGCTCCAACAAAGTCTACTGCCCATCTATTTACAAAGGAAAACTGGCATTCCTAATTCACTTACAAGTTCACTCAGTGACAGTCTGTGTTGGGATTCAAGGCCAAGCCATCTCCCTACCTAGTAAAACTTATCCAATAATTCCTTTGTCTGAACCAGAAATACCCTAAATTTCACCTGCAGCAAAGCTGGGCCAAGGAGAGAAACGCCCTGAGAACTCCCGGCCCTGCCCTTCCACCCTCGATTTGACCTGTCCCACTGCAGCACGGGTACTCACGGCATCTCCTCAGGCAGAACATCTGCCAGGATGTTGATAGAGTCTGTTTTGGCTTTTGATGTGGGGGCTGCAGCCAGTAGGATCTTCAGGAGGGCAATCTGGGGAGACATAGCACTCAGATGAGCACCAGAGCCTAGGAGCACAATGAAGCCCTGAGAAGTGGGACTCCTGAGGGTCCTCAGGTGGCAGGAGCCTTGTAGGGTGAAGGAGACCAGCCCGTGCTCCTTCACGGTCTTGCCACAGATGCTTACTGAGAGAGAGGTCTCAGATGCAGAGCACTCACCATATACTGAGGCAGGCTGGGGAGCAAGCCTTGATAGAGGGTTTCTGCAGCAACTTGATCAACTTCTTCTTCACCCTTTAGCATAAAAGTCACAAATACAAAGCCTATGCTCAGGCTATGGTCTCCTGAGCCAGTTTATTAGCTGGCTGGAATAGAATCTCTAAGTATCAAAGTGAAGAGTGATGTTAGTGATGCTGACAGGAGGCTCTGAAACATATGGCATCCCAAGAATGTCACTTGGAATAGTTTAACTAATTCTTCATAAGGTACCACAGTCATGCTTCCTAGCAAACATCTGTGACCCAGCACCAGTAAGGCTGAGAAAGGTGTTTGAGGCCATCTGGGTTACAGATAAATGTTATTTCAAATAAGCAAGTAGATAACGAAGAGAGGAGGCACTAGTCTAACACTGGTCTTCTTTTCTATGTAGGAAACAAAGCACAGAGAGATCGAGCTTTATGCTCATGGTTCCATTTACAAATTGAAAGAAAGACATGGATGGGAATCTCTTCAAGGAGAGGCTGACTCCAGGAGCAGCCTTGTGGGCCAGGCCCAGCTCCGATACTGAGACTCTGTGATCTCAGGACTTTGTGATCTCTTAACTCACCCCTGAGAGAGGAGATCGAAGGTATTCCTCCTCCATCTGTGCCTGGACCTCTGCAATCGATGTGTATTTATGCTGAAGAGAGAGGCAGGAAAAGATGCTGAGGAAAAACACTCTTCTTCTCTGGCCACACTCCTCCCTCACTTGGCAAAGACCCAAGATTTTATTTCAGTCTTCTGAGAGAGGGCTAAGTCACAACAAAGATTCCTAACTTAAAACTGCCATCTACTTCTGACAGACAGCCTGTGTGAAAAGCCCACAGTGATTAGCAAAAAGCAAAATAAAGAGAAAAGGGCTTTCAGAAGCAAAAATGGCAGGAGAAAGACATCAGAGGCAAAACTAACTATACTCAAAAGCCTAGCACAGAGGCCACCTGGTACTACCAATTTCAAAACTGGACTTAAAAACATTGCAGTTTAGACACATTGGAAATACTCCTCCTGACCCTTGGTGTCTTCTCCCTGCTAATCCGTACACCCACAGCTCTCTCAGCTCCTTCTCAGCAGTAAGCACAAGAGGACAAGGTGGTCTGAGACTCCACCAGCTGCCTGCTGAGAGCCTGGATCCTCTCTGCCCTCCAGCTCTGCCTGGGACTGGGTAACTGAGCCTGCACCGTTTCCAGAGTATGCTAGTAGCACATCCACCATGGTGCTCTTAAGCCTTGCTCTCCAGCCATTCTATGAACAGCGAAGCTGACAGCATCACCTCCATCTGCCAGTTCCTCACAACTTCCTTAGAACTTGGCTAAGGAAAAGGGAAGGCTACTCATGGGTCCTTGAACTCTAAAGACTGGTATGTACATATCCATAACCAACGTCATACTTATGAAGAGATGCTTCCCAGGCTCTTGCTGGCAGACAATAGCCCTGAAAGGCTTCTCTCTTGGCCCAGGCTCACTTTATTCTCCTGGGACCAAACAAAGCCAAAAGTTCCCTTAGCGCCACTTACTTGTTTCAGTGTCTTGATGCTTTCGTGGATTGGCCTTGGCAGCCCCACCACTGTGTTGGTATCACTGGAGAATAAAGAAGGCCTTATGCTGAGCCCAGAGAGCCACTCACCGGTCCGCTGCCCCATGGCCAGGTGAGTGAACTTCAAAAGGACCTCAGGTCACACTCACCTTCCTAGAGTGTAGCCTATGAACTTGCTGCGGCTGGATTCAAGGAACATCTCAATGTCTTTCTCTCTATCAAGCAAGAAAGAGGGGCAGATTTTATCAAGTTCTGTTTCAAGGTGCGCCAGTCATAGGCCTCTGTTCTAATAGACAAAGCATCTCTAGATGCTTATTCCAAGGCAAGTAAAGGTCTCTACAGTAAGGGGGAAAACCTGAATTCTGGCTTTGTTTTTTTACATAATTTTGTTGGGTTCATAAATTTAATATATGTTTATATTTCTATAATATGCATGGTCAGCTGACTCAAAATTAGGGACATAGATAAGACTTAAAAGCACAGCTGACTCAAACAATAGTAATATTTAACACTTAAACACCAACAAGTATAAGAGACATAAGCTTCTGACTTTAAATAGGTCATTTCCTTCTCTCAACAGAAACCTTGGCTTGGGGGTGACCTGTCCTACGTTTCTTCTCACACAACACAGAAGGCTGAGGACATACCCTCTTTTCTATCAGTTCATATACACATTTCTTCATTAAGCTGCTGCCTATCAAATATCCACTTCTCTCTTTTTTTTTTTTGATTTTTTTTGTTTTTTGTTTTGTTTTGTTTTCAAGACAGGGTTTCTCTGTGTATCCCTGGCTGTCCTGAACTTGCTTTGTAGACCAGGCTGGCCTTGAACTCACAGAAATCTACCTGCCTCTGCCTCCTGAGTGCTAAGATTAAAGGCATGCGCCACCATGCTCAGCTAAGATACACCATTTTAACGTTTCCAGCTACCTTCCCATCCAAGTATATTGTTTAATACACTGGGGTTTTTTTTGAAACTCTTCATCCATCAGTTTAAAATAAAAAGCCACACACAACTCCGAGAGGAATGGGGATAGGTTTGCCTAAATACTCATTTTTTCCCTTGTTTTTCTTCACTATCAAGTTTGACCAGTTCAAATTACTGACACAAGAACCATATTCTGTGTGACATCAGCAAGGCCGTCCTCACAGAAGTGCCCAGGACAGCACAGGGTAATTTAAGGTCATCTTAGCCTTGCAGAGGACTCCAGGCCAGTGCTGGCCTGAGGATATAAACGTTCTCACTTCAAGAATATTCCAGAACTCTGAGACTCACCTAACCTTGGGAGCCCAAGGGAGCCCTTTTGGGCAGGTGAGTCTGTCGGTCTGAGGGTGCTGCAGTGGGGGAGGCATCACCTCGTCTCTCTCCAGAGGAAAAGCCTCCCCCTCCAGGCTGCTGTCGTCGTCATTCTCTTCTTCCTCCTCCCGAGAGTCATCAGCCTTATAGGGATCCCGCTCATTGAAGGCATCTAGGTTGTCCTGCTTTATCAGAGCCTGAAAGCATAGGGAGGAGCTGAGAAAAGCAGCCAACCAATGAGATGGAGTTCAAGTGGATGAGATGAACAATGAGATGAGGGACAGAGGTCAAGTGGAACAGATGGAGACCTGAGAATGGCAGGGAATATGGAGGAGTTAGGACTAGAATGAAGTGACAAGTCACTTCTCCAGCACCTCAGAAGCTGCCATGATGTTAAGTAGCCACTGGGCCTGGGGCTGGGGACAGTGTCCCTGCTGTGGAAGCACTCCTCCTGATAAGCTTGATCAGAGTTGACTTTTATAACCTGTTGGCCCCAGGGATCATGTGCTTCATCCCAACCCAAGTATGTACTTTGAGATCTCTCAGGAGGTCCCACGGTTGCCTCACCTTGTGCTCCCGTCTGCCCCGCTTCTGCTGCTGCTCAATCAGGTCCGAGGCAGAGGCTGGTGGGGAGGCAGCCCTCATGTTCCGGATCACCTTGATGCTGTCCTCGGGCAGGGGAGGAAGGCCCAGGAGAGTGCGCTTCTCAGCCTTCATGCTCTGCAGCTCCTCAAAGCCACCCAGCGTACACTGTGTAAAACGGGGTGCAGAGCTTAGGTTGCCATGTCCATTTAGACATCATTATGCTAAAAGGTATACATGACATCACGAGAACCCAGGACTTTATAGAGACCTACACAGCCATGTGGATAAAAGCTAAAGCCTTCAAGGAGAGTCCAGTGTCTCTAAAAGGGACAAGAGAAAAAGGAGGAAGAATGAAACACTAGCTGACAGAAAATGGCGCATGATACACACAGCTTTGTATGTGTGATACAGTCTCTAATTTAAAAAGAAGCAGATTAAGCAGGGTATGGCAACACAGACTGATAATCCCCAGCAGGAGAATCACCATAATTTTAAGTCCAGCCTAGTATACATAGCAAGTTCCAGGCTAGCCAAGGCTATATAGAGATCATGCTTTTAAACCAACTGACCGACTGACCGACCAACAAACCAAACAAAGTACAGCTAGTTCTTTCAAACGTCAGCAGACTAATGGTTCAAAACTACATGTTAAGCTTCCAATAAGACTAAAACATACTGTGTGTAGCTCAAATGAAATAATATATTAAAATAAAATAGAAAGTGGTCTGAAGTCCTCACTAGAAACCGAGGCTCTAGTCTGTAGTCACTGGCTGCTCAATGCCACTGACTCCAAGCAACTCAGCTTTCCTCTCAGCCTGAGTGAAGAAGCTTCCTGAGGAACCAGCAGGTCTGGTCAAGATAAAGCTTGTACACACCCTACGAGACCAGAGCTTAATGAGTTCAGAGCCTCTGTGCTCACTTTTGCTTCCTTTAACTGACATCTTCATGGGCTGGAGAGAGAGAGACATTCAAGGCTAGGCTCACAACCCAAGTTGCAAAAGCCATCTGGCCAGTGGAGTTCCTTGCCCAAAACCACTTTACAAACCTGGGTTTGGGACTGGGCTCCAACGAGGCGTCTCGTCTGAGGATGAAGCTGCCGCGTGATTAAGAAAGCGGCTTTCACAAAAGTCCAGGAGCCAGTCCAGCACCACTGGAAGGCCTGCCTCCAGCCCCCAGCTCTTTCTGAGACAAGGTCTTATTACCATGCAGCCTTTGCTGGCCTCAGGCTCACAGCAATCCGCCTGCCTCAGCCTCTTGAGCGCTGAGACTAAAGGCGTGTGCCACCGTGTCCTGTATTTCTTTTTCATTTCTTTCTTGGAACTTTTTTTAAAAAACTGAGCCTAGTAGCAGATATTGACAAGGCTGAGGCAGGAATACTTCAAGTTTAAGGCCAGACCTTCCGTCAAAATAAAAAGTAAACGACTGAGAATGGCTCAGTGGGTAAGAGCACTTGTTTTGGAAAAATGAGAATATGAGTTTGACTCCCCAGTGTTCATGTTAAAAGCCAGACTAGCCGCATGTAAGACTGTAACCCCAACAGAGCTGGGTGGAAACAGTAAGACTTCAGGGATGGCTTGCTTAATGCCAGCCTAGAACCAGGTTCAGTTAGAGACCCTGTGGTAAGGGAATGTAACCAAGAATGATAGAGCAGGAAACTGATGCCTTCTCTGGTCTCTGCACAAGGGTGTGTGCAGCTACACAAGTGTGTGCATATACCACACATAAACCAAATGCATACCCACATGCACAGGAAATAAGCAAATAAATAAAAAGTAAAAATAAGCACCAGTGGGTGAGCTGGAAAGATAGCGGATAAGAGCACTGGCTGCTCTTCCAGAGAACCTGGGTTCAATTCCCAGCACCCACATGGCAGCTTACACCTGTCTGTAACTCCAGTTCCAGGGGAACTGGCATCGTCACACAGAAAACACCAGTGCACATAAAATTAAAATGAATAAATGTATAAAAAAAAGAAAAGAGCTCCATCGATGTCACTCAGTGAAGTCTGTTTGCCTAGCATGCACAAAAAGGTCCTAGGTTCTGTCCGTAACACCACTAAACAAATACTTTTAAAACCAAGTAGCTACATATTCACTTAATTCAGTATTAAAAAAAAAATGTAGATATTCATCATTATCCATGGGAGACCAGCTCTGGGAATCCCCCCCCCCCCAGGTAGATATCACATCCCTCATTAGATGGAATAGTGCTTGTGTTTAACCTATGCACAACCTTCTGCAAGCGTGAAATCATCCTTAGATTATGTCTAATACCTAATGGTACATAAATTATTGGTATACTAGTTAGAGAATAACAAGGTCTGTACAGTCAATACAGATGCAAACCTCCTTTTATGACCTGTATTTGGATGCATATGTGTATGTGAATCTACAAGTACAGAGGCCAACTGTATAAAGATGTCTCTTTCCTCCCAGTGTCCTGGCATATGAGTACCCCCAAGAAGGTGCTCACCAATACAGTCTTCCAGAGCAGCAAGAGAACTTTCTTCATGGGGAAGTGGGGGGCATGGCCACTGCAAAATTTGGTCACCATCCCAAACAGCATGATGGCAAATGGCTCGTTGTTGTACAGAGGGGAACCTGGAAGTGACCCAAAGATATCAGAACCCCAGGCAGCAACAGGACCCGCCCAAAGCCTTCCAGTCCCAGCTCCCAAGCAAGACCTTTAGAGAGGGCTCCCAGGGTCCTACCCAGCTCAGCTCTGAAGGTCTGCCGCATTGTTCTCCACTCAGCCTTGTCACCGTCACAATCCTGGTGAACAGTCTCCACAATCAGGTACATGATGTTGAGGAGGACCCTGAGCACAAGAACCAGCCCATAAGAGAGTAAGACAGGGGACCAAGGGGCATGCTCAGCCGGGAGTGGTAGTGCATGCTTGCAATACCGGGTCTTAGAAATCTGAGGCAGGAGGATCTCAAGTTTCAGGTCAGCCTGGGCTACGTAGTGAGCTCTAGGCTAGCCTAGGTCATGTATGAAGACAGTCTCAAACAAACAAAAATGTGAGGGAGGTGCACTTGGGCTTTCTCATTTCCTGGCTAAGATGTAAACATCTGTGCTTGTGGTAGGGGATGGCTGTAATACAGAGTAACCTGAGAAAAGAAATGACACCTGAGACCCTGAAGAGCAGAGGGGTGTTTAAATCTTTCTTCCCAGACTATAACTCATTCTGTGTCTCCAGAGTCTAAAAGGAGCTTACTCAAAGCTGACAAACATGAACAAGAATGGCCTAAAGAATTCACTGCCCTAAGCCTCCTGGAAAGAAAAAAACAACAATACTCAGAGTAAGCTACTAAGGTCAAAGCAGGGCAGGATTACAGAAAGGAGGGCAGAGCTGACCAGATGGAGTAGAAAACAGGAGGAGAAATGCAGAGACCCTGACTACAGGGAGGAGAACCACAGTTCAAACTCCAAAAGCAGTTTCAACCCTCAGACATGGAAAGATGACCCCATTGTTTAGCAGTTGCTCTTCCTGTGCAGTCATGAAGCACTGTCAGGATAACCCAATATAGATGGGGATTACATTGTGCACAGTGGGTGATCGAAGCCCAAGAACAAGGTCCTGGGTTTTTTCCACATATAAGATACTCAACAGCCAGCTTCTTAGCAGATCTATTAAGAGACTCAATTCTAGATTTCCTCTGGATTTTCCAGGCCGCCCTCCTCCCCTAAGACCTCATCAAGCCCTACTAATGACTCCCAGTGAGCCTATTACTTGAGCTGATTAATGTGTGCAAAAGCAATGCACACACAGCTAAGAAATGCTCAGCCTTGCTCTGATCTCACTTTCTGGCTCAGGATACCAGGCTTGTAGCTTATCTCACCTCAGGTCTGTGCTGTCAGCAAGGGAGATGGCAGGCTTCCTCACTGCACTGCTGCATGCAGCACTGTTACTGCAGAAGAGATCTGAATCAGCTTGACAGGGCAAGGGAGGTAAGTGACGTCCTTGACAGTACTGTCCCATCAGGCAACATGATGCTATGTTTGTTTAGGCTCTACATAAGACCTTAGGACACCACTCTGGTTAAGAACTCAAGTCCTGAAGCAGACTGTCAAGTCTTAAAGAGTGAATCCTGGCTAACATTTACTAGTTATGTTTATGTGGGCAAAGTAGAGCCAACTTCCCTGTGTCTAATAGCCTCATCTATAAAATCAGGTGATAACAGCACTTGCTTCACTAACATGAACATTACTGAGTACTGCCTGAAGATGCAGTACTCGGTGGGTGTTTTCACTGACTACTGTATTTATTTTAATTTTGTTGTTTGGTTTTGGATATGGTCTCACTAAGTAGCTCTGGCTACCCTGAAACTCCCTATGTGGATCAGGCTGGCCTCTGACTTGTAGCAACCTTCCTTATTTATGATGGCTGTTATCCTTAAATGAGCAGTAGCTGACCTGTCCATGAGACAAAGGACCAGAGACAACAAGCTTTGTTGTACCTACATGTCAGATGTGGGCTTGGTGTCCTGCTGAAGGGTATATACAGAGGAGGTCCACAGGATCAAAGAGTTCAAGATGAGAAGCTTCCTTTGGGGGTGTTTTCCTGCCCAGGTACCAATGGTCCGGCATTGCAGAGTGTGTGAAGCCAGCACAAGAGCCCCTCGTTACTTTCTATCAACATGGGAACCTCTGACCCTTCTCTGTAACTTTATTTCCTCATCTCTCTCTCTCTAATATATTATTTTCCAAGGAATCATTAAGTAGGTTCTCCATTTTTCAACCCTGTATATTCCAAACAGCCTGAAACAGACCCTTTACCTTAAGTGGCCTATTTACCTGTCTCAAATGTTAGTTTTATAAGCTGGGGCCCACTTCCCACTGCTCCCTTCCCTACATAGGCCCCTCAATAGAAGTGCTCACTCTATTTCCATGTTCAGAAGCTCCACCAAGGCATTGAACGTGCCCACCTCCAGGAGCAGAAAGATGTTGTAGCGCATCCAGAACTGCACTTCTGCCTCTGAGCTGCACTCTCCAAAGGTACCTGTAAACACGGGGCAGAGCTTACCGGCCCCTCCATACACACCTAGGCACTATCACTGGCAGAGGCCCAGGGGACATCCTCACAGTACCTTGGGCAACATAGAGAATTGCTCGGGCCACCTTGAGTCTTTTCTCTCGGGCAGTGACTTCCAAGCCATCCAGAAGCCTCATGGCATGGGTACGGTGCTGGTTGGTATCCAGTTCAGTCCACTTCTTGTCTGTCACTGCAGGGCGAGAGACACTTATAACTGAGCCCAAACAATTCCTCACAATGAAATGGACTGTGTTAACCTTTCAAATCAGGACAGTCACAGGACCAGAAGGACAAGTTACTCTTTCATAAGGAGTAAGGCCACACTGCTGTTCTGTAAAATGGGATTCCCATCAGAAGGCCAAGTCTGGCCTTAAACAGGTAGCACAACAATTTGTCGTATTCCTGCATGGCTCAGATCAATTAGACAATGGAGAAGGCCTATGCTGTCCTGACGGGACAAGGAACCAACAAGTGAGGGAATGATCTTACCGTGAATCCTGAAGTCCTCCTCAAAGCACTTTCGATTCATCAGGAATTCTGGTCCTTCTGTATAGCTGTAAAGCTCTGTCGAAGAGCAAAGTCTCCTATCACTCCACTCCACATCAGGTCTCACATGCAGCAGAGAAAGTCAGGCTTTCCTTTCCAACCCCGACTCTATTCCTGTCTGAGTCACAGTGATGCTCAGACTGTTCTTTCTAATTACTGAGTGAGGAAGACCTTAGTGTTCTGATGTGCTCCAAGAGACAACACTGGCCACTGCAGGGTCAGTGGAACATAAATCTGGGCATTTCTAGTAAGATGTGCATCAGACTGTCCTGTATCAGAGACTGACCATCACCCTGAATATATGTCTTTAGTGTCACGTTCTGAATAGGGATCGTAAAGACTGGAGAAGCAGCTCATGCTGACCTCACCTTCTCCATCAACAATGGTAGCAATAACAGGTGTGCCAAGATTCAAACACAGTTGCTAGCATTCCCGTGACTCGCTTGTATGTGAGAGATCACTGTTCAGTTGGTATGTCAATGAGTACCACTAACTGCCTTACATGGGACTGGGTGCTAACCAATTCAGTTGACTCCAAACCAGAGTCTTCATGGAAATAAAAGACAATCCCAATTTTTCAGATACATGGTCCAAGTTAAACAGCTAATTTATGTTTCAAATATCATTAATAGGAATAACTAGGAAAACAGCCAGTCTTAATTTTCTTAGGAACCCCGTCAAAACTCCTGTCAAATAACACAAAGGTCTATTAGTCTTTACCTGCAAGCTCTGCAGCCCACTTGTCTGTGTCAGCATATTCAAACTCCAGGTCTGGAGACTCAGAATAGCCCTGGTGAATGGAAAGAACTTCACATAAAGATCCTCTTGAGTGTTTAAGGGTAAACACACATGCCTCAGAGACTGCACTGCCTGACACTAATGTGACTTTTTATTGATGTTCTATCACAATATTTTGTCTCCTGGACTAATGGACATTCCCTTTACGCCCTGTCCAGCACCTGTAATTCACCTTCAAAGCACCCAACCTGCACTACAATTATTAACTGGATTTCTTTTTTTCATCCTCCTTCCCATGAGACAGCAAATTCCTCAAACAGGAACTCTGTTTTACTGACCATTGATATCCGTTACATACATGTTCAATAATAAACACAAAACTTCTATTTTGGGCAGTAACTGACCACTCCATATAGTACTGAATATCTAGGCGTTCCACTTCTGTCTGAACTATAAACAGCTAGGGATAAAATGAGCACTGAAACCCTCATCACCCTGTCCCATCTCAATTTTCAGGGAGAACCGACAGAGAAAGCAGAAGTGGAACAGATTGGCCTCCCTCCCACACACAGGAGAGAATGCGATGAGAATCTGTTAGGGATAGGTGATTCCTGAGAACACGCCATCTTGAAGCCTTGTACCGGGAAGAGAGGAACATTGAGATAAAAAGGATAAGCCCAGTCATGATTAAAAAGTACTGGGAAGACCAGAGGGTACAGTTCAGTGTAAGGCACCTTCCTAGTATGGGCTAGAGCCTGGGCTTCGTTCTCAGCATGGGAGTGGGTGAGTCAGATGGAGGGTGGGGTCAGGGAAAACCTTATAATAGATAATGACCCTTAACAAAACGACAACATACCCACAAATGATAACTCTACTCCTTATTCATAAGCTACTTAGCTTCTAGGCTAGAGATACAATTCAGTGGTAAAATGATAACCTAACATGTGTAGGGTTCTGGGTTCAAGTCCCAGCACCATTACAACACAAATCAACAGTTACACATTACTGAGGTTTCGTTTCATTTATGGAATGGGAATGACAAAACTCTGCTTGGAACTGAGTTTAAGACCTTTCGGGGGGGAGGGGTCAGTTTCAAACCCATTATACAATGTATTATGATCTTATTCACCACCAAATCCATTACCATTTCTTAGCCCCTCCCAATGTATTTATGTAGAGACAAGGCTTTATTTACTATGTAGTCCAGGCTGGCCTTGAACTCTGATCCTCCTTCCTCAGCTTCCTGCGTGTTGAGACTGAAGCCCGCTTGGCTGCCTTGGCTAGTTTTGAGGACTAATAAAGTTTATGTAGCACATATTGTGTCAGCCTCCTTGTGTTCTAGGCACCGATCAGATTCCCAAACTGCTGACTTCAGCTGTCACCAGAGGAGTGTGCAGCATCAGTACCTCCAATGAGACAGATGGATTTGATGGGCCTTCCAGATGTTGAATCCAGTGAAATTAAAGGGTAGGATGAGAAATTAAAATATATCATGGAGGCTGAGGACGTACCTTGGCAGTACAGTATTAGCCTACCTTGCAAGGCTCTGAATTTGATTCTCAGCACCAAATAATAATAAGGCTGGGCAGTGGTGGTGCACAACTTTAATCCCAGAGCTCAAGAGGCAGAGGCAGATGAATCTCTGTTGAGTTTGAGGCCAGCCCCATCTACAGAGCAGAGTTCTAGGACAGCCAAAGCTACACAGAGAAACCCTGTCTCAAAAACAGAAACAAACAAAAAACACAAACCAACCAACCAATCAACAACAAATAAAATAAAATGCACAAAAGGGTATTCATCTGACTATTTTGTGGCTTCTTAAGAAAATTTAAAACTTCTTTACCTACTGTGCCATCTCTCCATCCCTAAAACATTTTTTAAATGTATTTATGTGTCTGTGTGTAGTAAATGTGTACATACAAGTAAGTGCCCATGGAGGTCAGAAGGACAGTCCTGGATCCCTAGGAGCTGGAGTAATAAGCAGTTGTGAGCTGCCCAACACGGGTGCTGGGATCCTCTGAGAGAGCAGCAAGTGCTTTTAACCACTCAACAGCCCACTCAAACATTTAAAAAAAAAAAGAAAGATGGGGGTGTGGTTTAATCCTCAGGATCCTCTTCAAAAAAACTGAACAAGTCTGGTCATTAAAGGTCTCACAAACTTAACTTCCATACTCCTCCATGCTTGAGAGATCACTGAGAAGTAGCCACTGATCATGCATCATTCCACAATCAGAGTTCCTAAAAGACCACTCTAAGCTCATCCCCTCTACTCTGGACTTGTTCATTTGTGACATGTGTTATTAGAATTTGAGCTGCAACAACGACAAAAAATGTTTGAATGGAACTGATTTCAGAGGTTTAAAGACAGTATCTTTAGTCTCTGGTTCGAGCTGGGGCATCAAATTTGGAGGAATTCCCTCTCAGTAAGTGCCTGGCTGTTCATCACACTGGAAGTTGTCTCAGGTGGAGGAGACTGCGTAGTAAGTTCTCTGGGAATGAATGTGCTGATTAAGAAGCCCTGAAATGCTGCAACGAAGACGGGTGTGTGTTCATTCATGAATTCTGCAAACGGAAGCAGTGGGAGGAATTTTAACTTGGGGCGAGGTGAATAGCTCCAGACTGCGCGGGCAAAGGGAATCACAGCTCGCTAGCAAGAAGGAGAATCCTGCGCCCTTTGTGTACTTCTGATCCTTAACAGCTCAGCATTGGGCTCACTGGGCATACAAAAATACTTTGCAATGTCTGGCCATGGTTTGATCCTACACTGACTAAAACTCGAAGGGAAGCCAGTATGCTCTCTCTACTACTCTCACAACCTAGGGCCCAGCAGCACTAAAGAGAAGCTATGTTCTAAGCGCCTGCTAAACTCTCCTGGGTCCTTTCGCTGCCAACTGGCGTCGCCCACCACCCTCCCAAGATTAGAGGCCGGAAATGATGAGGGGTTAACAATCAAGCAGACTACCGATTTTGCACCCCAGGAGGGCTGTGCCTCAGGCCACGTCCCCGGGAGCAGCCCCGCTGTCCCCTGCCCCGGGACCTTCTCCCCGGGCCGCATCAGAGTTTGTGAAAGGGCTCCGGGCTTTCCTCCCCGGGGCCGTGGCGGCTGCCAGCCTCGCTAACTGCACGGTTCTCAGTAAAGTGACAGCTCCCAGGCCCCCTGTCAAGCCATCCGGAAGCCCGACTGGGCCCGGATGTAGCCCCGGCTCCGGGACCCCCTCGGCTACCCGCCCGGTGCCAGCCTCGCCCCCCTGCAGCTCTGACCTCCGAGTCTTTGCGTTGGTTGCGGTTGAACTCGCGGGCTTTGCCCCCCGGCAGGAGGCCTCCGGCGGCCCTCGGCGGCCCAGGAGGAGGCTGTGCGGTGGCAGGCGGCGGCGGAGGTGGCGGCTGGGGCTGCTTGTTGTTCACAATCAGAGAGCCAGGACCGCCGGCGGCCGGCTCCATCTTGGCTGCTCCACACCCCCGGCTCAACTCGCGGACGGCCTCCGTCAGGCAACTCTCGCGTGATTTCCTCCAGGAAATTTCCCCAATCGCCATATTCAGTGTGGCTCTGTGTGTTGAAAGGCGTAACTGCCAATCACCTCCCAAGGTCTTTCCCTTCTTTGTCATTTAGTTTCTCCTCCCTCCTTCCCGTGGAACTAAGTTAGAGACGTGCGGTTGGGCTCGCAGGAACCCCTTTAAGGTGTCTTTTATCTGTGAGACTTAACACCCTAATCAGTTTAGTTGTCTCTATATCATCGCTTTGCCTATCCTCACGGTACTCCCTGTTCAAGGTGAGGCAGGATGAAAGGGGAAGTTAGGGAGACATCAGTAGAGAAAGAAATCCCTTACTCATGGGTCTATTTGGAATGTTTTACAAGCAAAGAAATTTTGTACAATTAACAATTGGTTATGGCTTTTTTCCTCCCACCTTCCAAATCAAAAACCTCCAAGTCTGTAAGACTCTATAAGTAACACCTTGTGCAACCCTAGGGACTCCTGGTTTTACTTTATCAGGTTATAATTCCGTCCAAGGCACCTCTGAAGCCACGTTAATAATCTCGCTTATCAAAAGAGACAAAATATACAGGGGTGGAGTGGGGATTTCTTAGCCGTATAACTTGAGAGCCACCAAAATGGTATGTATGGCTAATACTAAGCCAGTGAAGAGTATCACTTTGGGGTGTATTACTTCCTTTCCTTTTAGCACCTTTTCTTCTAACCCTCATGCCTAAAGTCTACCTTAGATTCTCTGTACTACAAGCCCCAACTCTGCTTCAAAATGGATAATCTTGAAATTCTTTTCTGCATTGAAGACACAAAGTCTGGTTTGAGGCATACACATAGTGCAAAGACATAGATGCAGGCAAAACACAAACAAACGAACAAAAAAACCATACACAGTCAAAACTAAAACAAACATACAAACAACAACAAAAAAAACAAATTTGGAATTCTGGTTTGGCCTGTGTTGATGTCCCTGAAAGAATAGGGGAACTCCTTGTGGGGCTGAGGATGACAGTATGGATTTGTATCTGTCCCCAAACCACTGACAAATACTTTAAGGATATAATAATGAACAAAAATAGAATTCCAGTCTTCGTGGAGCTTACATTCACATTGGAGAGAGAAATGAATAAATAAAACAGAAAATGAAGCTATAACAGAAATCATGGGGAAGTGGGGGTGTTCAATAATCACTTAGAAATGGCTCTTGTGCCGGGCAGTGGTGGTGTACGCCTTTAATCCCAGCACTTGGGAGGCAGAGGCAGGTGGATTTCTGAGTTCCAGGCCAGCCTGGTCTACAGAGTGAGTTTCAGGATAGCCAGGGCTATACAGAGAAACCCTGTCTCAAAAAACAAAAAACAAACAAAAACAGAAAACAAAAAAACAAAGAAATAGCTCTTGCTAGAAAGCATTAACTCCTTGCTTTTCTGCCTTCATTTTGTAGCTGTCTCATTTACTCTGAGTTACCTGCTCACCTCTGTATTCACTCAAGGAGCAATTGTCCAAAAACTGACATCTCACCTCATTCTCCTTCACGTCTGAGTGCCAAACACATAGGAGTAACCAAGATGTTTTTACTGTCACTTTTTATAGTGTCCTCTTCCAGAAACCTTTCAGCCCAAGAAGCATATAAAAGATTCTTGGTCACTGGCCTCAACCCTCTAGTCATCAGGAATGACAAAGCCTCACAGGACAAAGCATCCCCAGATGACAGACAGCTCTTTCTATAATAGCAAGTGTGCACGCTGGAGGAGAAAGAATTGCCTCCTGAGAACCAGCTTGTCCCCTCAAGCAAAAAGAGCTTCTACCATCTCGTAGAACCAACACTGAGAGGAAGATCAATCAACCAGACCACACTTGACCAGGTCTGCTTGATTATTCCTACCTCTCGCCCCCAAACTCAATTCTTCTATTTAAATCTAAATTAAGTTCCCCCAAAGACAGATTTGGGGTCAATAAACTCTTTATGTGTTTCTCTTTCCAATGTGCACATTGGTGAAATCTTTGTGTTTTGTTGTTGTTGATTCTCCTCTTCTTCCTCCTCCTTCTTTCTTCTTCTCCTCCCCCCCCCCCCCCCTCCTTCATTTGACTCTTTGTTGGGTATATTGAGACCGGTGGTGGAGCCTGAACTAGTGCAGATGCAAAAGCCAACATTTTGGCCCTAAACACATGGGTTACAGAGACAGAAGTGTAGTTTGGTGAAATAACTTTGTGTGTGTGTTACTGCAATTGAAATAGAACCCGGGCCTTGTACACCAGCTCCTCCATTTCTAAAGATAATCAGGTAAGACTAAATGTGGCCTGACTGTTTACAGAAATGCAGCAAATGTGGTGACCCATCCAGGGCTTCACTGTATTTGCTGGAATTCTTCAAATGGAATGTGAGGCTAGGTGTGTGTGTGTGTGTGTGTGTGTGTGTGTGTGTGTGTAATCTAGGGCCTCAGGCAAGACAAAGTCTTTATTAATTGAGCAATCTCCCAGGTTACAGTAGGAACTTTGAAAGCCCCTCAAGGATAGGAAGACAAACCATCATCGAGGTCAAACTTTGATTTGGCTGAATTCTTCTGCCTTGGATGATCTCCCAAATAGTCATAAGTTTTTAGGAGTGCCAGAAAGTGACGTTCTTCACTTACCTGTAAGGCTGTGAACATTTTTAAAGCAAGCTATCAAGCCAGTTTTGCCAAGGGGCAGTATTACTCAATCTTAGTTCCTTAAATCTGCATGAAAACTTTGTCATCATGACAGAAATCAGACCTAATTCTGCTTTTGTATCAGTGTAGTTTTATAATAAAGCTTATTTTAAAACAAGTATACTAAGTGCATTTTAGCTTAGTTTGATCTCTTTTTCCCTCTGTACAACTCTCTTTAACATTTTAGGTTTTGTCGTTTATTTTTAGACTATGTTCTTCAGCCTCTCCTTTCAATAGGAAATAGCCTGCAGTGCGACTCACCAAACCCAGCTAAGAAAACTGTTTATAAGTAGACATATTTTAGAACAATAACAGCTGAACTTTCTGTTTATGTGCTTTAGTCTAATCATTCACCTGTTTGTAACAATTGTAGTTGGTTTACCAATAAAAATCTCGAGATATCAATCACTTAAAAACCATCCTATTCTTATATCCTCCATGACTGAAATTACACGGATTTACCGTTTAGGAAACCTAAATGGAGTCAAAGTCATATGTCCAGATTCTATTTAATACTGACAATTCTGAAATTAAATCCTTTTTTTTTTTCTATTTTACTGGGATTTTGTTTGTTTTTGTTTTGATTTTGAGATAAAGCCATGATTGGTAGCTCAGGCTGGCTTGGAACTCACTATGTGCTCCAGGCTACATTTGAACTTGTGATTCTCTGTCTTAGCCTCCTTAGAGCTGGGGTCAAGTATGCACTACCATACCCAACTGCAAAATCTCTCCCCTAATACAACAGTGTTTTTAAGAAAGATTACTCAGAATCTTAAGGTTTTGGGTCAGTTCTCATTTTCTAAGAGTTTTAGGAATACTTAATTACATAAGAGCTTATTTGTTTAAGCCAATTCAGTAGAGCTCTCTTACAAGTTTTTTTTTTTTTTTTTTTTTCTTGAGACAGGGTTTCTCTGTGTAGCCCTGGCTGTCCTGGAACTCACTCTGTAGACCAGACTGGCCTCGAACTCAGAAATCCACCTGTCTCTGCCTCCCAAGTGCTGCGATTAAAGGCAAGTCACCACTGCCCGGCTCTCTTACAAGTTTTGAAAGGCGATAGGAGGCTAGCACACACACAATCAATGAGCATATTGACAGATGCAAACAGAAGTCACAGAGCTCTTACTCAAAACTGTCAGCCTTTAGGCAGGAGGCATCATACCAAACTCACTATTACAGAACAGTTGATCAAAGCCTTGGTCCTGACAGGTGGAATAAGTTAAGATTATCCACAAAGAAGAGAGAGTTTCTTACGAGGATCTGTGGGGAAAACTTGGAAGATTTAAAAACATCTGTTCTGTTTTGGAAGGCCCCTCTCTTTTTCAACCCCTCTACTCTTCCTGAGTCCTGAGTTCTTCAGGATACCTCAGGTCCTAGAGGTGGTGAGGTAGAAGGTTTATATCTTAAAACACAGAAGAAGTAAGCTGGTTTTGTTATGCTCTGTGAATGTGTGTGTTTGTGTGTGTGTGCCTGTGTGTGTGTGTGTGTGTGTGCGTGTGTGTATATGTGTGTGTAGTGTTTTTTTATGTTTCTTGTTGGTTGTCTTTCAGTGGAGACTAAACACCGGACCTCATTCATGCTCAGCAAGCACTTGGTCACTGAGATTCATTCCAAGACCCTTGTTTGCTTTCTAAATTTGTGCTTTATTTTGTCCACTTGCCTTTGCTGATTTTTTTTTTTTTTTAGCTTTGAAGTTTTATTTTTAGGATAAAAATAGGAGTTTTAAGTTACATTTGTCTTATAGCAGTCAGTTTTATGGAGGCCTTAGAATTCATTTAGGTGAATGACTGGGATGAAGTGGTGGCTGTATGAATGTTTCCAAAGCACAGCTGAACAGATAAAGGATTCAGTCTATTTGTAATTAGTCTCTCAGGGACTCCTGTGTCTTTCAAAAGCAGTGGGACCTAAAGCTCAAATGACTGGAGTTCTGGACCGGGAAAGGGAGAAGGCTGGCACAGAACCGCTCAACAAGAAGGGACCTAAGAAGGTCATCCAGCAACAGACATTCCCATGGGAGCTGAAGGATAAATGGAGAGAACAGAAGGCCTCACACGGAGCCTGGGAGGACTTCCTGCCCCAGGAATCAGGCTGTACTCTCCCTGCAGCAAAGAGGCCCAGAAAGACCTCTCTGCCTGCAGGTGCCTCTCAAAAGGAGCCTAACACTCTGCAGCCCTCAGAAACTGCCCTCAGGATTTTAAGACTCATGGTAGCTCCTTACCACCTCCAACAATATGCTCCTGTTCAAAGTCGCAAAGTCCTTGATTGTCACTCTTCTTACTGCTGTGACAAATTACCTAACAAAATCAACTGAAGGGAGGAAGAGAGGGAAGGAGGGGGAGGAGGGAGGAAGGGAGGGATGGTTTGTTTTGATTCACAGTTGAAGAATACAGTCTGTGGTGGCAGAAATTTGGTGGCAGGAGTGTGTGAGCTGGTCACATTGTATCCACAATCAAGTACCACTGCTGGTACTTAGCTGGCTCCCCCCTTTACCCCCCGACCCCCATCACCTCAGTCTCCAGGATGGCACTGCTCAACTTAAGGAAGGTCTTCCCATGTCAATTAATCCTCTTTGGAGATACCTTGACAGACTGCTCAGGGGAGTGCCTCCCAAGTGATTTTAAGTTCAGTTAAGTAGATTAACCAGTACACCAACCAATCATCACGAATGAAGCCAAAGTCTTCAGTGGTTTACAACTGGGGTCCTGGGATTGAACGATAGATCAGACCTTGTCTCAGCCACAGCACTATAATTGTCAAAAATTACCCACTCCACTTGTTAAAGACGGCAAGCAGTGGAGGTGTCGAAGGCTATGATATAAATACATTGCATACATGCACGAAATTACCAAAGAAGTTTGTAAAAGATGGCAAACAACAGTACCAACTGATACATCTACAACACAATGCTTGCACCCAAGGGTCAGGGGTCATTATAGAAGAGGGGCAGAAAGCCTATAAGAGCCAGAAGAACAATCTGCTGTGAGATTGCGTCTCCTAGATATGTCAGAGGCTACACCCATGGAGCCTCACCAACATGGCTGCCTAAATGTGAGCTGAATGAGGATGTCAGCAACAGACACTCTAACATGGAAAGGGGAAGTTCATGCGGCCTCCACCTTAGACTAAGAACTACAGGCAGTAAAGGGATGCTGAGTGGGGGCAGCAGTCTTCCGTAGGGAAAAGCTCACCAGCTGCTTATTCGGTACCTAATTGTCGACTTTGAAAACATATACATACAAGTATGTATCCACATATGCAGCAATAATTAAAGAAAAAGAGGCTATAAATCTGGAAGAGAAGTTCATGGGAGAGTTCAGAGCGAGGAAAGGGAAGAGGGAAATGATGTAACTGTAACATGACCTCAAACTTTTTAAAAGTTATTTTAAAATTTTAAAAAGATGGTAAGACAGGTTGTATTAGAGATGGGGTCCTGACAATTATTGTAGGAGTCACTGTGATTGTGGCTTGCGGAGGAAGGACATCGGGAGATTGAACTCAACTCTGAGTCCCTAAAAGAAAAGTGGGAATTTATAATGAATGCTCATTGTGGAGATCTCAATGGGAAGGTCAAGGATTGAGATTCCTGGATGATCTGATTGATAAGATTATCCATGGTGTGCAGTTCCTGACAGAGGCAGTCAGGTGCTAATAGATTACAGTGACTAGACACCTGTAGTTAGCAGGTGGCAATCCATCCTGAGTAGTTTTCTGTCAAGTTGACAAAATAATGGCAAGAGCTAGCTGTCTGGGATGGTGGACCTCAACTGAGGAAATGCCCCCACTAGATTGGCTTGTAGGCAAGTCTTTAAGTCATTTTCTTGATTAATGATTGATGTGAGAGGGACCAGCCCGCTGCTTGACAATGCAACCGGTGGGCAGCTGCTCCTGGATGATACAGGCTGAGGCAGACATGGGGAGCAAGCCGGTCAGTGGTCTCGGCTCCAGTTCCTGCTCTTGCTTCCTTTGATGTTGGACTGTGTTAGGGAAAGTGTAAGCCAAATAAGCCCTTCCCTCCTTGAGTTGCTTTTGGTCTTGGTGGGCTTTGTTTATTTTTATCCCAGCAATAAGAAGCAAGCTAGGATGCAATCCAGTGTACTTTCCCTCAACGACCCATAGTCAGTGTACTTTCCCTTAACGACCCATAGTCAGGATATAATAACATCTTTATAGGTTATTTTCCCCTGACACGTCTGTGAATTAAAAAGATTTCTTTCCCCATAATTACAATTTCAGAAAATCAACTAAAAAACCTTCTGAATAAACTTTTTTTTTTCTCGGTGCAAACAAGTTTCTTTTTTTTAAAACAAAGCATTTTGTTTGTCTGTTTGTACCCAGCTAACCTCAAACTCACAGAAATCCTTCTGCTTCAGCATCCTTAGTGCTGAGGTGTATGCTACCATGCCTGGCTTCATTTTTTCAGGTACCTAGAAGCTAGGATCTCTCTCTCTCTCTCTCTCTCTCTCTCTCTCTCTCTCTCTCTCACCTTTTTATTGGTTCTTTGAGAATTTCACATCATGCATTGTACCCACTCATCTTCCCATCCCCTCAGACCCACCCTCTACTTTTTCAATCTCCTCCCCAAAAGAAAAACAAATCTCATTGTGGAAGCTGTAGTGTACAGTGTGTCCCACAGTGTACCCTTTGTCCACACATCTTTACTTGCAAATGTTCATTATAATGAGTCATTGGTGTGGAAACCAGGATTTTTTAGTGTTGTTAAGGATTATTATTTTGACTCCTATTTTGTTACAGCAATAACAGATTCCCAGTACAGCTGCTGAACTTTTTCTTTTTCTTTTTCTTTTTTTTAAGTTTTTTTTAGACATGAAGCAGTAAACTTTATTAACAGTATTGACTCAATTTTCAGTTACTAATGGAGTTATTTTTTATATAAAAAGCATAGTTGTAAAATTTATTTCCAACAATGCAATTGTCTCTAACCATAAAATGTATCATTAGTAATAAAACCACATAGGCCCATAGGTATATGCCATTCTTAGCAAAACAAATTGTTTTTCTGAGAACCAGAGGCACACTATATTTTCAATGGTGGACTAAATTTCTCTAAATACTCTCTTTATACAACCATAGCTTTGTCTCTTAAGGCATCTGGCAGGTATTTCTGCCAAATATGGTTATCTGCATACATTTCTTGGAGACAGGTTCTCATATAGTCCATGTTGATCTTGAGCTTGATACACAGGTGAGGCTATGCTTGAACTCCTGATCTGTTGCTTTCACTTTCAAATTACTAGGATCATATGTCCAAACCCTAATGCCCAGCAAGGCATTTCTTATTTTCAGAATTCTATTGTAAGCAGCATACATTGAAAGACTACAATAAACCAGGTACGCTGGCACTCAGGAGGTAGAAGCAGAGGATCAAGAGTTAAGAATTCACTCTCAGCTACACAGCTTATTGGCCACCTGGGGCTACATAGAACTATCAAAAAGAAAAAGGCTGAGGAGATGGACCAGACATAAAGTCCCTGCTGTGCAAACCTGAGGGCCTGAATTTGAAGCCCCAGCACTCGCATTAAAGAAGGAAAAAGTCCAGCCATTGTCAGTGTAGACCTGCAACTTCAGAACCGCAGCAAAGAGCAACAAATGGCTGTCTAAAGCTTATTAGCCAGCCAGCTTGGCCAAATTGATGGGCTTCAGCTTCAGTGAGGGACTCTCTCTCAAAAGGTAAAAGTGGGTACCAATAAAGGGAGGCATGCCACCAATTTCTGGCTTCCACTTGCATGAGCAACACATGTGCATACATGCTTGTGCACGCATGTGCACATACCCACACTTACACATACGCTACACAACACACAGATATACATAATGACAAAAGTGTGTAGAGGAGATAACTAAACTAAGTTATATACCTTTGTGTCAAACAATCCAACTAATTTCCTGGAAGTCTGTATGCACTGGTATGCTAAATGGGGTACGCACACACATGGCTGTTCATTACCTTAATCAGATTGTTCATTTGTCCTGTAGCAGCTCTTGTCTTAATCTTTCAACCGCATTTGAATACTACCTTTTCTAGCTTTATACCTACTGCATAAACATCTCCTAGGGTATGCCCTCTAAATATGACTGGTAATGTAACTGTGCAGCCCTCGCTTCTAGTAACAGCCACTGACTGAAATATTTGGCTCTGTGCATTAAAAAAACATGAATTTTAAAATCCTGAAAGAATACAAAGAAAGAAACTAAAACATTTAGCAGGCTCCTCAAATTGGATTAAAGAAGGAGAGGGAGGAAGGCTCAGTTCTGGGCTTAGAGACTTGACTGTGTTCATTAGGGTTCTTTAAAGAAACAAATGGATAGAATGAATATCTAAATCTATATCTATATCTTTATCTATTAAAAGGGGATCTAGTAGAGTGGCTTACAGGCTGTGGTCTGAGTAGACCAACGATGGCTGTCTCCTGATGGAAAGACCAAGGATCCAGTAGTTGTTCAGTCCCTGAATGTCTCAGTAGTCCCAGTCTTGTGCTGGAGTCCCAGGGAAGTCCTAGAAAGCTGACAGGTTTCAGAATATGTTGGAATCCCAAATAAGTAGGTTCTAACATCATTGAAGGAATGTCCCAAGAACAGGATAGATGAACTTTCCATAAAGAGTGAAGGCAAGCAGGCAAAAAATGAGTTTCCTGCCTTCATGTTCTTTTATGTGGGCTGCTAAAAGAAGGTCCAGATTTAGGACGGGTCTTATCACCTCAAATGATCCAATCAAAACTCAGGAATGCTGACTGTGGTGGTTTGAATATGCTTGGCCCAAGGAGTGGTACTATGAGAAGGTGTGGCCTTGTTTGAGGAAGTATGTCACTGTGGGCATGGGCTTTAAGAGACCCTCCTCCTCTCCACGTGGAAGCCAGTCTTCTAGTGGCCTTCAGATGAAGAACTCTCAGCTCCTCCTGCACCATGCCTGCCTGCATGCTGCCATACTCCTGCCTTGATGACAATGGACTGGACCTCTGAACCTGTAAGCCAGCCCCAATTACATGTTGTCTTTATAAGAGTTCTTGGTCACAGTGTCTCTTCACAGCAATGGAAACCCTAAGTGGTGCACATCTTTAATTCCAGCACTTGGAAGGCAGAGGTAGGGAGATCTCCAACAGTTTGAGGACAGCCTAGTCTCTGTAGCAAGCTTCAGGACAGCCAAAACTATGAAGAGAGCCCTTCTCAAAACAAAAACAAATGAACAAAAACTAATTAAGAAAAATCCCTCACAGGTGGGCCCAGCTGCTTGGGTTTTAGTTGATTTTACATGTAGTCAGGTTGATAACCAAGATTAGCTATCTCTCTGAACAAAGTTTTGCTCAAAGGAGAGATATTTTTCTTTTATAAAGAATTATGTATATGAATGGTCTATCTGCACGCACACCTGTGCTCCAGAAGAGCACATCAGATCCCATTATAGATGATTGTGAGCCACCCTGTAGTAGCTGGGAGTTGAACTCAGGACCTCTAGAAGAGCAGCCAGTGGTTTTTTTTTTTTTTTAAATTTACATTTCAAAAAATGTAAATTTAAAAATGTTTTGCCCCTTCCCAGTTTCCCCTACACAATCCTCCTATCCCCTCCTCCCTCCCTTGACTCTGAGGGTGCTCCCCCACCCACCCACCCACCCACTACTGCCTCAGCAGCCTAGCATTCCCCTATCCTGGGTCATCAAGCCTCCACTGGACCAAGGGGCTCCCCTCTCAGTGATGCCAGATAAGGCAATCCTGTGCTACATATTCAGCTGAAGTCATGGGTACCCTCTGTGTACTCTTTGGTTGGTGGTTTAGTAGCTAGGAGCTTTGGGGGGTCTGGTTGGTTGATATTGTTGTTCTTCCTGTGAGGTTGCAAACCGCTTCAGATCCTACAGTCCTTGCCCTAACTTCCCCATTGGCGTCCCTGTGCTTAGTCCAATGCTTGGTTGAGTACATCTGCATCTGTATTGGTCAGGATCTGGCAAAACCTCTCAGGAGACAGCTGTATCAGGCTCCTGTCAGCAAGTACTTCTTGGCATCTGCAATAGTGACTGGGTTTGGTGTCTGCATGTGGGATGGATCCCCAGGTGGGGCAGTCTCTGGATGGCCTTTCCTTCAGTCTCTGCTCCAGTCTTTGTCCCTGTATTTCCTTTAGATAGGAGCAATTCTGGGTTAACATTTTGGAGATGGGTGGGTGGCCCCATCCCTCAAACGTGGGGGTTGGGGGCATGCCTAACCTCTGGATATGGTCTCGACAGGTTTTCCCTCCCCTTTGTGGGGTATTTCAGCTTATGTCATCCCCGTGGGGTCCTGGGAGGCTCTTGTGCAGCCAGTGCTCTTAACTGCTGAGCCATCTCCCCAGTCCCCTGGAGAGAGGTTTTTAACCAGAAGGAATAATAAGTGTAAGGGATCAGAAGATGGCACTGTGTGGCTACGGAGCAGGGTAGGCTGCCCAGGGAAGTCAGGCCCGAGCATGAAGTTTTGGAGGCATTCTGCAAGATTATAGGAGAGCTCTGCCAAGATCCAGGAAGGGAACATGGGTAGAGGGACCAGCTAAGTTCAGTAGCCCTGAGGTTCTCATGGAACTTAGAAAATACAGGGACCACAAATACATGGCCTTCAAGAACTGGCCTTTCATTTTATTCTAAGTGTTAACTAAGACTACACCATGGTCTGATGCTTATAACTCAATCTGGCTGCTTTTGGAAAAAGAACCAGAGACATTGCAAGAGTGGGTGATGGTAGGAGACTGTGTAGGTGGAGGTGATGGCATTTGCATCTGGGTGGAATACTGGCTTGAACTGGTATTTCTATCTTGTGTAGGCAATACAATGGTTAGCTTTAATTGTCAACCTGACACCATTTAGAATCACCCTGGGGAGAGATTCTCGATTAGGAACTGTCTAGATCAAAATTGACCAATGGTAAGTCTATGGGGAACTGACCTGACTTAAAAACAGTTGATACCATTCCCTGGGTCTGAGTCATAAACTGTGTAAGAGTCGAAAAGGAGCCAAATACGCGCACACTGGTTCTTTGTCTGTTCTCGATTGAGAAGGGCTGGTTGGTTTACATTCCTTCCTGGACTTCCTTGAAATAATGGGTTATAGCTTGGAACTGTGAGCCAAACTTGATGTCCCTTGAAGGTGCCTTTGTCGGGTGTTTTATCACAGCAACAGAAATGAAACTATGGCAACAGAGTTGGCCAGCTTTGCCAATAGAATGAGAAGTCCTAGGTATCTGCTCAGAGCAACTGGGTAGATGGTTGTATCACTTTAACAAATAAGGAAGGCAGAAGAGAAGGAACAGGTTCAGGGGGAAAGTCTAGACTTCTGTTTTATATGTCACACTGAGGTGGCCATTACATGTCTGGAGGAACTGGCTAGTAATTACTGGCTGCTCTCACCTGTTGCTATGCAGTAAAATCCCCACAGGCATCTTATCCATCTTTGCCTCTCCAGTGCTACATCTTTGCTGCTCCTCAGGCCAGGCTGAAGTCTCCTAAAGTTCCTGTGGTGTCGGTGTCTAAACTTGTCAGCAACCTTCTGTAATGGGTAAGGCCTCAAGTGGAGGGATTGGGACACCAACCCAGCCACAAAACCTCCAAGCTACAGTTTGCCCTGCCTGCAGAATGTTCTGGGACTGGAGCTTAGCAGAATTGTCATCAGAGAGACTTCATCCAGCAACTACTGGGAGTAGATGCAGAGTACCACAGCCAAAAACACTGGGGGAGCTCGGGGAGTCCTGACGAAGAAGGTGTATCACTCTCCCACTGACCTCAGAGGATCTGTGGGTCTCACAGGGTTCTGCTTGCATTTGTCAGCTCTCTCAGTGTGCTCTTTGGGCCTCCATGACCATCCTCTCCCAGGCCTTGCTTACTGGGTTGCACATACTGTCTTTAAGGGCATGGCTGTCCAGGGAGGCTTGACTTACCATTTCTGTAGATATTAATAGTAACAATGGCAAATATTGATGTGGGCTGTCCGTATGGCAGGCCCGCTGTCAAGGACCTAAATTCACCTAGTCTTCACAACAAAGGCATTTCTCCCTTTGCAGACAGAAGAAACCAAGATATGGAATATTTGTTCACTGTTCAACCACTGACTTGGGTCAGTTTCCCAGAGAAAGCAGGCTCACAGGCAGTCATCTCTGTTTAGCAGGTGTGTTAGAGTTGTCCATGATAGTAGTGCTCAGGGAAGTGAGAAAGAAACAATGGTGGAGCAAAGGTGTGTCAAAAGTATGACACAGTTGCAATGAAAAGACCCTTAGGTCTGCCCACACCAGAAGCTGAGTGGGGTTCTTTATACTCCTGTATGGACTAGTGCGTGGTAGAAGTCCTTGGAGGTAGCTTCTTTACTGCAGGCAATAACTGGAAGAAGACTGCTAGATACTTGTGGCAGTAAACAGTGCCAGAGCTGAAGAGGAGCTTGACTGTGTGCCCATCATCCAGCATGCCCTGGGCAGCACACTAGCTTTTGGTGTAAGAAGCCACATATTCTAACACTTAAGTGTTTAAAAGAACAAACATTACCTCACAGTCTTTATTGGTCCAGAATCGGCTGGTGTCCTGTTTGGATGCCTGGAACTCAACCTCCTTGATGAAAAGCTGATAATTGTCAAATGTGTCACAACCATAAGGAAGTCATTAAGGATAGTAGCAAAAGGTGACACAAACTTTTGCTCTTCCAGAGAGAGTGCTCGCTCAATTCTGAATATAGCGAAAACACAGCTACCACCCCAAAGGGAATAAGAGGTAGTGTATTCTCAGCCAAGTATGAGTTCCCACTGTCTGAAAAGCATGTTCCATGCTTGAAAGTAGCTACATAAACAATTTTAATTATGAGAGGGGTGTTGAGCGGAGAGACGAGGCATTGCATATGTGAGATGGAGCCTGCTAAGTCCAGAAGGGGATCTTGGATGCCCTAGAGCTAGAGTTTCATGCAGCTGTGGGTGGTCTGACATAGGTGCTAGGAATAGTCTCAGACGCTACCTGATGATGTTCTTAGCTTTTGGGTTGGTGTAAGTCAGCACTTAAGGTAGTATTTGTTACAGGTTTCACCTGATAGGCTCCACCTGAATGTTGAGAGTTACATCATGGACTAGGGAACTAAAAGTAGTCCGAGATAAATTGGCTCAGCATCTGGAACATTTTCACCATCTATAACAAAGTTGTAATCAGCCAGTCTGCCTTGTAGAATTTTTAACACAGTTTCTGCTTTGGGAGGTGGAGGGGACGTAGGGGAGGAGGGCTGGTTAGTCAGTTCCTGGTGTTGCTTCACATCTTGTACCTGCAAAAGCATTGGGGGGTTATTGGTTTTTGTTTTTGTTTTCTTTTGTTTTTCACACTCTACAGAGCTGGGAAGGCCCATTCCTAGGCTGTCATAAAAAAACTCACAAAGTGGGCAAGAAGGCAGTTTTAAGGAAAGGAAATAGCTGTTAAACCCTTAAGGAAGAAGTTGATGAATTATTTTAACATTTTTTGGGGGGGGGGGTGGGGGGGTTGAGACAGGGTTTCTCTGTCTAGCTCTGGCTATCCTGGAACTCACTCTGTAGACCAGGCTGGCCTCGAACTCAGAAATCAGCCTGTCTCTGCCTCCCAAGTGCTGGGATTAAAGGCGTGCATCACCACTGCCTGGCTATTTTAACATTGTTAATCACCATGATCTGGGTCTCATTTTTCTGTCCTTTGTATCTCACATAACGTACATAGATATATGATAGGCATTATTATATCTAAAGTTAAAATAATCAAGAATGTTCCATGTCCTAAGGAAGTAAAGATAGCAGATGAAGGAAGTAGGCATCCTAACCAACCCAAAGCCTTAGTATGTCAGAGGGCTTGCTGAGCATTCCAGGCCTGATGGGAGTGTGTATAGCATCTAGGATTTGAGTTCACTAAGTCACTCATATAAATTACAGCTTGCATGTTTGATAGGTAAAGTTAGCACCCATGCTGTGGAGGGTGTAGCCACACTTACCTTGGAGATGGTAATCAGGATAGATTATGCTGTGACAGGAAATACAGGCAGTTACAACACACCGACCAATAAAAATTTGTTGTATCTTAACATTTCCCATATCAATAACAGCATAGTGATCCAACAGATTGATCAGATCTAGCTAATATTCTTTTCTATTGGTAAGGTTTTTTGTTTTGTTTTGTTTTTTGTTTTTCTGCAGAGTTGTGGTGTGAGAAGTTTATTGTTTTGGCTCTAGGAATGCCAGCTAAAATAGAAGCACTCTAGGAGGCTAAAGAGATGAACCAGTGGTTAAGAACAATTGAAGCTTTTCTGGAAGACCTGGGTTCCATTTCCAATACCCATATAGTAGCTCATAACTTCCTATAACTCCAGTTCAAGTATTTCCAACACAATTATAGCCTTCAAAGGCTCTACAGGCACATGGTATGCAGGCGTATATGCAGGCACACATCCATACATAAAACATCTATACCTCTATCTATCTATCTATCTATCTATCTATCTTTATGCCAGAAGAGGACACTGGACCCTGTTATAGTTAGTTATCAGCCACCATGTGGTTGATGAGAATCACCCAGGACCTCTGGAAGACCACCCAGGACTCTTAACCACTGATCCATTTCTCCAACTCATAGGTATTATTTAACAGTTCCTTCTCATAATGTACAATGTTTCCCTTTGGGCAATGGTTCAGTCATTTGTTCTGTTGCCCTTTCTGTTTCTATGATAAACACCATGACCAAAAGCAATTTCAGGTAGAAAAGGGTTTATTTCATCTTACACTTCCAGGTTACATACAACCAGGGAGGTTTGGCCAGGCACTGAAGCAGAAACCACAGAGGACTGCTGCTGACTGGCTGGCTCTCTGGCTTCTGCTTTCCTAATTTTCTTTTACTTGTCAAAACTACATGCCTAGGGATGGTGCCACCCACAGTGGGCTGGGCTCCCCTACACCCATTAACAAGCAAGAAAATATTCCATAGACCAATCCACAGGCCACTCTGATCCATGCAATTCTTCATTTGAGGTTTCCTCTATCAGGTGCTTTTTATCTCATGTCAAACTGACAATAAAAACTAACCAGTACACCCATGAGTTATTTTACAAGGAGATAATTGATGTTTTCCAAAAGAAATAAATATTAGATTTAGAATTAATGGGCATGTTTTTAGGCTAAGGAAGATTAGAGCTTCAATTAATTTTAGCAACTGATTTTTTTTTACATCCTTACCAGAGTTTTTCCTCTCCCCCCCCCCCCCCCCAATCTAGTCACTTCTCCTCCATTTCTCTTCAGAAAAGGGCAGGCCTCCCATGGATATCAACCAGCCATGGCATATGAAGAGAAATTGAGTTTTGTATGTTACTCTATGTTCACTTAACCACCCATCGAGAGGACTAAAAATAACTGTAGACACAACAAGAATATTGTACAATAGCCCAAATTTTACAAAGATTTAAACATTTGCCCTGCAAAATGAGTTCCATACTTACGTAATTTAGCAGAAATGCTCCAAATAGAAATAATTATTTTTAATACTTTTTTAAACTTCTCAGGCAGCAGCCTTCTGTCAAGAGAAAACTTCAACCCAATGAGAACACACACACACACACACACACACACACACATTTATATCCTAATGCCAGAGGACTCGACATTAAAATCTAATTGCTGGGTTTTAAATGGCCCATTCAATAAGGAGACAAAACATAAAATCTCTGTTCTTTATTTAAGTTGTTTTCATAAATGTAAAGGCTTATTGCTATAAATAGAAAATTAGGTTTTAGTTTTATATCTGTGTTTAATTTTGATCTTAAGATTTTTAAAAACAAAATGCTAACTTAAAAAAAAAAAGGCTAACAATTTTTGTCAATGTTTCTGTGTGAGTGTTTGCCATGAAATGCCCAAGGAGGCCACAAGAAGATTCTGGATCTCCTGGAACTGGAATTGCAGGAAGTTATGGGCTACCCAATATGTGTGCTGGAAACCAAATGTGGGTCCTTAGGAAGAACAGGAAACACTCTTAACCACTGAGTCATCTCTCCAACCACAGTGATTTTAATAACCTTTAATTATAATGAAGCTAATAATTTACATGTTATCTTAAATTTTATTTTTCACAAACTTTCTTCTGACATACTTTAAACTTTTAGTTTGGTCCAAATCTTTTCTTTTCCATTTTGGAAAAAAATTCCTTAACTTTGGGACAAAATCTTATTATAAAATATGAGTCTTAGCCGGGCTGTGGTGGCGCACGCCTTTAATCCCAGCACTCGGGAGGCAGAGGCAGGTGGGTTTCTGAGTTCGAGGCCAGCCTGGTCTACAGAGTGAGTTCCAGGACAGCCAGGGCTACACAGAGAAACCCTGTCTCGAAAAACAAACAGATAAAAAAAACCCCAAAAAACCCAAAAAACAAAAAAACGAGTCTTTTCTCCCCTAAAAGCATTTTCTTTTCTCTTTAAGCCTTTTTTCAAAATTAAAATAATATCCCATACCTGTAACTTTCTATACCTCTTTTTCATATATGATCTTATTTTTCCTTACAAATCTCTGAATATATAAAAATTGCTTTTTAGGACAATAAGATAACTTTATATTTTAATAAACTCCCAGAAGACTCTATTTGAAACATATAAGATATGGCTATTTTATCTTCAATATATAACAATATCAACACAGGCAAATGTGGTCACAGCTCTGGAAGGCACTTCTAGGTTTTTGTACTTTCAAATTTTAATTAACTAATGTGCTAGATTTGTTAAGTCCTCTCTTAGTTTCTTTTCCTGTTGCTATGCTAAAATACCTTGACAATTTCACTTAAGGGAGCAAGGTCTTATTCTGGCTCAGCCCAGCATGGCAGGGGAGTGAAGGTGTTGGAGGCTTGTGATATCTTGACACATCACATCCACAATCAGAGAGAGGCTTGTGATATCCTGACA